>JBBPBO010000001.1:3360526-3452660 GCA_037974295.1 Cicer cuneatum | reverse complement strand
TTTTATTCTTCTTCTCTTTCTTTTTTCTTGTATCTTCTTTCTTCTTCCATTTTTTCTTCTTCTTTCTTTCCCCTTTTTCCTATCAGACAGCGCCTCCCCCTCCCTCTTTCCTTCTTTTTCTATTTTGTTTATTTCTTTTTCTAAAATTAGGTTTACTGTCTATATATTTTTTTTTTATTTATAAAGAGAGAGTTTAGGCTCCAAACCTAACTTTTTTTTTTATTTAATTATGTAGTCCATTTTTTTATTTATATTATTATTTATTTGACTAAATTTATTTGCTAACTTAAATTTCATTTTACTTTCTTCAAATTGTATGTTAAATCTTTTAATTTTATTTTAATTTCTCCTAAATAAAAAACAAAGATAAAATTATAATCAAATATTAAAGAGTTAATTGGATACGACATTTGTTAATCTTTGAGTTGTTAGAACGTAAATCGTGACAATTTGGTATTTCTAAAACCATCTTCACAAATAAAATAATAAAATATTCTTGAATTGATTAAATTAGACGTAACATCTTTTTTTATTCATTGAGTTTTTGAGACACGAGTTGTACAATTTGATAGTCCTAAAACTCGTATTTCAAAATAATTTTTCAAATCAAACAAACTTTTTTTTTATAAAAAAACAATTTTATTTTTTATTTTTTATTTTTATCAATAACAAAACACATTGTCATTAAAAACATTCAACACATTTACATTTTCTACTAATGAACTATGTAGCTTTGATTTTTCCATCGCATCAGGAGATACGTAGGAGCAAGATGACACTCTTGTCAAACACAATAATAAAATTTTTTTTTTTTTTTTTTTTTAAACACGCTTTTATTTCAAAAATCATATTTATAAAAAAAAAATGAATTATCATATTTTAAAATAAATTAAAATAAATATATTTATGTTAATATTAATTTTACACTAGGTAATTAGGTAAGGCATTGAATATGATCCACACTCAATATTTAAGCCGGGCCAATAATTTTTTTCAAAATCAGTAGGTGTCGGTGGATCGATTAACGCTGTCTTCAATCTCTTTCTTGACCATCGCATCCGCCAGGTTACGTAGTAGTAGTAGTAATAATAATAATAATAATAATAATAATAATAATAATAATAATAATAATAATAATAATATACTCCATTCTTTTTTGAAGCAAACTGAATTAAATCGAAGACATAACTTTTAATGTTTATTTATTTTATAACTGGTAGTATAAGTCATGATATTATATTAATATATTATTTTTATGTCTAAAATATATTATTTGTTCAATTTTTGATATTTTATTAATACTTGTTAGTTCTCTTAAAAAACAAACTTATTAATTTATTGAACAAAAATAAGGTATTTTTGGTATTGTTCTTAAATTAAAGTATTCATTTTTTTACAAGATTTAAAATGTTCATCAGTACTTATTATTTTCTCAAATCTATATTTTTTTTAAAAGTTTATTCTAATCACAAAAAATGTATTTTAAGTTAAAATCTTAGAAAAATATATAATAAAATATATCTAAACATTATCGTAATTAAATAGTGAGCGAAATTTTCTTTTACTAAATATAACCGTCTTCACACCTAACAATCCAATTCTAAGTGTATGCAAAAGAAAGTAGTAGTAGTAAGTAGTTATTAGGTGTAAGATGAAAACATATTCTGCACCTAGGAGTATCTACTCGAAATTTGTTGCGGCGAGGAAATCTAAAATCCATTGCAGGCGTAGATGAAGGTCTAAATTTCATATCCGCTATACGGAAGCAGGTGCAGGTTTTCTCCGATTAGTCGAGTGTAGAAATGGAGAAGACAAAATCCGCCTACGTCCTGTTGTTGTCATGTCTAATTAGGTTGGGGAGTTCTTCTAGTAAAACTCTTGTTGGAAGCATAATAGTAAATTAGTAAATGCATGTACTACAAACAGATCATTTTAGGTCTCGAAATTCCTAGAGTAGATAAACTATCATCCATCCATCCCCGTAATAATGAACCTCCTTCCAATTCAAGTGTCCTTCTAACTCAACCTCCATTCTTTGTAATTCTTGCTAGTAGCTGCTCTCAAAACCAACGTACAAAAGACATAGATATAGCAATTGATACCAAACCCCCCTTTCATGCTTGCAAAAAAAACAAGAAGAAGAAGAAACTAAAACTTGTACAAAACAACTTTAAAAGCATTATGCATGCATAGAAATGGAGAGATTAAATACATACGAAATTGCAAAGCTGTGAGCATGAAAAAGTGGTTGCTTTATGCTTTGAAATAAGTATTGTTTTTATTATTAATAAGAAATATAGAATAGATTATTAGTATAGATACAATTGTTTTCGTTATTTTTTTTATGGGAATCAAATGTTATTTCATTAATTGAAAAATAACAAAATGAGAGAGGTTAAAAGTAGTTACTTATTTGTTTTGAAAATAGGCTACACCAAAAAGGTGTATCCCATTTATATACAGTATAGATAAAATTTGGGTATATTTAGGTGAGCAATGGACCTCAATCTTCTACATGTGTAATTACAATTTAATTACAAACTAAAAGTTATAATGTAAATAATTATTATATATAAGTGTTTATGTATAAAATATTTATGAGGATATGAATTTGCTGCATACAGTAAATCTCTCCAATCACGCATTCACTACATCGATAGTCTTAAAATCAAGACCGAACAATTTAAATTTTTAACTCATTTTTATTCCTTAAAAACTTAAAATTTTCATCAATATTTCTATACGGTTCGATCTTAATCCTACAACTACATGTGACTATGAGACTGCATGGATTTGATTAATGTAACAAATCCACATCCATATTTATAGCCATCAAACAAACACTTCCTAACTCAACCTAAACTTAGTCTATATATAGATATTCTCCTACTACTATTGTTAAATCTTGTGCTATCTTAACAGAGAGAATTGTTGAAGAAGCACAAGAGAACATAAAAGGAAAAAGATGGGGTCTATTCATATACTCCTTGTATCCTATCCAGCACAAGGACACATAAACCCTCTACTTAGACTAGCAAAATGTCTTGCAGCAAAGGGCTCCTCTGTCATTTTCACCACCACAAAGAAAGCTGGCAAAGACATGCAAACTGCTAGCAACATCACTGATAAAACCGTCACTCTAATTGGCGACGGTTCACTCACATTTAACTTCTTTGACGACGGTTTCAAAGAGGATGATCCCATTAGAACAAATCTCAGTGAATACACACCACAGCTTGAACATGTTGGAAAAAAACATGTTTCCAAAATAATAAAAAATTATGCTGATTTAAAAACACCAATTTCTTGCATCATAAACAACATTTTTATTCCTTGGGTTTGTGATGTAGCAAATGAACACAAAATTCCTTTTGCTATTCTTTGGAGTGAATCAAGTGCTGTTTTCACTGCTTACTATAACTATTTCCATAAACTGGTACGTTTCCCTTCAAAAACAGAACCTTATATTGATGTTCAATTGTGTTCTTTAGTTCTTAAACACAATGAAATTCCAGATCTTTTGCATCCTTTTAATAATTATCCATTTCTTGGGACACTCATTTTGGAACAAATCAAGAATTTGTCTAAAGCTTTGTGTGTATTAGTGGATACATATGAAGAACTCGAGCATGATTTCGTGGATTATATTTCAAAAAAATCGGTTATTATAAGACCAATTGGTCCATTGTTTAATAATCCAAAAATAAAATGTGCAAGTAATATTCGTGGTGATTTTGTTAAGAGTGATGATTGTAATATTATAGAGTGGCTAAATTCAAAGCCACTAAGTTCTGTTGTTTATATCTCTTTTGGGACTATTGTGTCTCTTCCTCAAGAACAAGTGAATGAAATTGCATATGGGTTATTGAGTTCACAAGTTTCATTTTTGTGGGTGCTAAAACTAAAAACACCTCCTAATGAAATTGTTTTGCCAAATGGGTTTTTGGACGAAACAAATGGGAGAGGTAAAGTGGTGAAGTGGGGTCCACAAGTTGAAGTATTGGGTCATTCTTCAGTGGCATGTTTCATAACACATTGTGGTTGGAATTCAAGTATGGAAGCAATTGGTTTAGGAGTGCCAGTGTTGACATTTCCAGCATGGGGTGATCAAGTTACAAATGCAAAGTTTTTGGTTGATGTTTTTGGTGTTGGAATAAGGTTGGGTTATAGTAGAGCTGAAAACAAATTGGTGACTAGAGATGAGGTTAAGAAGTGCTTATTAGAAGTGATGGCAGGGGAAAAAGCAGAGGAGTTGAAGAAAAATGCAATCAAGTGGAAGAAGGCGGCGGAGGCTGCGGTTGCTGTTGGCGGATCCTCTGATTGCCATCTTAATGCATTCATAGAAGACATTAAGAAACGTCACGCTTTTAACATTTAATTTTTATCATTTTCTTAAAGTGTATTGGTTATGTGCTTTGTTTTTATGGTAGGAAATAATTGCCAGCAACTTTTTTATTTTGATCTTGTTAAAATTTTTTTCCATTTGAATCGACCTACAACAGTATCATTAATTCAAAATGAATAAATAATCTACAATTTACTCTACATTTCCAATTTTGAAATTGAAAAATTAACAAAAATAAGACCAATCTAACACTAATTGAGATATAGACTCTTATGAATAATTTGATCGATGAGTTAAAAGACGTCAAATAAATATCAAAAAGAAAGTCGGAGTTCAAACCTAAAAAAGGAACATAACTACTAATATTTACTATTTATTTACTAAAAAACTAAGCGAAGTGAGGTATATAACTTACTTTAAAGTAAAACCTTTATAAAATATTTGCAATTCAATCAAAATTTCAACTATTTCGTATTTTATTTTATCAATATGATTCAAATTTTCAAATCAAAATTAAAATTTATATATTTCAAAAAGATAATAGATGAAAATCAAGTCTTGACACTTGTTACTAAATAGACCAAAAATCAAGATAACAATAACATATATAGAATTCAAATAAAGTAGACTATAAAATCATGATAAAGAACACTATAAAATTGAAATAAAATCAATAAAATTAAACGATCGTAAATTAAAATTAAAGAGAAAAGATCAGAACAGTGGAACCTGATTGTTGAGAAATTATTTCAAATAAAAATTTATTCTTGATGCTAATCATATGCTCCCACCTGAACGTGAGAAAAATAAATACAAGAAGGGAGTTAAACTATAATTTATAAAAAAAATTCTCTAAAACCTTTATAAAAAATCAATTTTAAAATATTAAGTGATGAACACTTAATTTAATTTTATATAAAAAAAAAAAAAAGAATGTTTTGAAGAACTTTCACAAAAACACTGTTGTTGAAATATATGTTAATGCTAAAACAATAAAAAGATAGTTTCTTATCTTTCAAAATGATTTTTTCAGTATTCATATATTGAATACAGTCCTTGTGAGTATTTTTGGGTTGTCTTTTAATTCATAATTTACGAGTATAATTTCATAATCTTTTAAATTCATAAAAATGAAAATTCTCAAACTTATTCTTTTTTCAATAAGATATTTATGAAAAGTTGTATTTCCATCCATTAGTTAAGAATCTCAATCTACAATTTTTTTAATCTTAACCTTTCAAAAAAAATTCTTAAACTTAAAAAGCACCCCTTTTTAATAAACAAATTTTTCCTAATTTATACATAAAATCATAATATTCAGGTAAAAGATAGAGATAAAGAAAAAGAATTCAATACCAAATGATGAATAAAAAAAAAGATTTGAAACAATTTGGTCAAAATTATTAAAATTATATTAAAAAAACATCAAATATGAGTAAAAGGATTTGTGATGATCCAATTCTAGATAAATAGAAACTGAATTCTGATCTAAAAAAAAGAAAGAGAGAATGCGAAAAATATACCTAAAAGTGAAGAGAAAATGAAAGTATAAGAAATGAACGAGGATGTTTTATTTTTTTGAGTTTGAAAGAATATAGATTTGAATTTCTAAATTATTAAATTGAAATATTATGAGTTCGAATGTATGAATTATATGAGGTTTTAGGTTGAAAATTATAAATTTATGGGTTTGAATGTATTTCGTTCCGACAAAGTTTAGGTGTATTTTGTTATGTATTTTAGTTAAGGTTCTAATTTAAAATATATTTTTTGTAATTAAAATAAACTTTGAAAAAAGTTATAAATTAAAAAAAAAACATAAGTAATTATAAATATTTTATGTTTTGTAAAAAAACAATACTTTAAGTTATGAACAAATACAATACCACAAACAGCTTATTTTTGTTCAATAAACTGATTAGTATTTTTTTAAGAGAACTAATAAGTATTAATAAAATAACCAAAATTGAAAAAATAACATATTTTTATTTATTTTTTATAATAAAATAATATATTAATATAATATAATGTCATATACTACCAGTTATTAAATAAATAAACATGCAAAGTTATGCCTGAGATTTAATTCCGTTTGCTTCAAAAAAGAATGGAGTATATATATATATATATATATATTACAATTAGAAAATTTAAAATGGATTCTCAAAATTTTCTACAAGAAATAAAAGCGTTTGAATATTTGTCTCTGCATATCAAATATATCAACATCGTTTTACCATTTAAATTATACTTAAGATATAAATTAATTCTACAAAAATTAAAAGTGTTTTTCATAATTCTTTGCATTAGTTTAATAGTAATACAAATGTATTAGCGGAGAAGAAATTCTCTAATCCATTGCAAACAATGTATTAATGGACTAGAAATTCTCCTATAATGAAAAAAAAATAATCTCTACAATAATAAAAAAAAAAACACAACAATAAGAAACAAAGTGTCTAAGATTAGAGACAATAAAATGGACTTAAAATTTTGATAGAATATCAATTTTTTAATATTTTTTAAAATTGTTCAGCCACCTTCCACAAAATGTTGATTGTTACTGGAAACAGTCTTATGAAAGTGTTATTTATGTGACATATTATAAGTAAATTGGAAGGATTGGATGAACAATCATCCATATATTTTTGGTTGAAATAAATTTTGGGCAATCATATTCATGTGTCCTTCGTGTAGAGGGAGCCTCCTCTGAATTTCGTTAAGCTTAGCTCACAATGAATAATGGGCCTAACCCATTTAAAAGGGCGTGCACCAAATGGAATGGAATTCAGCGTTATTTTAAGGGATGCTTTTTGCACCCTCATTTATAAAAATAGTATAATTAAATTAATCATAATCTAAAATATTTTTCATCTATATTTTGAGATCACAAATAATTATGAAAGTAAAAAACTTCTAACGGTTTACATAAATATTATAAAAGTCAATGAAAAATAATTTGAATCATAACAATCAAACTATTTCTTATACACATGAAAAATAATAAAAAAATAATGTAAGATTCATAATCTTTAATCTTATCCATTTGTAAAAAAATATTTGTTCATGTTTGCTGATAACAACTATAAGTAATTTTTAATATGATCAATTCAATCACATGTTCACAAATCCTACATAAAATTAAGAGAGTGTCGAATTTAATAATAACATACATAATTCCTTTTTTCAAAATATAATACTGACAAAAAGAATTTTCTCATGCATTTCAACAAAAATACATGAAATACAAATCACATTTGTGATCTATGCATTTAGTTAAAAGTTATGTAGTCCCTGGACAAATTTGTCTTCGAGTTTATGATACAAAAGGATTAATTTGACAGAAAAATATACATGCATGCCAAAGACTTCGGTCATAATTTATAATATTTATTAAAAAATCAATATAGTTTTATTCCGACACAAAAGTAATATACAAAACTAATGATATTTAGATGTGATCATACCGTTACTAATATTACCACTAACATTAGATGTATGTAAAAGTTAGTTAAATTTAAATGTAAAAATTAGTTATAATTAATTTTTAAGTGACTATTTTTTTAATGTCTTCACTAACAGCAATTCTATATATAGAATATGTCATATATTTATTTTATACCTTTTCTCATTCTATCAATATGAATATTTTCTTTCTTTTTGCAGTTTCTATCAATACTCTAACATGATATCAAAAGTTAATTATTTCATTAGATTTTTCTTTTCCTACACATTATTGCTTCCATTAGCCCCACAAAATCTTGAGAAAGAAGAGTTATCTACAAGTTTAGAAGAGAGGATCGAGAAACATCATAAAAGTGTGCATCAAAAGAAAGGTTTTGATGAAAAAAAAGGAAGAAGATAAAATAAAAAATAAAAAAAATTATGAATCTCATAGAATTAAAAGATCTAATGAACCTCAAAACAAAAAAAAAGTGAAAACATTAATTGCAATTTAAAGGTTCGTCAATAAAAAGCTCCAGGTTAGAATTTGCATCTTATCGATTAAAAATAATTGGTTCTTGATGCAAGATAAAAAAAATAAAAAAATCAAGGATATATATCCTAAAAGAAAAAAAAATCCAAACAAAAAATAAAATTGTGTCAGAATCTTTTTTGTCTAAAGTAAAGAAGAATTCTTTCAGAAAATATTTAGTGTATTTTCTTTTTTATATTAGCTTTACTGAAATTTTAGTTTCTATTTATACAAAAATTAATGGTAAAGAAAATTTATTATTTTTAGTCTATCTGACATTTAGCCCATGTCTTACGGATGATATTTTCAGTGTTTAATATTTTTTTTGTCAATTTATATTTTAATATTTTATGTTGATATTTTCCAAACTAGATTTGTAGTAAACACATTTCATCTTTTATATAATTTTAAAATTATATAATATTTTACCACTTCTAATTGCGCTTTACTAATGCAAAATTGAGGTTAAAATATCAAGAATCAAGGTAAAATATGTTAATTACACTTTTAGTTTAAAAAATATCAAAAAAAAATATTAGAAAATAAATAAACTAAAAAAACATTAAATGCAGAAAATATAATATGATTTATGGAGTCACAATTTTAATCTATAAATATGATATCTCTATTTTAAAGTTCTATGGCAGCTGGAATATGTTTATTGCATTTGTATAGAATTTTGTACTAGTAAAGCGCGTCTAGAAAATAACAGAGATATCTCAATTTTACATTAGTGAAACGTATTTAGAAAATAATAAATACTTTCTTCGGTTATTTATATAAAAAAATATTTAAAGAATATTTTTGTCTCTATTATAAAAAAAAACACATTTTAAGATCTATTAATTATTTATTTTACTTTTTTTATCCCTATTTAGTAAATCATTTATTTTTCAGGTTTTTTTTTATAATATCCTTTTTAAAAAAAAAAAACTAACCAATATACTCTATATTAAATTTATATACCAAAATGTTTTACTTTTTTGAAACTTTATGAGATCGTGTATTCGTCCTGCGACTATCTAAAGAATGATTTTTTCTTCCAATAGAAGGTTGTATCTCCGGGATGCAACTATCTACTGAAAAGTTAAAACAAAAATTAAAGTTTATAGATGGTCGCATATCAGGAATGCGACCTCCTACTAAAAAATAAATAAAAAATTAAAATTTATGATGCAGAGTAAAAAAATCATCTTTCATTTATGTGGTCGTATCTCAGAATGCGACAAAAAAGTAGAACATTTTCGTATATATTAGTTAATGTGAGATATAATGATTAGTTTTTTTGAAAAAGAAGATTATATATATATATATATATATAAACCTATTTTTGAAGTCAAATAAACTATAACTATTATAACATTTATATTAATATTGATGTTTTTTCTTCTTCTTGTATATAATCCCGAGTAATCCATCATTTAAATTTACCAAATCAATAACAAATCAGGTGCACGTCCCCCGCGTACCCCACACACATGAACATGAAAACTAAAGTCACATAGAAAAAAAAAGACAAAACCGGATGAATGGCAGCAAACTTCTACAGCTACTTTCGATGTGCAAGACAAAAAACCACAAGATATCAATGATACTTTTAGCATTGAAAAATGTGATTTTGATAAAATAAAAAAACATTAAAAAATACAAAATGTGGCTAAGATTTAAAGCATTTTGTAGGAGTAATGTAATACTCTTATATGTTTTCTAATATAGTACTTAATTCCTGTAATCTACAAAATCAATAAATAAGGGAAACCACTATTAAATTACCAAATTTTTTATTATCTTATATTAAATTACCAACTTAATTTCAATAATAATTTATTTACTAAAAATATATCAATATCTTTTAATCCATAGAGTTGATGCATGCATTGACCTACATAAGAGATGAGAGAGTGTCTATACAAACAATGCAACAAACTAAATAGCATAGTTTGTGATTTCTCGAAGGAAGTATTGATGGAGTACTAAAGAGAATCCTCATTAAATCCGTAAATTGTTTTATTATGGATGACAATTAAAAATAATATAATAAATTTTCCATCACAAAAAAGATGACACAGATTCAATGATGATGATTCATTACAGAAGCAAGAATTTCATCAACAAAAGATTGAATATTCCTATCAGAAGAACCACCATGAGCCACAGCTTCCCTGGCCTTCTGTTTCAGCTCCAAAGCATTTTTCTTAAACCTTTCACTACCAACCATTTCTCCAATAGCTCTTTCCACTTCCTCACTTTCAACAAACCCATCAATATCCTGTTTCAATCGAATCCCCATTCCAAAAACATCAGCAACAAGTTTTGCATTCGTAGGTTGATCTGTCCATTGTGGATAACCAATCATAGGTGTCCCTGCTGTTATAGCTTCCAAAATTGAATTCCATCCACAATGTGTTAAAAAACACGCTATTGAAGGATGAACTAAAACCTTCGTTTGTGGACACCATGTTACCACCATTCCTTTCTCTTTTGATTCTTCTAACAAAAACTTTGGTAATGAAAGATTTTCACCTCCTCCTTCTTTACTTTTAGTCACCCAAAGAAAATAGCTTTTGCTGTTTTTCAAGGCTTTTGCTATGCTTTCCATTTGTTTTTCGGATAAAACAATTAGACTTCCAAATGAAATATAAATAACTGAAGATGGTGGCTTTTTGTTAAGCCATTCAATGCAAGAATCTTGTGGCTTCCACATTTCAATTCCTACGTCTTCCTCTTCGTCTTGACCGAGCAACGAAGGAGGGACTAATGGGCCAACGGATTTGATTGGAAAAATATCATTCATTGAAAAAATGACATCTTTTTCCAATTCTTCAAAAGAATTCGCCAATACCCATTTGAGTTTCTTCATGTTTTGGAACATTTCTTCTAGTACTTTTGATAAAGCTTCAAAAGTGTTTTTTGGGAGGATAAAAGATGGAAGATCTTGTGGTTTCAACAATGGAAGACCGGGTAATTCGACATCGATTTCGGGGTTTTCATGTGTTGGAAAATTGTTTAAATTGCTGTAGTAACGATAGTAAATTGAGTAAAGAGTACAAGGTTGAATCCAAAGACAAGCACAAGGGATATTGAATTCAGAAGCAACGTTTGTTACCCAAGGAACAAAAGGGTTATTGATAATACAAGCTAATTTTTTAGAACTGTTGTTAATGAAATTGTTTTTGATGAGATTTGTGAGACTAATAGGTCCAAATTTTGCAATAAGTTCCATGTAATCATCAACATTTTTTTGACCTTGGCTGATGTCAAAGCCATCGGAGAAAAACAGAATGTTGATTCCGTTGGTGGTGAAAGTAGTGGGGACGGTGGTGGAAGTGGTGGAGGAAGATTTGAAGACACGGTGGTAAACTAATTCAGTTGTGGCGAGTGTTACGTTTAAGCCTTTGGTTAATAGAGATTTGCCTAGTCTAAGTAAAGGGTTTATGTGACCTTGAGCTGAAAACGCTACCAACAGAACATGAATTTCTTGTTTGGCTTTTGTGTTTTGTGAAGCCATGATTAGTTGTTGAACAATTATCAATACACTGTGTGAGAGAGAGATATATAAAGAGATATTTTAAAAGAGAATGAAAATTTAATAAATTTTCTTTCTTTTTTGTGGTTGGTTTATTATAGAATTTTAGTATCAATAAGGAGAATCTTTGGAACCACCATGTAAAGACAGACAGATATACACAATCTGTCATATGCTGTCGTATGTGATTACGCAAGGATAATTTTGGACAGTAATTAACTTAATTTCTTCATCAATGCAACAAAAGTTGTTATCATTTCACACAAAAAGACATTATAAAGGGAAATAACGAGAATATAAACGTTTTCAATAATTCAGTTATTTAATTGAATAAAGAAGAATAAATTTAAAATAGTTTATATAACAGATAAAATTGAAATAAAAAAACCCTGTCTTAGTTGTCTAGACTTGTTATATGCTTTATATTTTTCTTTTAATTTAATTCTCTAATTTTTAAGAGAAATCATCTTAATAATTTGAAGTTCGGTCAGAAAATTAATAAAGTTTCGTGAAAATTTATTTTAGTTAAAATTTAAATTTGATTTATCTCAAATAATTCAAATTTTAAAGAGCTAAAAATAGATTTTAAAATAGATAAATTAATGTATTTTTTTATTTATTCAACTATGATTTTCAAGGAAATATACACTATTTTTTCTCGAACCATGATCAATAATAAATGTGAATGAAAGTAAGGGAACAAGAATTGTAGCTTTAAAAATATTATTAATCCATCACATGCAAGTTGTAGTGATCATGTACATGTTAGAATATTTTATATTGGTAAAACGTTTTAAAATAAAAAATAAATAAAAAAAGAATATTTTATATGGTAGTAGATCTAATATTATTATATTCCCACGGTTAACACGTAGTTGACTTGTTACTTTTCTAAAAGAAGTTGACCGGCTACCTGCATTCTATTTATTAGCAAAAGAATAATGTATTTTTTAATATACATGTGAGTCAAATGCCCAATGATGTATTTAATTTTTTACTGAAAATGGTAATTATTTATTTAAATTGATAGTCGATTGAAATAATACATTTCAAAAATGCTAAAATGGAATACGATGAATTTGCCATACAGTACTTTCAAATCGAGAAGGATGACAAATTTATATTCTCGCATTATTTTTTTATTTTTTAACATCTTTGACATATACGTACTTTCTAATGTTAGTACATCTTTAAAAATAAATTAAAATGTTACTTAAATTACAATTATACAAAAAGTAGAATCTGTTCATGTGTAAAATTTAGTAGGAAAATAAATGCTCATTTAAATATGAATATGAATAAATGAATGTAATTAATTAACTTTTATTACAAACACTATATGTTATTTAAAAATTCAATTATTCATAAGAGCTAGGAGACATCACATTAAATTGAAAGATACGAAATACATTCATCTATAACAAAAAAAATATACATGAAGAAAATGACGTAGTATCAAGCCACTAGCACAATATTTATAATTTCATAAAAACAACAAATTTTAAAAGAGTGGTAACTTTCTTTGTTTATGATCATGAAGAGGTATAGTTGTTGAGTTGAGATTTTCCTCATTTATGCCCTTGTCCATCAGGGCTAGGACCATAGTTGTCAACTTCTAGTTTCCTAATGATATTATAATGCTTATTATGATTTTCCTTAACCGAGTTCCTCACAACTATGTGTGGTGACTTTAGAAATATACTCTTTAGTTCCAAAGTGTTAAGTGGCCTTGGCATCCCATGTTGGATGCAGAGGCAGGACAAAGAAAGGAATATAAGAAAGAAGTTAAAGTATTGATGTTTTCCAACCATGATTAGTAGTAGTAGTAGCTTCAAGAAAATTGTAATATAGTAAGAAGGTAAATATGATTTTGATTATTATTGAGAATAAAGTAGCTTGTACAACGTTATATTTATAGTGTTATTTGGAGAGTGTGATTTGACTTGGACTTGAAGTAATAAATTGTTTATTGATAACAACATAACTTGAACAATTCCTTAAAAAACTATGAGTCAGGAGCAGCCCTCTTTGTCAAAAAAACCATAATCAACGGATGAAACCGAACTAAGATAGTAAGATTTTTTCTGAATAGGTAGTGAGATTCTTAAGCAAAAGGGAATCAAGATAGCTAGCTAGGGCCCATGAAAATGGAAATTGAAATAGTGTTGGAATAATATACAATTGATAGTGTTGGATTACGAGATTGAAAAGATTGTCATATTGCGTTAAGAGTAACTATAGAAGTTGATTGAATATCAATTCTTCACCAAAAATCATAAAATATTGTGTATATGAGTCATTTCATTCATGTAACGTTCAACATATACTTTTTCATCTAATGTGAGACATTTACTCACATTTGACACACCAATAATATCTCTAGCCCTCGAGATCTCCCTCAAGTGTACTGCATTTGACATTTATAATCAACGAGACACAACTTTTTCATCTATATATATTTGCATTGCAATTGACATTAAACATTGACGAAACACATTGTCAGAAAGATTTTCGTTAAAAGAAGTCGGTCAAACCACTTATACCACTTTTGAGTCATGAGAGAGTCTTGATGATCATCACATTGGGCTTAAATAAACCCCAAAAGTAGATTGGACACAACATCACCCAAAATCTTAAGACATTAATTATAAGAGTTATCTCATTTATATAGCGTTTAACATTCATTTTTCTTGCAAATGTGAAACTTTTAACTCACAGTTGACACCGATTTATTAAAATTTGGAACATAAGCTAAATTGAAAAAGTTTGTGTATTGAGTATTAATAATTAGAGCTTGCGGTATCCATAATCCAAAATATTTAAAAACCAATGGATTTTATCCCACCTTACATATAATGATATAAACACTTTATTCTTTTTTGCTTTGCTTAATGCGAAACTTTTTTTCTAACATATAAAGAGGTTTAATGTAATGTACAATTTGGAGTAATTAAGAAATGGTTATTTTTTATGGAATATAAAATTGATTTGTAGAGTAGTAAAAAGATTTAATATTTTAGTTTCATTCACGACATAATTAACACTAACATACTAATATTTTTTATTTAAAAAAAAATAGTTACTTGTGCAATCAAATTAAGTAATGTGATAGTGTAAATTTAATTGGAATTTTGAAGCAAACTTCATTTACTAAGGAGACAGTGACATTCATATTGGAATTGGAAGTACTTACTTGAAAAATAGAAATTGTAGAAATGCAAGTTAAGTGTATTCATGTACGAACCACATTCATCGTAGCAATTCCTCAGGAGGAAGATTAATGCACTATCACCCATATAAACACTGTATACCTTTTCCAGTAACATGCATGAGCACAATATTTTTCCTTTCTTCATACGACAAGCCACACTAGCTAGTTTGGTCGATAAGCAACCTAGTTACATGAATTTTGATTACAAAGTGTGTAAGATTTTCATTAAGTATTAAAAGTTTTATGATAGGGATAGTGAATGTTGCAAATTGCCTACCATATCCTATTTTGCAATAGTATCTCATATTAAAGTTTCTTTTTGAATTGACAATTTTTGAAAGTAATTGTTACGTTATTTGTAAACCTTGCACTGTCTTGAATGAATGCCTATATATTTTCTACATTTTACATACTTTAGCTCTTAACATTCCGTCTTAGAGTGCGTGGCTTTTTCAGATGGAGTATGTTTGGCACCAACCTCAAAATTTGACTTTTGGAACTTAGAAGTAGTACATGTATTAATTCATCATTACTACCAAAATGCTCTATCGTCTAAATCTAAACAAAATATTCGATTTGGAAATTCGAACAGATTTAATTTTACGATAAATTTAATTTATATATACTATTAATTTATTATAATTATTATATTATTAAAAATATTTGACTTTTGTTATATATATCGTAAATAATTATAATGTACCAATATATTAGTTATGACAATGACACTCTTTTATCATATGTACTTTCTACTTTGATTGGAACAGTCAATCAATAGTAATACTTCTTGGTGGCACATAATGGAACTAGATTATCAAATTCTTTTTTATTTTTTTATTGAAAACTAAATTATCAAATATAATAAATATTAAATAGACAAAGCAGAATGGTTTAATTCAGAAATATTGACTTTTCTCTTGACTAGTATCAATCCTTATGTACTAGTGTTCAGAATTGGCTAGTAGAAATGGTTTGACTTATTGCATGTACTAATTCCGTTGTTAAAGTTGTTCTCCTTAATAATAATAATAATAATAATAATAATAATAATAATAATAATAATAATAAAAAGGAATATACTAGAGTGAATAGAAAGTTTGTGAAATTGATTTTTAAATTTTATAAATTAACAAATCTATTACTGATTAAATTAGTCTATAAACGACTTAAAATTTATGGACAAATTATTTCATATTATAATAACATTGATGTAAAATAAACATAGTCTAATTATAATTAAATTACATATTTAATTAATATGTCACATTTTAATCACTATCGATATAACATAAGTTTATATGTAAACTATTTTCACAAACATTTTATAATTTAATGAATATTTGTCAATTCACTTAATTTTGTAACTAAAATAATTGAAAGCATACGATTTTGAGTATACTAATTTAGAATGATTTGGACTTTCCCAGTTAGAAATTAGCACATGACTAAAGACAATGATCTGTCACGAGTCCATTGCATACAGCACACCTAGAATGATGGCTTTTTGCAATGAAGTCAATTGGGTTAAACTTTACTTGTATCAACTAAATCAAATTCACTATTTTCTTCCCACTATTTTCCTCCCTCGTGGTTACCTTGGATTCTCACTGTCTTGCGTGCTCACAACCTTCACTTCAAAATTTTAATACCATAATTCTAAATCAGCAACTCAAATATGTGCTTCTTTGCGTCTCTGTCTATAAATATTTATTAAGTTTAATTGCATTTCTTATTATGTTAATTTGAATTATGTACCATTTTGGTTATTGTCTCTCCGTTTAAAATAAAAATATGGTCCTACCCAATCCTCTACCTAAACCTCTTGAACACACGTGTGTAAATTGATTTATACTATATAAACCTTGATTAAAGAATTTAACTTCCTTAAAGAATCTCACTCAAAAAAGGAAATGGAAGGGGTAATGGATTAAAAGGATTATTTTTCTCTCTATAATTATTTTTATAAGAGACATTTGAGTTAAAATTTAGTCAACAATAATTAATGTATCTAGTGCATATTATCAACTAGATACATTAACTTTTTTTAACTAAATTTTAACACAGTAATATCTTATAAAAAGCACAAAGAGAGTAAAACATATTCAATTGACCATTTTGATCACTAGCTTAGGACCCTTTGCATTTTAATTGTTAGGTTCAAAGCCATCTCATGACTTTTATTTATTCATAGAAAAATTTCCTAAACTGGATTCTTCCAAGGTCAAATGAGATTTTTTTAATGTATGTAAATAGTAATTGAGCTCTTTATATTGGAAATTTCTGGTAGGAATTTCAATGTCAGCTTCAGGCTGCGTGAGATTAACCTGAATTGTGAATTCTGCTCAAATATGTCATTTTAAGTTGTCAAGATCTTTTACTTTATTAGTACCATCACTTTCACTAGTAATAATTTTCAAATAAAAGAATCTGCCTTGTGTGTTTCCTTAGCAAAGGTATGAGTTGAGTTACACCCCGCCGGCACCGCACTATTTCTACAGTGTCACGGGCTATAAAGCACACTAGACACAACACTATACTTGATACGCAAATACCTGTAATAATTTAGAAATAACTAAATGTAATTATATGTGTTGGTGTCGTATATGTAATATTCGACACGACATATGTTAAACATCAAATACAATTTCAATCTTAATTATTTTTTTAAGACAAATATCAATAAATTAATAGTTATGTTAATTTTTCGAGTTTAAACTTAAAAACTTTTTAAAACTTACAAATTAAATTGATATCAAACACACTTTCAATGTTAATCAGTGCATAAGTCTCATGGTTTTAGAATTTAGATAGTTAAGTTCCTCAATTTCATAGCAGGCTTTGTTTTCCTATAAATACATGACCTCTATGATGCCACTTCATCAATACAAATACAAACCAAAAATAAGATACACTTTTGAATTTAATCACAAAATAAGCCTTGATTGTCATTCAACATGGATACAAGACTCAACTCCTTTGTCACATTCCTCACTCTTATTCTTCTTCTTCTTGTTTCCTTGTTTGTCACAGAAGCCAGGCCCTTACTTAGTCCTTTACAAGAGAAAGAAGGTGTCATTGGAGAGGTAAGTGGAATCTTCAGGACATTGAAAGATGCTGGTCCATCCCCTGGTATTGGACACAGGCTTAAAAAGCTTCAAAATCTTGGAGGGATTAAGGATTCTGGTCCAAGCTCTGGTGGTATTGGACACATTAAGGTTCAAAATTTTGAAGGCCACAAGATCAACACAATTCAAGTTGTTGGAGTTATTAAACATTCTGGTCCAAGTCCAGGGGAAGGGCACAGACACTAGTACATAACCAACCACAACCATTCATAATGTTATGACACAGAATATTCATGAAGTATACTTGATGTTAGCTACTATTGCTTTTAAAATGAAATATAAGTAAAAATAAGTTTAAAAAAAGTTATACATATTATTTATTTTTTAATAATGCATTAATGTGGGACTGCATTGTAATATGGCTTTGATATGATCAATACAGTTAATTTGTTATACTTGTAGATTATTTTATTTCTTGTTAATACTATAGTTGCAAAGATAATGAGATCATGGGGAAAATACTTGGTGGATGCATTGTTCAATTAAGAGTGAACCACGATCAATTCCACTTTTTACATAATTCAATCACGGGAGAGAAAATCTTCAATTTTATTTTCACTTATTCATTCTCAAACCAAACAATCACAAAATCATATGTATTTTTTTTTTTAACTGTTTCTTTTTATTTTTTCAAGAATTAAATAGAGTTTGAGTTTAGTTTATATGTATTGTCGGTGTAAAAAAAATTTATAGTCAACAAATCATAATCAATCATGTGAGTGATTTTATAAATAGTTATATTAAAAATTAAACACTATTAATTATTTAATAGTTGTGATTGACTTACAATTATAATGTCAAAATTATTTACACTAACGATGTTTATAAATTAAATTTCAAGTTTGTTGGCATTATAAGATTTTAAAAATTCGTTATAAGTCCTTGTAAAAAAAAAATTAACATTTTTTTAGTTCCTTCAATATTATTATGTAAGAAATTTTAATCTCTATTGAAATATCGATATATATTTTTAAATAGTTTTTTTGGCAAAAATTTTACAACATTATAAAAATTTACTTTACAAAAATGAGTTTAAAATTTAATTTTTAGGTTCATATTTTTGTTACTTTTTTATTAGGTTAATGACATTTTAAAATTTCGTATTTAATTTATCTTAAATTAAAAAAATCTAAATTTTTATGGATAAATTTTTTATAATGTTATAAACTTGCTTGCAAATAAATCATTTTAAAATTTAAAAGTTCAAAGTCAATTAAACATGTTTTTTTTTGGCATAACTAAATCTGATTGCAATAAAATTTTGAAATGACTAAAAACAACTTTAAAATTTTATAGAGACTAAAAACTTATTTAACATTTTTCGTTATTATATATTCTTTCCTAAAATCATCATAAAAGAAACTAAGATGTATATTAAAGTCACATTCTCTCCATTATTCTCTATTTGTTGAAACTGATTTTGATCTCGCCAAATTTAGTGAAATATGTTCTTTATAAATTTTTTGTTTAATTAAACTTTTATTTACCTTATTTATAAATTGCTCACAAAATTGATCCTTTATTTTTAAAATTTAGCTTTAATTTTTTGTTCTCTCGTTCATATTTTTAAGGGTTAAATAAGTTTTCATTCTCTATAAAATTTTGAAATTTCGTTTTAAGTCTCTGTAAAAAAAAAATTACATTTTTTAGTCCCTACAAAATTATCTTGAAAGCATTTTTAGTACTTGTTGAAATATCAATAAATATTTTTAAATGATTCTTTTGCAAACATGCTCACAGCAATTTAAAAATTTCCGACAAAAAATGAGCTTAAAATTTGATTTCTAAATCCAAAGTTTTGTTATTTTCATTTTAAGCATATGACATTTAAAAAATTAATATTTAATTCAACTCAAGTTAACAAATTATAAATTTGTATGGATGAACATTAAATTATGTTCTAAACATGCTTGAAAAAAAAACTCAATAATTTAAAAGTTAAAATATGTTTTGTTCCAAAAATAATTAAAACAAGTTGTAGAATAATTTTTTAGGAACTAAAAAATGTAATTTTTTTATAAAATTTCAAAATATTATAAAAATTAAAAATTAATTTAACATAAATGATTTGACGAGTTTTATTTATTTATCTATATGACATAAAATCTATATATTATATAAATCTACCTAAATGATTCCACACCATGGTTTTATGCAACACTAATAAAAAAAACTTGTCATATCATCAATTTTTGGTAAATCAAAATATTCATGTTTGCAATTACGAAGACTAATACATAAAAAAAAATTGAAATTCATTTAAAGAATTGTAGTCTTTTTAACATCTATGATTTCTTCCATGTAGTGTTAAGAAATCGAACCTCCAATTATTTGATTAAGGGATTTAAATATGCATTACTTGTGTCACATTATACTATATTTTTTAAAATGCGTTAGTAATACTCTGAAAACTATATATTTTTAGGGAAAAAATTTGAGACATAGGTTTTGTCGAGGGTCCACTGTTGAGAATGGAAAGAGTGAAACTTGGCTTCAATCCTTAACTATGTATTCAGTTGCCAAAATTGATCGGTCTAGACAACTTACATTTGAGTTTGGGTTGGATTATAAAAACGCCACTTAAAAACAACTTAGTCTTTTTGGCCCAATTCATTTGAGCCAATTTAAAAATGACTTCGAGTTATGCTGTTTTTTTACCCAATTCATTTGAACCAATTTAAAAATGACTTCCTTTAAACTAAATATATTATTAGCCTCCTTTATAACAAAAAAAAAAAAACTTATCCACCTTAATTTCTCACTCAACCAAATTCACCTACAAAACAAAAACTAAAAAGCATAAAAATAACTAAATAGAAAAAGAAGAAGAAACATTTAAAAAGCTAAGACCCAGTTAAAACTATTGTTAGCGTCACCGTTTTATCCTCTATTAAAGGTTGGAATGACTCATTAACGTTTACAACCTACAATAGTCAATTCAGATTTAAATATTTAGGGTTCATTTAATGTGCATGATATTATATAAAGCTGAATAAAGATAAAATAAGATAGTGATAGAATAAACATTACTATATGATAAGTTTGATA
The DNA here is from genome assembly GCA_037974295.1 of Cicer cuneatum. NCBI lineage: Eukaryota > Viridiplantae > Streptophyta > Magnoliopsida > Fabales > Fabaceae > Cicer > Cicer cuneatum. Next base: position 3,431,429 of record JBBPBO010000001.1, on the reverse strand, counting down.
TACACATGATAATATTTTATTTTGTTATGTATTTGATTCGCATCTAATCATGACATAATATAATATATATTATATGTAAATGAAAAAAATACTCTTTTAAATAAATTATATTTATTTTAAAATTTTAATTAATTTTCATATTTTTATAGTTTTGAATACTAATTTATTAAATTATATATAAAAAAACTACCATTGTGATAAAATCATAACATTTTTTAAATTAATTACTAATATTTAATTTTTAAGTTTAATATCAAATTACATTAATTATTTTTATATTTATATTTATTAGATTTACATTTTTATATTTTAGATTATATTTTATAAATCGTTTTTATATTTAGAATCTATTATATTTCAATTTTAAATTATATTTTATAAAAGTAATTGAATAAATTACTATTCGTATCATATAATGCTGATTTTTAACTCATTCATATCCATAATAGAAATTTTAATTAGAAAGACATGATTAGGGGTGGACAACCACCCGCGGTCCGAATTAAACCGAGCAGCCGGTGGCCCAATTTCTATAAAGGGTGGAGCAAAAGCGGGTAAAAAAACAGGTTTGTGTGGTTTAAAACAAGCGGGTGATTTTTAGACTGCAGGTACCCGAATCCCGACAAATTACCAATATTATATTTATTAATATTTTTTAATGTTAACGCTTTTATAAAAATAAAAATAAAAACTGAGAGGTTTTCCCCATTCTGCAATACAATGCCACCACCTCCATTGTTTCTGCTTCGAAGCCACTACCACCACCGACTCCTCCTGTGCAAAGCCTCGATCCACCTCCATCATTTAGGTTTCTAACTAAACAAAAACTTAACCACCGGTTTTGTCGACGTTAATACCTTTTTTCTTCTCATCAATTGTAAATGGAGAAAAGTTGTTTTGCAAACGCACACAGGTACATGCAACATGATATGAAATGAGTTCTTGTTTTTTATTTTAACAATCTTAGTTAGGGTTTTTAGCACGTGTTTTTACTTATTCAAAGCACAAAAGTTTGGATAACACAGAAAAAACAAAAAAAATACAATTGAGCCAGATATTTTGAAATGCTCAATAATTGAACCAAACTGAATTAACCCACTCGTTTTACCCAAAAACCTGTGGACCCGCAACCCGTCATAACCGTGTCAATGGGCGAAATGCATTGGGACTATGTCACTCACCCGTAGTTTTAGCCGATTATTGTTTTTAGCCCGTACGCATCTAATGTTCATCCCTATACATGATAGAATATAGAAACCAACTCATATTTATAATAAAAAATTTAACTAAAAAATACATGATAAAATATAATTATAGATTAAATTATCATATAATATTGATTCATTAAAATTTAAATTTTTATAAAACAAATAAAATATAATAACTTATTTTTATCGTATCTCTTGTATTTACCAATATTTACCGTGAGACAATAATGTCTTACATTATATTATACTCTATTTATTGTTGAGAAGTCACGTACCGTATTTTTGGATTTTAAGTTTGTCGGTTTTTATGAAAATGAATACTTCACGTCAAATCAAATGAAATAACCAACGAAAGAGAGTAGCAATGAATACAGGTTTGTTTTTCTCCGTGAGAACAAATGTCAAAGGACATCCAAGCAGCTTTGGAAGAATTCATACTCATACGGCTTCTTGGTAAGACCGTTGACGTATGTATGATGCAGTGCAATTATGGAGCAAATTTATATTTCATTTATTGATTTATCACGGTTTCTATTTAAAAAAATTAAATAAATAATTTTTATACAAATTTTTTTTATGCAATTTTATTGTATGAATGCAATATTATTTTGTTTACTGTTTTAGTGTAGAGTTTTTTTTATTTATTTTTACTTTGTAGTGATGTTTGTTTTGTTTAAATTGATATATTAACTTTAATTTATTATAAATTTAATCAATAATTTTTATGTTTGACGTTATAAATTCAAATATTTGAGTATTCTGAGAATTTTAATTTAGCTATAAATGTTGATATTTTTCAGTTATATGTTATTTACGTGAGTATTATGAGTTTATTAGTAAATTCATCATTTTCAACTATAATAATTTTAAATTTATATTATTCTAAATCAATGTATTCTAGTTATTATAATTAATGAATATCACTTGGTTAAAAATATGTGTGTTTTTCATTTTGTCTAGCAAAAAAGTTATCTATTCGTATATTTAGTTTTTATTATTGGTGACTCTATGCTTTTTATCGATAAATTGAATTTGAATCGTAACTATAACAATAATTTGCTAAATTTTAATCATTTATCAATCAAATTTTGAATTACCTTAAAAATTGGAAGGTTAAAAATATATGGCAGTTGATTCACACATGCTTAAATTGAATGTATAATTTCCATTTGAATAGGTACATCGATCAAAGGGTTGTTAGGTTTTGTTATTGATAAAAATAAAAAAAAGTCGTTGAGTTCTAAAAAAAAGTGAAAGTTTAATATAAAAAATGAAACTCTTGGGTTGTTGAGGATATAAATCAATTATTTAATTCAATTTGGGGTATTATATAATTCAATGATATATTGAGTTTTGGAAAGAAAAAAAAGTTTCACCAAGAGTTTAGAAACTTAAACAATTTAGGTTATGTTTTGTGAAAAATAACGGATAATTTAACCGCTACAAGGGGAAAACATATAAACTAATTTATTGATTTTGAAATGTTAAATAAAATTAATAATTATTTGTAAGATTTAGTTCAATCGACAAATATTAATATTAATATATTAGATATTATGTCTTGAATTCGAACTTGAAATCGTTAAACTAATTGATAACTATAAAATTATATTTTTAATAAATATTTGATATTTTTTAATTTAATAATAATAATGATAAAGTGTTTCCTTTTTAAAAAAATTAATAATCACGCATTAGTGTATTTCTACTAAATTCAAGTTCAAATTTTTGTTAAAAAAAATAATTATATTTAATATCTAACATGTCTCAAATAAAATTATATTTAATAAAATATATAGAAAACCAAAACTAAAATAATGTATTAGTGTGACTAACATTGTAAAATTTTAATGTAAATTTGAATCTATGAGTCTTGCAAGAAAATTAGTTAATAATATATTAGTGTGACCCACATTTGTAAATATTTAATGTATTTTGGAATCTACTAGTCTCGAAAGAAAATTAGTTTCAGATAAAAATTGTATTTTTATACTATAAATTAGGTTAAATAACACTCGTGGTCCCTTAACTTAATTTCAGTTAACGTTTTAGTCCTTAATGTTCTTTTTTTTTCTGATTTGGTCTTTTATTTTAATTTTCAGCAACAATTTGATCATTTATGTTTTAAAATGTCAACAATATTATCCTTTTTTTTTACAAAAATTCAAAAAACTCATCAAAATTTTCAACCAAAACCTATAAAATTAATTATATTATTTAATATAATACAAATTTCATCAAATTCATAACTCAAATTTTCAAATAAATCCATACAAAAATTTCATTCTTTATTTGATATTGTTAGAAATGGAAATATAAGTTTATTTGAAGATTTAAGTTTCGAATTTGATGAAATTTGTATTATATTGAAGAATACAAATAATTTCATGGATTTTGGTTGAAAATTTTGATGGATTTTTTGAATTTTTGTAAAAAAAAAAGATAACATTGTTGACATTTTAAAACATAAAGGATCAAATTGTTACTTAAAATTAAAATAAAGGACCAAATCGGAAAAAAAAAGATAAAGGACTAAAACGTTAACTGAAATTAAGTTAAGGGACCACGGATGCTATTTAGCCTATAAATTACAAAGTCGTCAGATTTAACGTGTGAAATTAGTTCATATATATATATATATATATATATATATTTTATTGTCAGTGTATTTATTTACACTTTTACTTAATTACAATATTTAAATAGTAAAAAATATTTAATTTTTTTCATAATTGTATGGAATTAGTTAATATATATATTATTGTCAGTGTATTTATTTACACTTTCACTTAATTACAATATTTAAATAGTCAAAAATATTTAATTTTTATCATAATTATCTTTAAAATAATATTTATATGATTTCTTATAAAATTGATGATTTATAGATTAAAACAATATATGAATAAATCAATAAAGAGAAAGAGATCAACTTACTCATTAGTTGAATTACCCCACTTATATATACATTAAAATTTAAAATTCGTCAATCCTGCTATGACATAAAAAAATTCTTGTTAAGCAAATAAACTCTATAAATGAATGATGATTATTAAAATTTTAAAATTATTTAATACTTTATTAAATAATTTATTTTTTATAAGAGAAATATAAGTGAATATCAAATGTCATATTTATATGATTTTTTTTAAACCTAAAACTTTATATGTTTCATCAATATGGCAATAATCAATAATTGGATCGAATTGGTGAAATTTATTATTTATAATAAATTATTAAATTAATTATTCGTAACATTAATTACAAGATCCCTCCTCCTCAATAAATTATTATAACAATTTTATAAAATTATTCTTATTAATTAATTGAGTGTTAGTCTTTGTAAATTTAGTGTTAGCTTAGGAACATATTTTTTACAATTAAATATTTAATTTGAAGGTAAAATTAGAATAAAATCATCAATATTACATTGAAATATAAAACAAAAATAATTTTTAAATAGTTTCTTTTTGTTAAATGTGAAATGAAATAGAGAAAGTATTAAATAAACTTTTACTGTATATTTGAATAAATCAATGACTTTTTTTTAAAGTTATAAAAAGCATAACAGTAAAATTCACATATATTAAATATGGAAGAAAGATATTCATATTTAAGTTGTATTTTCACGATATACGCCTTAATAAATCAAATGAAGTATTTTAAAAGAAAATAATTTTTATATTTACACAATTTTGCTTTACCTAACTAACTACTAATGTGTGCTTCTTTAAGAAAAAAAAACAAACTTTATTGGATACATATTTCCTTTGTCTCATAATAAATGTGCTTTTTATATTTTACATATATTAAAATATAAAATAAATAAAAAAGTAATAATTTTATGAAATTATTCTTATTAGTTATTAATACATTTTTTATTATCATAAATATAAAATAAAATATAGTACTTTAAAATAATACATATAATACTAATTAGAGAGTATAGATGAGAAAAAAAATAATTAATGTTATATTAATCGATGAAACAATTAGTACTTATTGATCGCAATGAAAGAACACAATGATTTACTGGCGTGTAGACATAAGACATACATGAACTTGTTGGGGGTGAATTTTGACAATTAGATTAGATGCCACTAAATGAATGGCACCCCTCACACTTTGTTGATCTACGGTTGAGATGCTTCAATCACCTACCGCACCCAGAGGCCCTACCCGACAATGCTTAAAGATTAGCTTTGGGACAGCTATCACCTTTATATATACGCATCTTCCGAATTCCACTATACAAACCCACTCATTCTTGATTATTATTATTACTTGTCCTGTTTCATTTCTCTTTACATATTATCTTTTGGTTTTAAGGAGAGAAAAAAAACAGGATTATGGGTAGCCTCGATGTGGAAAGAACTACAGTTGGATGGGCTGCAACAGACCCTTCAGGAATTCTAGCTCCATACACTTACACTCTCAGGTTATCTTAATTACATTCTATCTGTAGTTAGTATTATTCAATTTGGTTCTGAATCGTGATTATTAATAAATAATATTGTTGTGCTTAAAAAACATGCAGAAACACGGGACCGGATGATGTTTACATCAAAATTCATTACTGTGGAATCTGTCATACTGATGTCCACCAAATCAAAAATGATCTTGGCATGTCCAATTATCCCATGGTTCCAGGGTATATATGTCAAATTCATTTATCTCATGGTTATGTTTTTTTTTGTTGTGATCACTAAAGTTGATGATATATTATTATTATTGACAAACAGTCATGAAATGGTTGGTGAAGTACTTGAGGTGGGTTCAAATGTTACGAGGTTCAATGTTGGAGAAATTGTGGGAGTTGGACTCCTTGTTGGTTGCTGCAAAAGCTGCAGAGCATGTGAATCTGATATTGAACAATACTGTAACAAGAAGATCTGGTCTTACAATGATGTTTATACCGACGGAAAAGTCACTCAGGGTGGTTTTGCTGAAGCCACCGTCGTTGAGCAGAAGTAATAATTCACTTTAATTAAATTCATTTCTCGTCTCATAGAAAATATATGTGCTTCAAATCATAATATAAACAAAATATATCATTTTGTCTGTAAATTTTAAGTTACTTTTTGAAAATTGTGCATAATTATTTACAAATAATTACAATTAAATCAATTAAGTATATTTTGTTAACTTTATTTTTAGAATTTTAAATTTAACATAATAAATGTATTGATTTTAATTAGTTGTGGGTAAGATACCCACAAATTGTTAAAAGGCACTAAAGGCCTCGACTATTTTGTGCCAAATATGAAAAAACTTTAAAACATTGATACAAATTATTTATGTTTTTAATAGAGATTAATTTTTATGTATAAAATAAAAATTATAATTATAGTTAAAGTAAAATATTTTTAATTGTCTAATAATTATTATTGATTAATGTTATAAAAATTAATTTGTATGGACTGGACATAAATTAAATTCTTAATTTTAACTAATTTATGTGTTTGGGGGTATTATTGTCAGATTTGTTGTGAAAATACCAGAGGGATTGGCGGCAGAGCAAGTTGCACCATTGTTATGTGCGGGAGTGACAGTGTACAGTCCACTTTCACATTTTGGGCTGAAACAGAGTGGGCTAAGAGGTGGAATATTGGGCCTTGGTGGAGTGGGCCAAATGGGGGTGATATTAGCAAAAGCACTAGGTCACCATGTAACTGTGATAAGTTCTTCTGATAAGAAGAAAAAAGAGGCACTTGAAGATCTTGGAGCTGATGATTTTCTTGTTAGCTCAGACACCATTCGCATGCAAGAAGCTTCTGATTCACTTGATTATATAATTGATACTGTTCCTGTTGGTCACCCTCTTGAGCCTTATCTCTCATTGCTCAAACTTGATGGCAAATTGATCTTGATGGGTGTTATTAACACCCCTCTTCAATTCCTTACCCCCATGGTCATGATTGGTAAAAAAAGCCACTTTCTTCTCTTCATTAATTCCAAGTTTGTTTTTTATTTCTTTATTAAAAGATACCAAGTTCGTTACGGATTCAATAATTCAGAGTTTACTTTTTACAAAGTTTTAAAAAAGAAATATATTTTGTGTTTATTTACTGTAATATAAGATTTTTTTATAAAAAATAACATTATTGAAAGGAAAATGTTGAACGAGAGGAACAAAAGAAAAAGAACAAAGTTATGAGATAGATTATTTTAACATCCACCCACTCATCAACCATTTAAAACAAGATAAATCATTATTCTTATATTTCTTTAAAAAAAAATCCTACATACTATTTTACATCACTCTTATTGAGAATAGCTCTAAAGTTATTTAAAACGGTTTTTTTATTTGAAACAGTTTTTATATTTTTTTAAAATGTAACTCCAAAATGCGATTTGTTTTTCTAAAAATACCTATAACAAACTGCCCCCAAATTATTTTTTTTATTTCTTATTTTTCTTATTTTTCTCTTCCAATTTTAATAATAATTATCTATTGATGTTGTGTTGTGTAGGGAGGAAGACAATCACTGGAAGCTTTGTTGGGAGCATAAAGGAGACAGAGGAGATGTTGGAGTTTTGGAAAGAGAAGGGTTTGAGTTCTATGATTGAAATTGTAACTATGGATTACATTAACAAAGCATTTGAAAGATTGGAGAAGAATGATGTGAGGTATAGGTTCGTTGTGGATGTCAAAGGAAGCAAACTTGATGAGTGAAAGTGTTATACAAAACAAAACACACAATATTTTGAATAGTGTGGACAAGTTAATTAATTAAGCAACTATGTTGTTGTGTTTGTATAATTGAGGATTGCTCTATTTTCTATGCTATTGGTTTCAACCCATTAGTGATGTCAAATTCTCAGGGAAATTAAAATATTACCAAACTTTTCTTATTTGGTTGTTCAAAAACGTTGATTTTGTTGGAGTAGACAATAAGAAAAGTATTTGAAGGGAGAAAAAGATATTTTGGGCGTGTAGTGGCTCACCAACTTTTTTGATGGTTTGCTTGAGTTTTCGTTCGTTTACCTAATAATCTTTGAAAGTTTGACCCATACATGTATGGCAAATAAATATTATCCCTTCAGTTTCACATTATTCGTTTTCACATTACATCCACGTGTTTTGTATAGTTCGGTAGCTACGAAATTTTATTTTTTTAGTTGCAGTCTTCATAGGTATTATATCATACTGTAAAAGATATACATGCGATTATGTCAGTCGCGTATGTTTTGTTTTGTTTTTGTTGTCGCATGTTAATTTATTATATTTACTTTATCTCCCTCCTTAACAAATTTTTTTAATATCCTTTTAGAAAAATAATCCTAATATATTTTAGTCTCTAAATAATCTTAGTAAAAAATGTCTCGAAATTATCAAAATATCTAATTTCTATCCACAAACAACAAACTTCATCCTTAAAATGCAATTTTCCAACTTGTGTTTGTCAAAGTTGGGAGGTCGTATCTCAAGGACGGTTTTTAAGTGTGGGTAATGTAGAGTATTTAGTGTTTAATTAAAGAAAGGAGAGTATTATTCTTTTTCAGAAAAAATTTATATTCAAACAATATTCCCCTCATTACCTCTTCTTAATTCGTTTGAATAATTAGTATAAATAAAATCTATCTACATTTATTTTTACACAATCTTTCTACATTTGTTTAGTAGTAGTATTTTAAGGTTATTTAGAACATATTAAGAAATAATTTCGATTAATAAACAAAATTTAAATCTACTTTGTTTTTATATATACTTTTACTTTACCTTCTATTGGCTCACTCACATAACTCATTTACGCTCGCTTCAATAATACAAGTGTTAAATAATTGATAAGATAAAAATATAATTGTAAAACAAATAGTTAACTATAATAGCATCGCATTACACATTTAAGTACATTGCATTTTACACTCCACTTTTATACGTAGTCTCTCATATCTGATTCTCTCGAACTTACTTTATTTTGCAAACCAAAGGTTCAAATTCTTTTTTTTATGCGTGGGTTCAAATTTTTATGACTTTATCTATCATTTTTCCTTTATCAAATTAACATTTTTTAATAAAATATCTTTATTTACTATTTGGTACATGAAATGATTGCTAAGGTCAAACCTGAGTTTGTATTGTGAATTGGGTTTTTTAAGTTGGGGGACATTTTTGTTATCTAAAAAATATTAGGCATCGTTTACTTTGTAAATATTTTCTATTTTCCTTTTATTAAAATTTGTGTAAATTTTATTAGTTAGTAAAGAAGTAAAGATTCTCTTGAATGAGATAAAATAAAATAAAAGTTAGAGATGATGCATTTTTAAAAATAATAAAAATAATTTTTTGATATTTTTATTATTTTCTAAAATATAAACAATTATTCACTTCAAAATAATATTTTATCTCCTTTTAGGCAAATAAAACTAACAAAAAGTTTTGAAAAATGCAAATAAAAAATATTTCCACATAATAAACGAAAGAAGTATAAGGTAGTTTATCTCTTCTTATTTTTCTATTTATCCAAACAAAGAGAAAGAGAAATAAACTCAACTCTTTTCACTTTCTTTCGTTCCAACCAATACAAAATTCTATCATTTCTCACATATTTCTGTCTTTTGCCTCTTCCTTTTTACTTTCATCTCTTCCATGAAACATAGCATTAGACAATTAATTTTTATTTCAAGAAAATACAAAATTAAATAAACTAATTAGAGAGAATGTGAGATGAATGTATTATTTTTTATTTTTTAGTTGCGCTAAGAAAAAACAAAGAAGAAAAGAATAATAATGTCAAAAGACCATATTAAACTTCTCTTGTCAAGTGAAAAAGGATGGAAAACAAAAGCGTCTATTGAGTCCGCACGGTAGGTTGAAGCTAACTTTGGAGCTTCTAGGAAACTGCAATGGGAGAGGCCGTAAACATGTGGTGGCGGTGATTCACCGAGAATCCAAACACATGGCTAGTCATTTCAATTCTACCTATTTATTTATCTATTCAGTCCAGTCATAATCCACTTAACTGTTATTTTATCAAGGTGAAAAATTAATTAGTCATTTTCTTATGTCTTACTTTTCTTCATATTCAGTTTCTCTCCACCCAGATATCTCTTTATTCTCTCCTTTTTAATCATTGTCTTTCCTTTATTTTCTTCCACTTCCAGATGGAGCCTGACTTTCTTATTGGTACTCAGTTTCTAATCTAATGACTAATACTCAAAGAAGTTATCCGTGAATCAATGTGATGCGGCGATGGGGACAAATGAAGAGTCTCAGAAAACTATCTTTGTTGAGAAGCAGAAAGATGCTGAGTCGACAGAGAAAAATCATTACAATGAGTATATTCATTTGAACAAATATTCTATTCAATAGCTGTAAAAAAAATACACTTAACTACCCTGACTTACTACAGTCCAACATCGATAGATAGTGGTCGAAGGCCTAAAACGATGCATTGCGGGGCTACTGCATTCGTCAAACAAACAATCAAACATTCATTAAAAGCTTTTTATGTTGTAGACTGTATTACTTTATAGCCTCAACAGGACACACTCGGGTCAAAAGTTAGCTAGAATGTTAATGTTTGTCGACTGAAGTACACGTTCATAAAGTATCTAGAAGGATTGAAGCCACTCAAAATCACTGCAAATCAGAAATTGGGTTTAGACTTTAAATGCAATATTAACGCATCATGTAAAACAGAAATGGCAAGCACATTAAATACTTACAAATGGGTGAAAGGACAATTACTACACCAATTGGGTACAGGAAAAAAGTGGTCCTCTCCAAAAAGGGCAGAACTACAGCCAGAGATGTCAATCAATTAATTTAACAATATTCAACAGTTTACACCAACTCAACCAAAACCTTCAAATTCAGAGCTATATATATGTATTTGGGAAACAAGTTTACCAAGAATCGTTTAACACCCTTTACTCATTCCAAAGGGGTTTTAGAAAAAACGCTGCGAGGGACACTTAGTGCAAATATGCGAGAAAGAACGATGACTGATGCTTAAGAATTACCAGGATCTAAGCAAAGAAACTCATCCTTTATGCCATAAGAAATTGTTTACGAGACAGCAGACACACACCCAAGGATACTACACTAACAAGATATTCTAAGATCCCAAATGAAAAGAGAGAGAGTGAGAGTCTTACCATCATAACCTAAGAAATTTAGATAATGGTAGTATGAAGCTCCCACCATGAATAATAGATTTGATAGCAACAATGGAATGAAACCATGAGCCACCAATAAAGGAGATAGAAAATAATGGATCACTGCCAAGAGACCAGATATAAGTACAACTTTAGTTCGATGTATTTTAGCTGCCAACATCATAACAATTCATACCAACTGAGGAGTCAGAAATTACCATATAGCAAAACAAACATTGGGAAGAAAGAGTTGCAGTGCACATCAAATGCGTACATCCTTCCATGGAAAACCAAAAATTTAATCAGCAATTGGAAATTAATCATTAAAATTTTGAGAAAAAGGTGATAAGTAAACTCCGTGCTTATTAATCAGAATCACACATTTAAAAGAAGCCTTGCCTAAAAAACATTTAACTAAACATTAGCACGTGCTCTGAAAATTGAACATGCAAACTAAATTGAGTCAACATAATGAAAACTGACAAGAACGTTCTCGATCTTACCATTCAACGCGCTGTTCAACCACATAACTGTTTGGAGCCTCTTCTCGAAGATAAGAATTAGTCAGGAACCTGGAGAAAATATGGGTAAAAAATATACATCAGCTTTGGTATCAAAATATAATGACTTCAAGAAAAGGTTGATAAATTTACAGTAGAAGGTAGCCTTACCAACAAAAAGTTGCCAGAAATATGCCAGTCAATAGAAAATGGAAAACCAACACTGAGAAGACAACAAGAAGTGCATGGCCAGTACTATGGTCATACCTGAAAACGAATGAGAAAAACACGACAACGTTAAAAGTTAGCAGATGGCCAGAAGGTCACTCTGAACTAAATAGGGCATAAAAAATAAATCTAAACATGATGTAAACAGTCAGTCAATTTACACTAAAACAACAGTTCATGAATCACGATTTAATAAACTCACATTCCAATTATTTACTCCCGCAATAGGTTGTTTCTATAAGCAGGGAAATTTTCAAAACAAACCTTTCGCTAAATAGATGAAATACAACGAATCACATTAGTGATTAGTTATATATTCACGTTGTGCTACAAATGTAAAGTATTGTTATCTAGTCATCTAATCATGAGGAGCCATCACCACCAAAATGCATGTTGTTCTACAAATGTAATGTATTTTTAGCTAGTCATCTAATCACGAGGAGCCATCACCACCAAAATGCATGTTGTTCTACAAATGTTTGAAAAGGATATTGTTCTACAAATGTAATGTATTTTTAGCTAGTCATCTAATCACAAGGAGCCATTACCACCAAAATGCATGAGAAACTTACGCTGCACAATACGCCAAAGTTGCAACAGCCAAAAGAAGGCTGCAGATCACAACAAATGCAGGGTCATCACGTGCCCATTGATTCTTGGTTTCTATTATCAAATAAGAAAATCAATTAAAAAAATCTGTTGAAACTATCAAATGCATCAAACATATAATAAAACTTGCAGCTTTTTTTTTTCTTCCTGGAAGTTACGTATCACCAACTTAAGTTCATGTACAAGGCCTAATAAGCTAAAGGTCCTTAGAGCTGATTGTCAAAAGAATTAACTGCAACATTTAAATGGATTTTTTCTTGAAAAAAAGGTGAACTGAGTCAAATTATTAAAATACCTCCCATCAGTTTCCCTTCAATCCATGTTTCCTTCAATTTATGCAAGATGTTTCTCTAACTAACCAACTACTCTAACTAATCCTATAGTTCCCCTTTATTTTGTATCCTAACACGTACTGCATGAATGTTACTAGCCTAGTGCAATATGAATAATTGCAGTTCAAAACATAACTGGAACAAACGCTGTTCAAAACACATAGCAATAAATCAAAACAATAGAGATATTCATGAGAAGTAGACTTACGTTTGTGATATTTTGTATGCTGATAGCTGCATCCATTGCAGAGTTCCATATCAAGTGCAACAAAAATGTAATCAGAGAAGCAGACATTCAAAATTCCAAACACATACACAACCAAAGGAGTGAGTAAAAACTCAACCAAGAACCATCAGTTTATGCCCATGTGTTCAGTGGTGCAATTTATCAATTAAAATAGGATTCATGCTGTTGTTGCATCAGATCATTGTAACAATGTGAATTTTGTTGTTAAAAGGAAGACAGAAGATTATTTTTAGATACTTACACAACTTTAGGTGATGTACATAGATGAAACATTTGCCAAAACGTGTATTCAACATCCATTTGTTGCCACTACATTGAATAAAAAAAATACAAAGAAAAAAAAAAGTAAATGAAGCAATCACCTGACTGAAAAAAATAAAGTGAATAAATGGTAAATAAAATAATAACTAAATTGCCAAGTTCAATGTCAGAACTATGGTGTATCTATGACAACAACATATGTAGTATTAGCATTATATCAGCATCCTCCATACCAAATTGGAAGAAGAAAATGCATTATGTCGGAAATTTTGACTTGTAAAACTGACACTAGCTAGCAGTAACTTTCCTTATGAGACTATTATGTTTTTCCTTCATTATCCATGGTATCTCTCAGTTTCTATTCCCTACACCACTCAAATCAGAGCATTATAAACCAAAATGTTAAATTTCAAACCAAAACAACAAAAAAGATTAAGTACTTCAGCATTCAGAAATTGAGCCTAATCTAAACACTTGATTTACTTGCTAGCGGTTCAGGTTTCACAGTGTGCAAATAATTATGAGTGGTTAATCTAATCCTATGGCTAATAATGTTATACTATAGGGATTAGGGATGAAATCTTATTTCTCATCAATAATAACGGTGGAAATGCCTCGAAGTTCAACGGCATTTTTACAATTTAACGGTGAATTGGATCTTGGACTCAAGTAAGTAGCTAATCGGAAAATTATAATGTAAATTATCGAAATTAAGGAATAAAATGGAGAAATGAAGAGATCAGTACCTTGATAATTCTGCGGAGGTAGGGAAGAAGAGTGGAATTAGGTCGAGAAGAAGATGAAGAGGAAGAGGAGGAAGAACGTCCTTTGGAAGATGTTGGTAACATCTTTGCTCGTTCGATTCGATTCCTTCAGCTACGGAAACGATCGACGAATTATTTTTTCTATTTTGATTTCTTCGTTTTGGTTAGATGTGATGAATTGCGATCTCTCTCTCTCTCTTCCTCTCCGGTAGCTTCTTGCTTCGGACTCAGATGAGAGATGGCCAAGGACTGAAAAGTAAAAACAACTATGCCAACTTGGGCCGACTGTTAACTGATTTTAGAACTTGGGCCAAGGAGATACGCGTTCTGTTTTACACACAAAACTGGATTTGAGAGAGAGGAGGGTGAGGAGTAATGTACCATGCACCCCCACATCTAGACCTCTCACCCCCTCATTCTTTGTGAAATGTCTTAATTGCCCTTTTTACTAATTATAATTCCTTCTCAAGAAAATTACATCCATTTTTTCACCCCTCCATTCGAAACTTTAATATTTTTTCTAATGCATTAGAAGATTTCCTAAACCCTAAACCCAGAAAAATAAGTTTACTTCGAATCTTTTGAAACTTTCGAAGATTGTTGGATGAAAGTTTCGAAAGTGTTTATGAGTTTCTTTCCAGTTTTACACTTCGAACTTTTGGGAAAGTTTCGAAGGTTTTGTCAAAGTTTCGAAAGGCAAATGAAAATTTCAAAAGTTTTGAAATAAAGGGAAAGTTTCAAAAGGTTATGAAAATTTCGAAAGTTTCGAAATTATGGAAAAGTTTCGAAGGTTATTTGAAAGTTTCGAAATGCAGTTTGGAAAATTTTCGCAAATTCAAAATTTTTGAAAATTTTCCCAGATTTGAATTTTTCCCAAATTAGAAAGTTTCAAAATTGGAATTTTTCTCAATTTTTCTCAAATTGGAAAGTTTCGAATTGATTATTTTTCAATTTCCAAAATTTCATCTTAAAATGAAACTTTAGAAACTCTAAATGAAATGACTTTCGAAACTTTCAGCTTCAACCAAACTTTCGAAACTATTAATGATACGCCTTTCGAAACTTAAAAAATGTTCGAAGGTGATGATGATCAATTGCACATCGAAGGTTTCGAAAGTTTCCAAAAGTTTCGAAATTCATAAACTTTTCTATTTCGAAACTTTCCAAATTTATAAACTTTTGAAACTTTTCAAATTTGGAAACTTCGAAATTTTCCAAATTTATAAACTTTCGAAATTATCCAGATTTGGAAACTTTCGAAAATTTCCAAATGTTCGAAATTATCCATATTTGGAAACTTTCAAAACTTTCCTAAGTTTCGGAATTCTGAAATTTTTCTATTTCGAAACTTTCACTTCAAAATGAAACTTTCGAAAGTTTTCGAAACTTTCAGCTTGAAATGAAACTTTCGAGTTATTTCGAAACTTTCATGTTACACCAAACTTTCGAAGTGTTTCGAAAATTTCCACTTCCAACGAAAGGTTCAAAATTGTTGATGAATTCTAAAAATTTATCACTTCGAAGGTTTCAACATCTTTGAAACCTTCGAAAGTTTTTAAAAAAAAAACTTCGAAAATTTGAAATATTCGAATTATAGCATAAATTCCAAAAGTTTCGAACATACCAGGTTAAAAAGTGAATTTTAATTTTTTAAAATAAATTTATAATTAGTAAAAATGACATTTTAAACATTTTAAAAAAATGAGGGGGTGAGAGGTTTAGGTGTGGGGGTGCATGGTATAATTCTCGAGGGTGAGAGTTAAATTGATTTTTTTTATTTGACAAAAAAAATTGATTTTGACGTTTTTAGGCCATACCATTTTAAATTTTTTTGAGAAAAAATAATACTATAATTAACCTTCGACAATTGCACAAAAGAAACATATTAATTAAAATATCGGTTATTTTCGTCACAATGTTAAAATTGTCAACATAATAATATTTAGTCTATTCAATAAATGTACTCTTTCCTTTCTTGTTTTTAAGCAAAAGTGAGTAAAAAAATTGATATATTTAATCAAATTTTAAATTAAATATATCAATTTTTGTTGACTCATTTTTATTTATAAATATAAATAAAGGGAATAATATTTAATTTTCCAATTAAAACCCAATATTAGGAGGCACTAATATGGCCCAAAAATATCTAGATATTAACAATTTTTCACAGCGTGACATAGATAACTGATATATCATTATAATTACTTGACACGTTAATAAAAAAAATCAGTTAAATTAAAGTTAAACTTAACTAATGAACTAACATGTCTCTTTTTTTGTAATTTGTCGTTGATTAGTTTAGATATAATTTTTTTTATGAATTAAAATGAAATACGTCCAAAATATTAGCAACTAACTTAAAACTTCACTAAAAAAATTAGATGAGTTGGATTTGTCATTAAAGTCAAGGAAAATCTCAACATCAAAAAGACATTAATAAAGATAATTATAAATTGCTATATTTTGTGACGTGGAGTTACATTTTGTTTTTAAAATAATTTAAATATTTTTTTATCTTCAAAATTTGTTAAAATTTTATTTTTTTATCCTAATAAATTATTTATTTATTTGTATTATTTGAAAATGAAAAAAAAGTGTATTTGGTGTCTTGTATGTAGGAGCTTGAGTGGTTGATAATTGAAAAACATTACCTTTACACTATTCTTGAGTCCTAGAGTTAATTAATATATAAATTGTTTAAAACTGTATTTTTC
The DNA here is from genome assembly GCA_037974295.1 of Cicer cuneatum. NCBI lineage: Eukaryota > Viridiplantae > Streptophyta > Magnoliopsida > Fabales > Fabaceae > Cicer > Cicer cuneatum. The sequence continues at coordinate 3,414,462 of JBBPBO010000001.1, read as the reverse complement.
TTGTTATTCTAATATAGTATTAAGTCGAAAATAACCAAAAATTGATTTAATATAGTCACTTAATTAGATTAAATTTTTGAAAAAATAATCTAAAACGAACTAAATCGTAATAATTTTAAAATCTTGATATGATAATTTTTGCGACAAAATCGATGGACATTTATAAAAAAACTAACAAATTTTGTATATTTTTTTAGAAAAACTAGTTTTACTACCCTCATTTTTACTATTTTACAATAAAAATTTAAAGAAAAAAAGGGTGAAAAAATCACGTCCGCCTAGTTCAAGAATCTCGAATTCAGATTTTGCAATCAGGAAAGAAACCGACCCGATGGTTGCCGCAGTTACACTGAAGAACGAGTGTTTGGAATAGGGTCTTAGAGGTTGAACACTACCGTTGTGTGAGAAATTGGTAGTTTAGTTTTGAATTGAAAAAATTAGGGTTTAGTTAATAATCCTCCAAAATGTCTACTGGTAAACCCAAAGACAGCGACTTTCAGGTAGTTGTAGCGCCTGGAAAGTCGAAACCACCCCTACCGCCGGCAACATCATCGAATGCTATAGTAGAATATACTCCTCCGGTTTTTAAGGAGGAAGAAGAGGACTTGGAAATCAAGCTCCGACGAATCATCGACAACGTCCCCGTCCGTGTCAGTAACACCTCCGGTAGTTCTGCTGGTTCTGGCTCCGGCGATTTCCACCAGGTAAAACTTCTGTTTTCTTTAATAATGATAAAGTTTAATTGCGAAATAATAGCATTCTCATGGGTTTAAGTTAGACCTAAAAGAGTTCAGCTTTGATAATGGAAATGCATCTTACTGTATGTTAGTCTTAATGCCAAGAAGAAGAACTATTATTGTTAGGGTAACTACCATTTACCAATTATGAGTGTGTTTGGGAATCTGTTTGATTAGTTGTCTCAATGAGATTGTGGTCTCTCCAATGGCTTTCCGAGTTTCCAGTCATGCATATTATTCTCGGTGCTTGTAGGTTTTGTACTAAAATTTCATTTTAAGGACCTATTAATTAAGTACAACTCAAATGATAGCTAGAGAGACATTTGATAGTTTGGGGACAGGCTCGAACCTCGAAAGCCTCACTTTTTCACATTTAGTGTGTGTAGGTTTCACCGATGGACTCTTATGAAAAAAATGAAAACAAACTGTAATGGCCAAAGGACCATTAGCTGGAGTCTTGCATTTCTGTGTGGATATATCTGTTGCCTGTTTATCTACCCCCTTTTGGATTCATAGAAAAATAACATAAGTAATGTGAAGTGATATTGCAACGAAATCATCTTGGGTTGCTCTTTGATCAATATGGCGGTGATGTATCAGTTTTATTAAGTGCTTATTCAATAAGCTATTAAAAGGAGTTTAGAAGCTAAATTAACTGAAAATAATTCATGAGCTTATTATAAGTTATTTTTATAATACCATCCACTGTTTATGTTAAGAGATTAATCTTAATAAATTCTTTAAGACACTCCCTTAGTGGAACTGTGGAAGTTCTATTAGCTTAAGGTCAGTGAGTGGGAGATGGGGGTGGGTTGTCCGATCTGTTTAACATGATTTTGGTCTCATGACTAAAAAACCTTAGAGATGTTGATTATTGGATGTAAACTGATTGGCAGCAAATCATTAACATTACAATGTAGCGATGCCATACCTAGTATTTTGATTCACAGTGCAACTATCTAATGCATAAACTTGTCAGAAATCAGAAGTATGAGGGGGTTAACCTTGCTTGTTTTATTTGTTTTTTAGTGTCCTGAAATGTATGATTAGGATTTAGGATATCTATTCGTGAAATCTCTCATCATTTGGGGACGTGTAATAATCTGGACGTGCATAGTGTTTTAGCACCCACTTAAGTAGGGTTTGAATTGACATGGGACAGAACAGAATTGGGAAACTCACAGCTTGTTATTTTCTCTTCTCTATGGTTTCACATTATTCAAAGGAACCAAAATGTACCACTATATTGTTTTATGACAATGTCATGCTCAGTTCTCTACCAGGGGTTGTCATAGTGTGTTTACTTAGCACATGATGTTTGGCTTTTTCTCTTGTTCTGAGTATTGAGTGTTGTTGTTCTTCAAATTCTGTTTCCAACAGTATCGACAGATGAGGCGCAAGGAGCAAGATCGACTTGCTAGGATGGAAGTTGACTATCAGAGAAGGAAAGAATTGGGGGAATTTAGTATGAGAAGGGAGGAAAGATTAAAAGCTGCTGAGGAACGCACAGCAAAGAAGCGAGCAAAACGACAAAAGAAAAAGCAAAGGAAAAAGGAGAAGAAGATCAAAACGGATGCTGGAGAACAGCAGCAAGCGAAAGAAGATTCATCAGATGATGGGGATTCTGATAATGTTGAGGAGGCAGCACATTGAAACAAGCTCCTGCTGTAACTCAGTTTTTTAAATTTGGTTGAAGCTTAGTAAGCTTTGTGGGCGTCTCTGGCTTAAGGTAAAAACACAGTCATGACTCGGGTTTCTATTATTTGTATCCTATACGTGAGTTGTGAGGTACTGTGTTAGGAGACAATGCAATCAAGTCATATAATGATGATTATTTTTAAGACAACTAAGTATTACAAGCTTTTTATTTAGAAGAATCAAGTATTCAGTTTGGCAATCAATATGTGGAACTGTGTAGTACAGTGAACCTCACAAATAAAGATTTAGTTGCTTTTAATATAGTGGCACAAGTTGTACATTGAGTCTCTTATCGATTTGATTGATGGTTCGATTATATTAACCAAAGTGTCTCGAAAAACATATGTTGAGAAAGCAAACCCTTAGATAGATTTCACTTTGAAGAATTAATTTTGCAGTTGTACAGGGGATGGATACCTTGGTTAGGTGAAAACACCTTTAGAGTCTCGTGTGATGCGAATGATAGAAAGAGACATGATAGGATATAAAGTTAGATAATGATAGAGTAGTATATAATAAACTAGTGACATAATAAATATTATCATATTTTGTGTTTGATACATACATGATAACATTTTATTTTGTCATGTATTTGATACCCATTTTATCATGGTATAATATAATATATATTATATTTAAATAAAAAAAATTATCATTATGAACAATTACATATTATTATTTTTTAAATTAACTTATTATATTTTAAATATTATAAATTAACAAAAAAATTAAATAAGTAATGAAATAATTCAATATTAAAACTATCCATTGACATTATTAAATAAACTATTTAAATTTTAAAAACAAAAATTAAAATAAAATAAAATAAAATATTATATATATATATTATATGTAAATGACAATAATACATTGCAAATAAATTATATTTATTTTGAAATTTTAATTAATTTTTATATTTTTATAATTGTGAATATTAATTTATTAAATTATATAAAAAGACAAAACTACCGTTGTGTAAAATCATAATTATTAATATTTTATTTTTAAGTTTAATATCAAATTCTATTAACTATTTTTTATTTGATTAGATTTACATTTTTATAATTTATTTTATAAATTATATATATATATATATTTTATTTTCATTTATATTTTAAATTATATTTTTAAAGGGTAATTGAGTAAACTACTGTTCTTATCTTATCATGTTAGTCAAACAGACTGTTAAGGTTTTTCCTTTGAAGGAAAAGTGATATATTCTAATTGTTGATAAAACACAATTATTAATATTATTTACACATGTATGATAAATTATAATGTGATTTTTAACTAAATTATAAAAATATGGTAGTTTATTTTATTTGATTTGGTCTGAAATAAGTTATTTTCTAAAAAATGAGCCAAATGCATATTTTTTTAACGTATAATTAAAAAACAACTTTTGTTTCCCCAGCATCTCCAACTTTGGTTTAATGATTAGGCACTATCCTACAAGGTTCCTTGAAGCTAAAGGATAAAGCTGATCTCCATGTGCGACACTATCAGTATCTAGTACTATGTTTTCTTGTTTTACTACTATAAAAAATGTTTTCTTCTTTTACTTTTCTGAAACAAATAAATGCTAGTGGTATATGTTTCGTTTGGGTAAAAAAGTTATTTTTTTTTTCTATAAATAAAAACTACAAAAACCATATTTTTATTAAGAAATTACGATAAAAATTAACTAAAGAAAACGGGAAAAAAAAAAGAACTAGTAATGTGGGCGAGCCACGCCAACAATATTTGTCAGTCATCGCAACTATTAACTTTACGAAGAGTGTAATAAAAATAAATCTTTCAATCTTTGAGAAGAAACTAATTAATAGCTATTGTAAAATATATTAAATGATAACATTTATGAAGCCTTCAACTTTAGTCAACCTGAGACAAGTGAGGGTGGCATGCAATTTCTCGCAATTCCCCATACAAAGTTGAGATACCAATAAAGCATGAGAACCCAAGTAACCGATCTCCATAAAGACACATTATCAATGAAGATACTTTTGGTCTGCAACTTGAAATCAACTGAAATATGAGTTGTCAACTAATTAAGTAACCAATTGCCTTTGATTATGAACATCCTTAAGTAAGAGATGAAACTCAATGATGTGGACACCTCACATTTTTCAATCATATGTTTAAATCACAGTTTAAGTACATCCAATTCTTTAATAATAGAATTCCAAAACACACGAAGAACCATGAGCTATAGACGACTGAATAATGTGATATTTATCTGTCAGGAGTTGCAAATAACAAATGTTATTATTTTTGTTTTTAAATAAGTTTTGTAGATGAAAAATAAAACTTTTTATAATAACAACGAATAAAAAAGCAAAAATCTTTCTACCCTATTGTGCGAAATAAAAATGGATCCATTGAAATTGTTGTTGTTTGCGTGAAGACGGTTCAATCTTCAATTACCAACCAAGGATAATTTACCAATGAGAGGAAATAGGCGTTTGAATCTTCCTTGTGTTTCATAAGTTGCGGTGAGGATAAAACGATCAAATATTTGTTTACTTAATGCTCTCACTTCGGGAGTATTTAGACGAAGATTTTGAAGTGATTAGACGTAAGTTGTGCGTTATATAGAGATGTGGAGACACATGTTCATTTATTTTTTGGACTTTGTCGAATAGAGAAATGAGTTCATTTTATATTTGATTCTATTTGGTTGACTTGTATTTGGTCTATTTAGAACATGCATAATTTTATCGTGTTTAGTTACGTCGAATGTAATGTCACATAGTTATTTGACATGATAAAATTACTTTTTGTAGAAGTGAATTAAAATTAAGAATGTAGGTTTTATTTAATGTTTTTAATTTGAGGTATTCTTAAACATGGAGATAATTGGGTTTGTTAGATTTTAATAGGTTTAACCCCTTGTTTTGCTTTTTGAGAGTGTTTTTATTTTATTTTATTTTGGACAATCTTGTTTCCCCTTGTAATCTCTAATTCTTAGAATATCTTGTACTTTAAAATTTAAATTCGTTTGAATAAGTTTAGTCGTTTTAAAAATAATATCCTTCATTGTATGGGCCTTAAAAGCCCAGCCCACGAATAAGCAAGGTCGCGATGGATGTCGTTTTCTCTCTCCGTTAGTAGATAGAGAGCCAAAGTCAGCGAACTGTAGATGATCAAAACCGAAACAAGTAATAGCCACCGTAACGGTACCGTTTCTAATATCTGGTTGTTACTCGCGACGCTGCACTCACCGCATAATTTCCGCAATCGCCATGGTAGAACCTAAACGGATTTCCGTTTATCACGCTCTCGGCTCTGGCTTAGGTTCTTTCCTTCTTTATCTTCTTCTGATTTCGTTCAATCTTCTATGGATCTTCTACTTCTATTACTTACAGTTAACAATTGATCTTGTTTATAGTTCGATTGGTGTAAATGTGAAACGATTGATTTCTACCTAGAAAAGTAAATCAGAGTTGACTAATTTTTTAATTTGATTTTTGATTTGTGTTAGTTGCTGATGTGTTGCTTTGGAAGAATTGGCGTGGTGGAGTTGCGGTGCTTGGTTCTGCAACCACATTGTGGTATCTTTTTGAACGAGCCGGTTATAATTTTTTGTCGTTTGTGGCTAATGTGATATTGCTTCTCGTCGTGATTCTGTTTTTATGGGCTAAAGCTGCTAATCTTCTTAATAGGTATTTTGCTTCATAATCATTTTGCATTTTCAAAGGGAATCTTGTTTCGCGTCTAAATTTAGAAGGAATTTTGTTTTGAGGAAAAGAAGAAGAAAAAAAAGATAGTGCATATAGATGATTTGCTAAGTGTTCTAAGAATGATGCTTGTGAAATAACTATGGAGATGCTAAATGCATGTTTGATCCACTTTTGAGAAAGTCAAAAGTGATTCTAAAGACTTAATTAATTTTGATAAGTTTTCGTGTTTATCATTATAATTGATTTTGCTTGCAGATTCGATTTTAACTTGAAGTTAGGATTTGTAGTTTTTGCCTCTTAATGTGTTTTGTTCAATTTACTTTCACTTGAATGTATCCAAACATTAATAATTTTACCTTAAATTCACTTTTAACTAATATCAATTCAATCAAAATCAACTTTTGCCACCGTAGAACCAATCACGCTTTGTTGGTTCAAAATTTTAAGACAGAGAAATTTGATATTGGTTACTTTACTTTCTCCAATTGAAATTATTTTTGTTTTTATGTCATAGACCTCTTCCTCCTCTGCCTGATCTGGAGATCTCGGAGGAAACTATTGCCAGGCTTGCTGATGTACTGCAAATTTGGATAAATCGGGCTTTGTCTGTTGCACACAATATAGCAATTGAGAGGAATTTGTTTCTTTGTCTCCAGGTACTGGGTTGTGTTTTCTTTTGGGAGTTGTTTATGCTAAGTTTCATGAATTTGATAAGTACAGAGTTTTTTACGTTGAACTTGATTGTGTGAGTTTGGTGAATCAGGTTGTTGGTGTATTGTTGGTAATATCTTATATTGGCAGTCTATTTAACTTCCTGACTTTAATCTATATCTGTAAGTTCTATTCTTCTGTAGCCCTTTCACAGTTTCACGCTCTAATATTTTATTTTAAATTCTCTATAAGTTTGCTTTTAATATTTTTGTATTGTTATTGCCAGGTGTTCTTCTTAGCTTGTCTCTTCCCGCGTTGTATGACAAGTACCAGGATCAAATTGATGAGAAGATGCATGTGGTACATGGGATTATTCAGCCACAGTATCAAAAGATTCACAGCATTGTTTTGAGCATAATTCCGAAACGTCCAAACAAGGACAAGAAGGTGCAGTAGGTACGCAGTAAGAGCATCCTGTGCCTTTACGCATGTGTTTTATGCACACAGTTGCTCAAAAGTATATCACGATTTCTTACATTTATCAGTAGTTTTCTATAAGTTGCTATAAAGCATTATCCATACTCCATAGATTTACCATCTATGTAATCATATTTTAGTTCTGCTTGCAGTAGAGAGGCATCATACTATGCAGGTCTTTGTGTTTTTGTCTGTTTTAGGACCATTTTTTCATGTGACGTCTATCTATTTTAGACATTAACTTGTTGAAACCAAATATAAAGTAACATTTGTTGTTCTATGTTTGTTGGCTTCTGAGAAGTCATCACGGAAGTTGTCTATTATGAAACTGAAATAACTAATTATTGGTAATCATAAAAAGATGTAAGAGGCTAAGAGCTTTAGAAAGGGTGTGGGATATAAATGGTTTGCATATGAATGTCTACTTTCATTTGCTGGTCTTTATATTACTTTTGTCCAATTTCCAGTTACCTCTAATGATTCCAAATGCAACAGATGTTTTATATAACATTTTTTTGTATAATTTTTCCACTAATAATTTGATTTGAGTTTATAAGCAATCAAAATTGTAATATCATTCTTTAAAAAACAAACTTAAATGGTTGCATTGAAATCATGTCAATTTCTTCCATTTCAAATTCAGAGTGCAGATGGTTAACTGAAGTCTTGTTAGGAGCGTACAGATGGATGCTTAACACATTGAGTACTTGAGCTTTCGTTTTGTTGGGAAGTTGTAGCTGTTTTAATTGATAATTAGCAGTATGCTAATTCTTCAGGAGCCAGATCGAAAAAGAGCTTTGATGTAGATGATTATACTCTTGTGAATTTTCTGTATACCTCATTGGAAAGTTCTGTATGTCTGATAAATAGTCATGTACCCTTGTTTAGGTTCACTTTGGATTAGATTGCCAGAGGAGGGGGAAAAAGAAAGGACGTGAGAACTTGAACATTACTTTGTTTTTAGGATGGTAACATGGCATGTTTTTTAGTACAAAAAGATTTTGGTTGAGTTGGTTTTATGTATTGCGGAATGAGTTTAATCAGTAATTACTACTGTGTACTGTGATAATTTTTTGATATTATTTTTTAAAATAAGAATGCAGCACTGGAAATATAACAGTAACAAATATCTTGCCACTGCCATGGGCCATGGCATTGTTCTTCACCTTAGGTTATCTTGTTCTTGCTTCCAATGTGATTTTGCAATTGCTAATATAAGGACTGTTTAGTGTAAAGTTCCTGTTTTAATTTAAAGAATGCCACCTTATTTTCATTTTCTTTACAAATCGTTGAAATAAAAAAATAAAGTGAAAACTGTGACACCACAATCAGGTTCCGCTTTTGTTAGGTAATCAACAATATGTGTGATGGTTATTGTCTTTTGTGGCTGTTGAAAGTTGAAACGTTTCCTACTAAATTCATGAAAAGGGCCATGAAGAAGAGAAAAAGAACCTCTTTTAAGAACGTGAGTGATCTTCACTCTGACTCCTCTAACGCCATGCTTTGCTCTTAAACTCTTCGACTGATGTAGAAGACTCTAAGTAAGCTCAATCAATATTAAAAAAACTATCTCAGACTGTCAACAAATAAAATTCAGGGTTTGTTTGGATTGAAGTTGGTAAACTTACATTCGGTTTAACCACATTTTATAAATTTAAGTTTGATAAAGAATGATATTGCTTTAACACAATTTATGTTCTGGTACTTTTTCTCAATTGTATGTTAGACAAAATATAATTTCTTTTGAAGATTTTTTTTTAGGTCAAAATTTTGAAGATACTAATCAAAGTACTTTTGCATATGTAATACAAAATATGAGCAAAAGTGTTTGGTATAACATAGACTTAACCCAATCTTGAAGGCCCAGTCGAATTCCTAACAACCGAGGCCTGATCAAATGCTTCGAATAGCCAAAGTCTATCTCGTAGCGGTGTTTAGATTTGGCTCAACCACTTGCTTGTATTGAAAAAAAATATGCTAAACTTTCTATTTAACTGGAACATAAAACCAACATATATGCGGCTTCTTTTAATTGCTCTGGCTCTTTGCATCTATTTCCTTATTGTCAATGTGGAGGGTTTTGTTGTTTTAGTGAGAACTTATTTTGTAAGAAATAGCATCACTGTACTAAAAATGGTTACAAAGGGGCATATGCATAATTAGCTATCAAATATCAACCACTTAGTCACCATTATTCGACAACCCTTTTTGGCTGGAGGTGAAAGACTTCAGTTAGTGGTTTTATTTTAAAAGAGGGAAAATTTGCCACCATGTGCTTGACAATCTTGAATAAAAGGAATGGGGATAGTGCGTCAATCAACAAGTGAGGGAGTGGCACTTTGCATCTTCTATATATAAAAAGGCTTCATTGTATATTAGAAAAGCATCTTATTTTCATCGAATACTAATAAATTTATGGCTTTTATTATAATCTTTTGTAATTTGAACAAGAACAAAAAGTAGTGAGGATTTTACTTCTATATCAACTGAACTTTGAATTTAAAATTGATTACGTAATAAATCAGTAGCTAAATTTCGTCAAACTTAATACTACTAATTTGTGGTTTGCATTTAAAGCAAACATGAAAATTTGTGGTTTGCATTTTTACGCTTTTAAGTACTTTGACTTGAATTTCACTTCCCCAAGCATTTTCTCTGCATCGGAAACACTCAACAGCATAAGACTATCTGCTTTATCTTCGTTCTTCAATAAGGCGATAAGGAACTTAAAATTCTTTAAATGAAAAACAAATAGTAAATGTGTCGTGACTTTGTCTATTAGCAAGCATGGTTGAAATGAAAATACATTACTCCAAAATAATTTTGCTTATTATAGAAAAATTTCACCTGAATTACTTTATTGCTTCAAAATCTGGACATGATTTAAATTAAATTAGAAATAATGCACCCTCTTTAAACACCACTTCAAATAATTATGTTCAATTCTACTTATTAGGCTAACTTTTACATACATTAAAACCGTTTCATGTCTTGAGTTTTGCAAAGATCAAACAAATATCTGCTTATAAACCAACTAGCATGTGAACCAAAATATTCCTATCTGGAAAATAAATTGATGCAAGTGCAAAATTTGACTATCTGGAAAAACTACTCCTGAGATAAAAACTCTCCACATCCCTTTTCAAACATAGGCAGTATTTTGAGTTCAAACAAAGATACAAAAACCCCTGATATTGCATGACAGGTCTAATATACAATCATTTGAAAGTTCTACATGACATTTACTGTAGACAAGTAATGAGGGTGATAAGATTAGAACCAAACATGTACCAAAAAACTCTTGCCACTGATAATTTGCCCGTGGATCTTGAATTGTCGACGCTTTGTCGTGATTCATGCTTATTAACAACATTGCACAGGTTCTTTTCAACTTGGAAATATAAGATGTCAACCACCAACAGAGAGGGCCTTAAATGCTGTTTCAAGACTAAACACAATTCATTAATAAAAACAATCACTAGAAATGAGCATGCAATTTTTGAGTGTGCGTGCTTTCATTCTACCAGATTCGAGGTCCACCTTATGCAAACTTCAGAAATGGAAGAGCTTCTGAAGGTGGTAATGTGACCGATCTCAACAACTCCAGTGAGAATACAAGCCCAAGGAAATGAGAAAGAATTATGTTTGCTGAAGCCTGTAAAACAAAGAATATGACTAACTTTTTACTTGAAGCCTGGCACCATATACTGTATCCAACACAATCAATGTTACTCACATCAGTAAGTTGTTGATGAAGTTTTCACTTTCAATTTGATGTGTTCTCACTAATAATTACAAAAATATCACCTTGTTTTTGTTCTATTTCCTTGTTTCATGATTTCCAGAAGGAATTGGAAACAATTTTTTTCCATTTTCACCATTTCCTTTATAAAATCTTGAAAAGAGTAATCAAAATAAAAGTAGATGGCATCTTTATTATTATTAGTGAAAACATATCAACTGAAAATGAAAACATAAAATAAACCAAACACCAGTCCCTCCTATTATTTGAAATAATTAGCATTTCAATACTACCGAGCTTTGTGAGAAGTTATTTGCATTATTGGAATTCTTTTATTTGTGCTCTCAATGCAATTGTCAAGTTCAGCTGCACCAATCCACAATTCACCTCCAACTCAAATATTATTAGTCAAATCATTCCCCCCATTTCTCATTTTATAATTTTAAACGTAGAACTCCAACAATGGCTAATGGGGATGAAAACATTTTTATTAGCATTATTAGAAAAGCAGGCCAAAGTTTGCAAAACACTTAAAAGAGAACTGCTGAGATTAACAACAATAAATAACTAAATAACAGAAATTTCCTCGGTAGAAGGCAAGATTATATTGAACAACCTATAATAAGTTTTACCTGCACCAAAAAGACATCCAATGCGAGAACAGGGCTGGAACCAGGAGAGATTCCCTGATAAAATGGGCTGGCGGAGGAAGTGAGAGCCTTTGCAACTAAGGATCCAACCGTGGCTTGCATCCCAAGAATAGCAGCACCCATCCCCAAAAGGTTCAATACAATACCTTTTTGTAAGCTTTTCACTACATCGGATCGAGGGGGTGCCTGAAACCACATCTAAAAAGTCAACCTACATCCTAAATAATCATTAAATTAGTGTTCTATGTTATGTACAAACAGTGATTTCACATTTAAATTGATTGGATCATGTTTGAATAAACAACTTAATCAAGTCCTTATAACAAAAGTTCTTATTACATAAGAGCTTATATATAAGCTATTTCAATAACAAAACATAAAATAAATTCAAACTGATTTCATATAAGTTATAAATTGTTTTTATATGATATCATATACAGCTCATGAAAATTGGCTGAAAACAATTTAAATAAGCTCGCTCAAACAGACCCACAAGTACTGATCTTAGTAGACAAGTTCAAACAAGTCCATCCAAAGAGGCCCTAGTTTGGAAAGCTCAAATAAGAGAATCCAAACAGGCCTGGAACTGTTAGAACAATGAAGATTATTTAGCTCCCAAAGCAAATTCAATTATTCGTATTTAAATGAAGAACAAAAAGAAAAGCACCTTGGTAGGTTCGTTTGCAGTTCTCCGAAGCTTCTCAGAGAGCCGTATGTAACCAAAGGACCAAAACACTGAAATGAAAGCAGCTGCAATTCCACCGGCTGTAGCATAAAACGTAGCCGGCGATGTGACTTTTCCGGTGACGACAACGGAAAACGATAGTATAACGGCTGAAACAACGGTGCACACTAGCTGACCCCAAAACCCTAAGCCACCTAAACGCTTGAAATGCCTCGCCGTCTTCTCCAATCTCTTCGACACCTACACAGCCACAACAAACAAAAACTCTATCGTCACGCTACATTGCTAATTGCATCGACTCAAACCCTAGAAATTGAACTCAATTTCACATTCGAATAATCAAGAACTACCTCACATTAAAAATGCTTCGGGAATTCAGGAAAGTTAAATTCAATGATAGGTTAGAGAGAGGGGAATAAAAAAAGGGACCACGGTGTACCTGATCGAGTTTTACTTTCTCTGATTCTTCGTTGGAGGTAGTGGAAGCTGAAGAAGCTTGTGAAGAAGCGGTTACAGTGAATGGAAGCTTCCATGGTCGGTGAGAAACGAAGGAAGTGGAAAATGGTGAAGAACTAGTCAGTTTGAGAGGGAGTGAGGGCAAAGAATTCGGTTGGTGAAGTCTTCGAGGAAGACGTGGGACGGAAATGGCTGAGACGGAAAGTGGGACCGCCGTGAACCTGCCGGCGCATGTGGCCGGCGGTAGAAGCGTTTGCATTGTTAATGTTTCTGTAAGAAAAAGTTAAGCTGTTTGATTTCTCTGCTCTGTTTTCGTCTTCTGCTTTCCCTGATTCGTATTCTTGAGTTCGTGTTTTTGCTGATTGGGCCCAGTTTTATTTTTGGGCTTTCGCGGGATATTTGTTCTTTTTTATGTATTGGGCCTTCATTGCTGAATTAAAAGAGTAAAACTAGGCTTCAATGGAAATAAGTTTTTTGTCGTACGAGAAAGAAACGTATCCTTTTTTTTTTCAAGTGCTATTAAATTAGGCAGTTTTCAAAAGTTTCCAAAATATATATTTGAATTAGGCAATTAGAATGTATTGTTTGATCAAAATATTCATCAGGATTGATCACTCCAGAGAGCATTGGAGATGCGAGAAAAAATTCTAATTAAATTAAATACTTTAATGATTGATGAAGCACAAACTAATGAATCCGAAAGGAAGAATATATTAAGTTATAAAATAAATAAAATATAAATGAGCCGTGATATTTCTTAAGAAGGATTTACATTACAATAAGGTATTTGATTAATCAAATTTTGATTGACTATACATATAAGAGTGGTGGTTACAAATTATGATCAGTAAGTATTATATAAGTAGTATTTTTTTTTGCCAAATCTATCTCGTAACAAATTATTTATTATAATTTAATTTTAAATTTTTAATATGATTTTAGTTGTCTTCTATGTGTCAGTTTAATAGTAAAAAATTTATGTTACAATTTTAAATGATAAGATTTAAATCTCGCATAGAATCACCATCTCAAAAGTTCGTACATAGAATTTTTGGGCGGATTTTATATAGATCAACTTAACTTTGCAATGATATACACATTTGCAGTCCATCTATAATCACAATGGAGTTTAATTTCTTTTTAGTGATAGTTTGTCCTATATGCAACAATTAAGAAGAATGGCCACCATTTCTATTAACACGGATTTCATATACGTCCATAGGACAGATAGATTCTTTTGGCTTCCATTCTGGAGAGGTCCTCTGTTATCCCCAGTTTGGAACACCATTTATTTATTTCTTGCATGAGATTTCCCAATCATAGCTGAAAGAAAATTTGGCAACATGCACAATATAATGTCTATAACTTTATATTGTTCTAAAATTTCAGCCATGAGGTGTCTGCTAAATTTTAAGGGATAGAATTTAAATATATCTGAAGAGTGATATTTTCTTGCAATAAAAGTAATATTATGAAAACATGACATTCATGAAAAAAAGAAGAGAGAAAAGCTTAAAACTCTTTCTTATTAATGAAAATGAAAATATTACAAATAAAAAAGGTGAATATCAATTAGTTGGTTGCATTATTTCACTACTTATCCATCACATGCTTACACAAAATTAAAAATCAAGGGTTATTTAGTAAACTGCAAAATTTTCACACTTACGAATTCTGTATGCACCACAAATTTATCTAAGAGCAGCTTCAAGAGTCGTTTCGTCTTCTGTTTTTTGAAGCAAAAACTCAATTTGGGGAGGCTTTATGATTGTCCGCCACAAACTTATCTAATATGCGAACTCTTAAAAGTGCAAAAAAAAAAAAAAGTAGGACTATTTTTTTTAAAATGGGTTATTTTGATTACTTTTTTAAAAAATTGGGGTATTTAAATAAAAGAAAAACCTCACAATGTGTTGACAAAGAGAAGATAAAATTTAGCTTTGCATTGTTCTATCTTTTTAAAATTTATGTTATATACTATTATATTTTATATATTCTTAAAGATTATTATAATGTGTGACGTTCTGTTTCAAGATATTTATTATTTAAATTTATTGATTTTTATTTGCATAAAGATAATCAAATATGAAGGGTATTGAAAGAGCAAATCAAGGATAACATATCAAAACAAGCACTAATTATCTTTAAAAATTTAATAATAAAAAATAACCTTTGAAGTAAAAAGATTATGTTCACTGTTACTTTTTATTTGTTTATTTATTATTATTTGTTTATTTATTATAAATATAAAAAATATTTTTCATTAATCAATAACTTAAACTTAGTATTTTTATAGTTTCAATAAAAATAAAAATGAGAATATTTATAATATATTAATTGTAACTAATTATAAAAATTATCTACCACAAATAATAATTTATTAAATTTAATATTTCTTTTTATATTGTTATCATAAAAAATGAAACATGTATGTTATATTAGCTATAATTATTTTACACTTTTACTATTTTATATTATTTTTCTAAGAACGAATTACTAAAGAAGTCGTTATAACATAAAATTTATATACAACATAAACATTTGTGATTAATTAATTAATAAATTTAGTATCTTTTAATGTCCTCCAAATAAAAATGATAATAACTGTAATAATACTAATTATAATTTATTAAAATTAACCTATATAATATAAATGCAGACTTTAACTTTAATGGAAATTTCATTACTAATCGAACCCACACCAAACCCGTGGGATAGCACCGTATACGAGTGGTTTAAAAAAAAAAAAAACATAAAAGTGACATTTTTGTTACACAAGATAAGTATGGTCAGAGCATAACAGATGATACTATATAGACTGATTCCTAAAATATTCTGAGGCATTTCCATCTCTAACTCAAATCCATATTCTTTTCTCAGATAGTACTGCGTCTGCAATTGAAGCTTCATGTCTACTCAACTCATTGAAATGCTTCTTCAGATTATTTAGACTATTAATCCAATATGGAATATTAATCTTTTATAATATAGGCTTGGAGTTTGGACTGCGCTCATTTAATAAAAATTAAGGTGAAGTTTCATGTGAAACTTTTGTCCCTTTCGGAAATTACAACCATATATATACCGTTAATTAGGTATTAAAAGTTAAAAGAAAATGAAATTGCAAACAATAATACAAGAAATTTTGTTGATGAAGTTTGGTCAACGAGACTTACATCTTATACTACAAAGTTTTTATTGTTTTGTGTTAAATTGAAAGTAACAAGTTGTATTTAAATATTTGGGTTGAAATTACAACAATATTCTTAAATTATACTATTTATTATTATCTACTAGTCATATTCAACATATATTTATTATGTTCTTTTTTATAAAAAAACATTTAGTTTAACAAATTTTAATATATTTAAATATATCAACTTTTATTCACTTAATTATATCTTATAAAATAGAACGGAGATAATACTATATAGGAGTAGTATCTTTGCCATATGTATATATAAATTTAATTATGTGTGTTATATAAGTTAAAACAACTATTTAACCTCGTGATAGAATTGGTCCCAAAAAAAAACCTCATGACAGATATTTTTAAGTAAAGACTTTGGGATTTTGATTTTATGCCTCCTTGAAATATAAAGATTTTTCCGCTGGGGGTTGTGAAATTTTCTCAGTTGAAAACGGTAGCCTGCTAAGAAAACAGTTAGACCTACTACATTCATAAAAAAAATTAAAGCTGGACATGGAGTTAGGATATAATCCCTTTTGAATCATGTGCCCATTATTTATCCAATTGATTGTGACATTGGTTGTTTGTCATCAGTTTAATTGTTATTGAAGATTTAATTTAAAGTGGCAATAATAAGTCACAGGAACACCTCCCAAATTACTGGTGCTTTGAATGATCCATCGATATTTTTTTTTACTATAAAGTTTACACCCGTGACTCATTGTATTATAATTAAATTGTTAAGTGATCGAATCAGAAAGCACATGTGTCCGAATGGAAATTAGTGGTGATCAATATTTACAATTTATTTGTTATCACTAACTACTATTGATAACTATTCATTTTCTAACCCCAAAAACAATTTGTCCTTTGGTCGTGACAGGAACTAAACATAGAAACAGAATTAGGCAAAACGCAAACAGAAAAATTTATAGTGTTAAAAAGAGGCCCCATGTGCCTCGAGTTTATTGTCCATTTTATATCCTTTCTAAAGAAATTACACAATGATCCATTTTCCCTTACATTGTAGTTTTTGTTACTGAATCACCAATATTGTAGTTTGCGGATCTGAATTAGACACGGTATAGTACTAGTTTTGAGTGTTGCATCTGAATCCACGTTAAGAGATTAATTCCTTGCGTAAAATTAACCGTGTAATTTAAATCATCTGATTTTAAAATAACAATTTAGATTGTTTATAACACGAAAATAAGCTACATTATTACATTATTAATATATCACATTTATAATATTATTATTTTTATTTCCAACGGCATAATTCTTTAATAATTTTTTATTTTTCAATAAACATATATAGTGTAAATAATAATTTTACACTAACAATTAATATGAATCATAAATTATACGATTATTGATTGTTGAAAGTTACAATTATATATAGTAGAATAATTAAATTAATAGTTATTTTTTTTATTGTTAATTTAAATGTATAGTACTTTTATATTATTTTTATGCATTTCTCGCTCAAACACCCTCTTTCCATTAGGATTACAATTACTTATTTGACTATCCCACGTATACAAACAGTTTTGTCCTTCCATTTTTCTTCTACATCTCCCTCTTTCTAAATATTTATTCTCTTATATATTTGTCTGCATGTTTGTGTATATATAAATCAACTCGACAAAAATTTAGATGAGAAAAATGATTTGGTGAATTTGACTAAGAACACCTCCAATAGAATGGGACGAACCGCTTAGAGATGAGTCCGTGGAACGATCCACTAATGGGTAAAGCAGTCAAGAAGAACTTCACCGTGGAAGTTTCTCTTAGCCTTCAAAAACCATTCTCTAATTTTATTTTATCTTTTGAATTTTATCTCTTGGATTATCAAAATATGAGTATTAAATTTTAGATTTTATGAAAATGTATAAAAGTTGAGAGTACCGGTGTATACGATGTTTAAAGATTTTGAGTAAAGATATATAATCTAAATTAATTGTATGGTTGTGCATAATTCGTCGTGATTATCTTAGAGCATTTTACTATTATAAGCTTCATTTTGAATTGTGATTCAACAATAGTATCAAGATCAATGGTTTGAGATACAAATTATCACTTTCTAATATTGAAAATGACAATACACATATAATACGTAGGTTAAAAAAATTATTTAATAGAGCTTATACCCAATGAATAAATAAACTCACACTTTGAGAAATTATTGAAATGTGATTAAAAAAGTTTAACATTAAAAAAGTTTGTATATCTACTTCCTTCAAGTTTGTATATCTACTTCCTTCGATTTTAAATATAAGTTAAAGTTTAAAAAAATAGTTGTATTTGATTATAATTTTAAGTCAAATATATTAACTTTTATTAACTATTTTTATCTTACATTCTAGACCTCAAGAAGGAAGTATGTCTTAATATTTTCATCCAAACCACTTGTATATAGTTAGTTTCTTTAGTCCATTATGACCATCCCTTATGTTTAAGGCTGGCTTTGTGGCCCAGCACCCTCATATAGAAGGGTTTCAAATAGTTTTTTTAGAGTAAACTAATCTTATGCAGAGTTAAAATCCATATTACTTCCCTTAAATTCCTCCCTCTTTTTCTTTTTCTCATCCTTTGAACTCCCAAAAGAAAACCTAAATTTTAGTTATAAAAAATAAAGAAAATCTAAATAAATATTGAATTTTTGTTGAGCAAACTGAATGAAATGGTGATAAAAGAGTAAAAGTAAAAACCATTAAATGTTTTAAAAGTTTTTGGTCAACAAAGGTTTCAAAAGTTTATATCAAATAAATAAATTAAGTTTGACACCAAAATGTGGTGCATCTGCTATTTTCACACATGCTTAGGACAGTACATGGAGTAGTTTATTCCACAACAAAGTATAAGCTAAAAACAACCATACACCCTGTTAACAAAATAAAAATATTGTCGTGATATCTGCAAATCACTCTTGCAGTTTTAAATATAATTTTAACTCCTAAAAATTGGTGTATTTCCTACCGACCGTAAATCTTATGTCAGACATAATTTAAAAAATGAAATAGTAATATAAAACACTTTTATTAAAAAAAATTATTTCATCAATATATTAAACCGTTAGATCAATCATTTAAAACATTTTTAATTTTAATTAAAACTATTTTAAAAATCACAATTAAATAGTTGTGATTCGTTCACCATAAAATATAAAAAATTAATAATAGTAATTTAGTTGTCTTTTCATGAAAATAGTTCAATCGGAGAAGTAAAGAGATAAGGAACGTTAAGAAATTTTAAATATAAAATCTCAAATTTGATTCAGAAAATTAAGATAATCTAACTCAATAAAATAAACAATAGTGATCACCCTCATTAAAAAAAAAAATCATTTTTCACCCCATACACAAACAAGGTATACTAAATTCACGGGGTATCAATGAAGGACTGTATAGTTATGGGCTCCAACTCATTTGGGTGTCTTGTAGTCTCAATTAGATTCCTTTTCTGTTCCATTTGCCTATTTTGTCATATAAATTATTTTTTGTTTTTTTCCTAACTTGACAAAAATAGTTGCCACAACAATACCATGTATCCCACTCTTTTATTATCTCTCTACTTTGGTGGTTAGATTCATTTCATATTTTCATTCTTACCTTTTTTTTTCTTTTTAAATCATTTCATTGTTATTATCAACTGCAAATAAAGTAGGAGAATTATTTTTCCTTTCTACTCCCACTTTCCCTCTACAAACTCAATCCAATTCCTTCTTTTTTTTTCTTCACACCTTTTAATTCATTTTTCTCCCTCAAATTCTCTAACATTTCTTTCTACTTAACACACCAAAAGCACAAAAACTGAACAAAGATTTGGTGAAACAGAACAAACACATTGTAGTTGGTAACCATATCCTTGTTCCAAATGTTCTTTTTCTACACCATGAACTTGTAGTTCCAAACCAATATGCTTTGTGTTGTCATCTCAACACATTATCATGAGACTAATTAACTCTTTTTCTCCTAATCACCATTTATCACTATCTTTCCTTCTACTACTACTACTACTACTTCTACTTCAATCATGTTCATCTCTTAACTCTGATGGA
Organism: Cicer cuneatum; assembly: GCA_037974295.1. Lineage (NCBI taxonomy): Eukaryota > Viridiplantae > Streptophyta > Magnoliopsida > Fabales > Fabaceae > Cicer > Cicer cuneatum. The sequence continues at coordinate 3,394,436 of JBBPBO010000001.1, read as the reverse complement.
ATTTTCTTACTTAAATTCAAATACTCCATCCTCAGTGACCCTTTATCAGTCTTTGAAACATGGAACTATGATGATGCAACTCCATGTTCATGGCATGGAGTTGCATGCACTGAAATAAAATCTCCTAATACACTTGATTTTTTAAGAGTAACTAGCTTAATCCTTCCAAATAGTCAACTACTTGGTTCCATTGCTGAAGAATTAGGCTTAATCCAAAACCTTCAACACATTGATCTCTCAAATAATTTGTTAAACGGTTCATTACCAAACTCTATTTTCAACTCTTCTCAACTTCAAATCCTTTCTCTTTCCAACAATGTTATCTCAGGTAAACTTCCTGAGTTGATTGGAAAATCCAAAAACCTTCAAAGTCTCAATCTTTCTGATAATGCATTTGTTGGGTCAATCCCAAAAAACCTCACTACCCTAATGAATCTAACAGTTGTTTCATTGAAAAGTAACTATTTTTCTGGTGAAATCCCAAATGGGTTCAACTCTTTGGAGCTTTTAGATCTGTCTTCAAATTTGTTCAATGGTTCACTTCCAAATAATTTCAATGGTGAAAACTTGCATTACTTGAATCTCTCTTACAACAAAATCTCAGGAACAATACCATTAACATTTGCAAAACACATTCATGGAAACTCAACAATTGATCTATCATTCAACAATTTAACAGGACAGATACCTGATTCTGTTCTTTTGATGAATCAAAAAACAGAATCTTTCTCTGGCAATTCTGATCTATGTGGTAAACCTTTGAAGATTCTTTGTACTATTCCTTCAACTATTTCAACTCCTCCACAAAATTTCACCAACACATCTTCACCAGCTATTGCAGCTATACCAAAAACAATTGAAACAAACACAACAACAACAGCAACAAATGGTTCTTCTCAGAATGGATTAAAACCTTCTACAATAGCAGCCATTGTTGTAGGAGACGTAGCTGGCATGGCAATTTTATCTCTCATCATTCTTTTTGTTTATCAACAAAGAAAGAAAAGATATCCAAAAAAACCAAACACTGATTCAGAGAAAAAGACTAAGAAGAAAGAAGAAGAAAATAAAAATGTAGCAAAACAAGAACAAGAAGTGAAAAAAACACATTCACTTCCATGTTCATGTTTAACTATGAAACAAGAAGAGACATCAGAAGCAACTAGTTCTTCTGACAGTGACCATGAAATCAACACCGTCCAACGGAACCAAGGCACGCTGGTAACGGTGGACGGGGAGACAAATCTGGAGCTGGAAACATTGTTGAAGGCTTCAGCTTTTGTACTTGGAACAAGCCGTGTGAGCATTGTGTATAAAGCAGTGTTAGAAGATGGAAGAGTTTTTGCTGTTAGAAGGATTGGTGAGTGTGGTGTTGAGAGAATGAAGGAGTTTGAGAATCAAGTGAGAGGTATTGCAAAGCTTCGTCATGCTAATTTGGTTAAGATTCTTGGGTTTTGTTGGGGTGTTGAAGAGAAGCTTGTGATCTATGAGTTTGTTCCTAATGGAAGCTTAGCCACCATTGGTTATAGTAAGTTAGTTCACTATATTCTCCTTTGCATTTTGCATACATTTATTCAATTAGTTCACGATTATCACTCTATATGAAAATGTTAAGTAGTAGTGACTTATTTAATCTTATCTTCTATATAAACATTTGTATAAGTTGATGTGAATTAATAAATTAGTTGTGTTAATGATGTTTAGGAAGAGGATCGTCATCTCCTATGAACTTATCCTTGGACATGCGGTTGAAGATAGCAAAAGGGATAGCAAGAGGACTAGTTTTTATTCACGACAAGAAACATGTGCACGGCAATGTTAAACCAACCAACATTTTGTTAAATTCAGAAATGGAACCTATCATAAGTGATTTTGGATTGGACCGGCTCCTCTTAAATGATAGTTCGGCTAGACAATTAGTGGTGGTGAACCAAAGAAACCAACAAGAGGTTCTCATTGGTTCAAATTCTAGCCCCTATGCTCCAATGGGGTCATCATCATCTAGTGTGGCCCAATCACAATATCAAGCACCAGAGTCATTACAAAACATAAAACCAAACCCCAAATGGGATGTGTATTCATTTGGCGTTATTTTGTTGGAGCTTCTAAGTGGGAGGGTTTTCTTGGACCGAGAGTTGGACCAGTGGTCTGGACCCGGTTCGGTTGAAGAGGAGAAAAACCGGGTGTTGAGGATTGTTGACGTGGCCATTAAGCATGAGGTGGAAGGTAGAGAAAATATGGTGTTCCCGTGTTTGAAGTTGGGATTAAATTGTGTTTCTATTGTACCACAAAAGAGACCGTCCATGAAAGAAGCACTACAAATCTTAGAAAAGATTCCTACAGCTGCTTATTAATTAATTGTTTTCATATAATCAATTATGTGACTTGAACCCTGTTTTTTGTTTTTAGATCAAGGTGTTTATATTTTTTTTCTTTCTTTCAACTTTTGTTGACTTGAAATTAGTATGAACAAGGGAAAAGATTATTGGAAAGGTGTGTTTGTTAATTATATGGAGATATATATAAAAGTTATTGTTGTAGCCTGTAGGTAGGTTTGACGGAGTGTTGCTTTCGGTGGAGACTATAGGGCATAAACGGTGTTGCTGAACTAGTCGTACATTCTCATTTGAGGTGGAAATAGCTGTGTAATTTTTATAGCTAAAACCATTATTTTAGTTTTTAAAATATTACGTTGGTAGTGTAACTATTAAAATTAAAACCCTTTGGCACTTTTCACATATACACCCTTCCATTTCAAATATAAATAAAACTCAACTAACTCAATCTTTAATGTTATCATCTCTGAAACTTAATATTTATGGGACAGATTTCCATGAGGGTATTTTCTATTATTTTGAAAAAAGTAAATAGAGTTAACTACATAAGAAACTTTTCTTTTACTTATATATGAGGTCAGAGGAAGTATTAAAAAATTAATAATGTAACTAATATGTATAATTTATGTATGACTTTTAATAATTACTTTTTTTGTATAAACACATACAATATTAATTTTCACATTTTAAGACAAATTAATAGTACTAATAAAAAATTTATTTAGAAAAATAATAATAAAATGTATCTCTTTTTTTAACAGAAATTAATAAAATGTATTAAAAATTTGTAAAAAAAACGTAGATTTAGAGACAGGGTGAGTACCCTAAGTTATAAACTCCATATATTATAAAAAAATGTTGTATAAAACGCTAAAATGTAATTATAATTTTTTTAATATTGTTTTCACTAGTATTTTTGAAAAGTACTAGTATATCCAGGCTCAAACTCAATTTAATTCAGACTTTTTAACACTATTTTAAGTATCTATTACAACATTAGATGTGCTGTTGGAATCAAATGCTCGAGTCCCCCATTTCTCAGCATTTTGCTGGAACCTTGCTTTCAGTAGTGTAATTTTACCGGAAGCTACACTATCAGAATATTGAACAAGGTTATGCTCTTTGCACATCCCCAAAACGAGAAAAAACCAAACATCAAAATAGAAAAAAAGCCAAACAAGCTTTCTATGTTATGTTCCTTTTCTTCATTGATCTTAAATAAGATGACAGCAGGAAATTCTTCAAGAATTTGAAACTGAAGAATTTATATCCTACATCATAATATACAATCCATTGGAAGCAACTGTTGAATTAATCATTCCAAATATTTATGACAACTAATCCTCATCACTTCCATAACTTTGGCACAAAGATAGTAGTCCAGTAGTAGTGTTTGTTTTATCTTCCTCCTCTTTTTCCTTTTGTTTGGTTTCTGCAGGGCTTTTAACATTAGAGGTCCCTGGTTTCTTAATCACAGAAATCGTCACCAATGGATTATGCTTTCCACGACTGCTGCTCAATTTTTCTGCATAAACAAATGGCATAATGTGTTACAAAAATGATGTTTCCCATCCAACAAAAATAAAAAATTAGACTATAGCAATACACTCAAATCAAAATGAAACAATGCAGATGTGGATGGTGGACAAATATCCCTCCCAACCGCTCGTCTACAAATTACTCAAGTATCAAGAAAAATGACCACAGCTACTAGGCAAACTAAGAACACCAGTTTTTGTCTAACTAGCGCATCAATGTAGTGTTGTCAATCACGGATTACGAAAAAATAGCAGTTTATTTGAATTAAGCTATGCTACGATGCTATAGTGTCACGATAGTTGCTATTTGACAACACTTTATACTAAATAGTGTATCACTAAACATTAGCGATTTGTTCAAATTCCACTATGGTACAAGCACTACAGCCACTATTTGACAACAATACATCAATGGCAAGTCAAACAGATGGTTGATGCGGATCGGTATTCTTTGACTAATACTATCAGCGTGAGACTCCAAATGTAAGATATTTAAGCAGAACAATAGCTATGGTACACAACTGAAAATGGTCAGTCGAATTGATCTGCTACCTCCTCAATGCTACTTCAGTTACAAAACAAATCTACATGTCACTTAGTAGGGATAATGTGACTAAATATTCCATGTGCTTAATGCATCAATGAAGTTTGATTTATCTAATTGATTTGCTTGAAAACATGCCCAAAAATGTGATATACCTTCTTTACCAGAGTCATCCAAACTGGCTTTTGTCAGAGTGTCGGTTGCTTTTCCTGAAAGATCTTCGGATATTTTTTGCCTCTGCAGATAGATACAATCAAACTGTTAGCAACAGGCCTCCAATTAAGCAAACATATGTGAGACGCCAAAAATTTAATGCTGGCCCAATTTGATTGGTCTGTAAGTCTGTAACTGCCTAGATTTATGATTGTTGGTGTCTAACTATTATTAGAGCTTGATTTTGTATCCTCTAGCAATATGGTTCAAATCCCACCTGGAACAGTTGTAAAATAACTAGTAGTACCACTGTTATTAATAATAACTTCTTTTTTTAAAAAAAAGTTTGTCTATTTAAATAAAGTTTGGAAATAGAAGTTTGGGCATTCAGTTATTTGTTTCAGTTTGGGGGTTATTAGGGAGAGGGCAGGCTCTCGAACAACTTGTGGTCTATTGTAACATTTATGTTTTCATTTCAATTCAATTAAACATCATAACTCACTATAAAATATTACTTTACTGGTTACTGGTTCTGACACAAACAAAGCTGAAACAGCTACAATATGATTTCAGCACCTAAGGATATGAGTTCCAAATGATCATGTTTTGCAAATCCAAAAGAACTTTAACTATATATTTGTTGAAACATCTGATAATCTTTATGTGCAGTTAATATAACCAAAATAAAATTCAACATCTTTTAAACATAATTGGATTTTACATAAGTCAGAAATTCAAGTTCCAAATGATCATGTTTTATTTGTTTCTAGAAGATAACAAGAATGTTTCATAAGTCTGTGTTACTTTATTTTCTAGCATTAAGAGAAAAAAACAGGGAGCTTAACAGAACCTAACAAGAAAATTATACTAGAGCATGTCATTCAAAAGTTCTGAACAAATAATGAGATCAAATTTGCAGAGAATAATAGCTGGTTTGGAAAAACAAAGTCAAGAAAGCAATTCCACGATATGTGACTGAAAATGTAAAAGATCAGACTTAGTTCAAAGAGGAATAACAAAGGCTGAAGATTTAAGTTCCTGGATTTCAACAGTTGAGAGGGTGGGATGAAATGAAAATAATTAGAAACAGGGTTCTGAATAATGATGCCGCTATAATTTAGTGGGCCAACAAGACATTAAAGAAAATCTATTACTACTTGACATCTTGGTACCTTTGGATTATCATTGGATGTTTCACCAAGTCCATTAGAAAGCTGAAACAATTCCTCCTCAGTTTCAATATCTTCATCACGAATTCTGCTGATAGAAACTTCTGAATTCTGTTTAAAATAGTACAAAACAAACCATATAGATAAATTTCAAAAGAAGAAAATAACTGTCATTGAAAGTAGTTAAAATAAGGAGAACTGGAAGAATGGGACAGAGATACTCACATTAGAGAAAATTGATTTTATCAGTGCTTCATCTTCTTCTTCAAGTCTTTTCTCCTAAGAACATAAAACAACAGGACTTTACTCAAATTATCATGATGGGGAAACGGAAAAGTATCTAAATAATTTCATTGAATTACACGTTCAATTTATGCTATAGCCCAAAACTTGAAACAATTAGAAAAACAGTGTTTGTGCTGGTTGTCTTGCAACGCTAAAGTTCAGGGTTATCAATTAAAAGGCATAAGTTAGGGTTTGCAACTTAAGTTCCCAGTGAGGGCCAAGTTTTCTGTTCTAGAAGCAGAAAAGACCTAAAGAGGTGTTAGTTATAATAGTAACAGAAGTGAAGCGGTAGGACAGTTAAAATCCATTTAGTGTAAGGATATATAGTTTAAATAGTGGGACTCTAGGAGAGTGTAGAAGAGAGGTATTCAGATTTGTTAATATTGAAACAGAGCAGGGGCTCAGTTGTGATAGGGAAAACCCTTGTTGAAAGGAACATTTTCTTGTGATAGGGAAAACTTGGAAGGATATTTTCTGGTTTGTTCTCTGTTAAGGATTCAGTAAAGAATTACAGAAGTGCTATTTCTCTTCTCTGTATTCTAAGCTCTCACTCTCTGATCTCCAATTCAGGTTTTGAGTGTTAACATTGCATTGCAAGATTATACCAAATATTAAAAGGATGTCTCCAGCCCAACTCATTTGGATTTCGATACTCCCCCTGTTCATCATGTACCCCAACCCCACAAGCCCACACATATTTACATTTAGGCATATCAAGTTAGAAAGTCAGAAGAGATAATCTTGATTGTCATGTCAATGTTGAGTCTAGTGTCTGTGTGTCTGAATGTGTTTCATAGCTACCCATACCAACCAATTAGATGTCACAAATTTTAAAAGTTTCAACTCATATTTATCCCTTTTGTAATCAATGACAATCCCTTCCTTCAAACAGGAAATTTCTTGAACAAAGCAAATGATAATATCTTATTATATAGCAAGATTTACGATACCTTGTCTGCTGCTGTTCGTTGCAAGGCCGCAAGCATTTCATCAACACTAACAGTTGCATGCCTAGACTGGAAAACAAAAGAGATTCTCATCAGCAACTAGAATGGACAGACTTCAGATATATGAACAAATGTAATTACTGTAAGAACAAATAATCCCAGAAACAAATGTCATACATTTAGGCAACATGCGCTATATTCTAATTCTAAAATTGTAATATCCAGATCCATAGAGAATCATTTATGCACAGGCATCCAATCAGACACGTTGCAAGATGCATAGCAGTTACAGCAATGAGTATACCTTCATTGACTTCATTTCATCCAGTGCAGCAAGGATGTCCATCTCTCTTTTAGAATCCAGGGTTCTATTCTCTAAGGACTTCATTGCATCTCCCATTTCTTCAGCTTCCCTTTTCTTTTTCATTTCGTCAGTTTCCTCATCCTCTGCGCGCCAAGGTTCAAAATTTCTGGTCGCACCAGACTCAACGACGTAATCTGAATTCTGTGGATCAGTCTTCATTGCAAGTTCAGCCGAGCACCGAGTGCATTTGAAATAGAATCTGAAAATTTGAATTCCCAAATATGTCTGCACAAAAAAGATCAAACAAAATAAACTCAAACCCAATATCATAATCAAAACCAAATCACACACAAGGCATTAAGAAACTCAAAATCATATTCCGTCCATTATGCACACTTCTTAAGAAAATAGTTGAATGTACTAATTTCTATGATAAAATGAGTTCCATCTACTAAAAGTACATGTATTAAGTAATAGTTACTAGTTAGTGGAATAATTAGGTGGGTTGAGATACAAACAGATACTGTTAAATTGGTTAAAAAAGCAATTAATACTTCATTGATAATCTAGAATGACAAATATTGAGACAGGCAAATTTTCCAAATGTAACACTTAATATGAGGAGGAGGGAGTATAATCGGAATCCAAAAACAAACCATACACAAACCTTACCATGCTTCCCTAAAACCAACCTCAAATGATATTACAGACACTAAACACACACAATCTAAAATTGAACATGTTCAAAATATTCTCAGATTAATAATTTTACCTCGCCGATAACATCTTCTTTTCTGGAGTTGAACTTGGTGCCCTTGTAAATGTAATTACCGCAAGTGTTGCATCGAATGCTCATGGGAAGCATCATGCGTACCTTGATTTGTAGATTTTTGGGCCTTCTAACTCTGGGAAGCTTGGCAGGATCGAAATCAGGTGGGTAATACTTGTTCAAAACCTTCCTCTCACCCATCTTTCTTCCACTTGAGATTCAAATTCCTTCCCAAATTCAAAAAACACAAACACACACCATAAGTAATTTGATTATTATTATTATTTATTACTCGAACGTAATGTTCAAAACACTAATTAACACAACACAAGTGAATGGCTAATTAGAAAGTTCTCTCCACTATCGCTTGCCCTAAGAAAAAACTTCAACAAATAACAATGACTACACTGTCAATATGGGAGAAAAGAAAATCAGTGAAATCGTTGGTTTCAGAATACAGACATTAACTGAAAACGAGAGAGAGATAAATCGTGAATATATACGGCCATTTCATCAATTGGTTTCAATTAGGATAAGGAAGAGGAATTCGAACAATCCATTGCGTAATTAGAGAGAGAGAGAGAACCTGAGGAAGAAAGTGTCGAACGGAAGATTGGAAAGCGGCGATGACAGTTGGCGGCGGCGGCGATTGAACGGATGAGCAGAGAGTCCGTGTGGGTGGCTGCCGTGGGTTATTAGAAGAAGAAAAGGAGAAACGGGATTGGGTTTCCAACAAAATCTTTAGCTTTATTTTGTTTTTTTGAAAAAATCAGAATTTTTTATCTTAATATCCTTTTTTTTTACACCAAAATGCTTAACTTCTGAAATAATATCCGAGATTGTCCTACTTTTTATGGCTAATGAGAGGTGGCTGACCAGCTGAAAAAACTTTTTTTTTTGCCTAGTGAGAGGTCGTGTCCCTATGGAGTGACATCCTGAAGGAGATTATTTATTTATTCATTTTTGCACATTTTACAAATTTCGAATATACTGAATATACCCTTTTGTATTTCAAAAACCTAATTCTCAAACTAATTCATCTCTATCATCTTCATTCATCTCTCCATAAACCTAATTTTCAAACTCCATAATCTTCATCAAAGTCCACACGAAAATCATCAATCTTCTTCAATCATCTTTATCTTCTTCAAACACCTTCAATCATCTTCTGCCTCTGATTTCTACGTGTGATGTTATCCTCTGATTTTTGTGTGTGATTTCTGCCTCTGATGGTATCCTTTGATTTTGATGGTATCCTCTGATGATATCTTCTGATGGTATCATTTGATTCTGATGGTATCCTCTGATTGATATCTTCTTATGGTATCCTCTGATTCTGATGATATCTTCTGATGATATCCTCCGATTCTTATGGTATCCTTTGATGATATCTTCTTATGGTATGCTCTGATTCTGATGGTATCCTTTGATGATATCCTTTGATGGTATCCTCTAATTCTGATGGTATTTGTAACGCCCTGGATTTTTTATCCAAAACGTTACTTAAAAATACTTTTAGTAAAATTTACGATAATTTTTTTTTTGTAAAAATATCTAACATTTATCCATTTAAATAATTAGTAACAATCACGTTTATTTAATAATATTAAAAATTAATTATTCAAAAACTAAAACCAAAAAAACTTATTAAAGTTTGGTGACAAAGATTTAAAAATAGATATAGAAAATATTGCGACAATCTTATTATTACAAAATTGTCTTGAAAACTCTATTTTTACCTCACGTTAATACTTATCAACTACTCTTGAATCTCCTCGAACTCATTAGTACCTAAAATGTTGTTGTAAGGGTCAATACTTTTCCATCATCCATATCAAACAAAAACTAAACATATAGAAAAATAACACAAAACATATAAAAGTAAAAACTTTCAATTTAAAAGAAAAAAAATGTGCAAACCGATAGATTGTATATAAAAAACATATGTATAATGCATGCTTCTAAAACTATATGATCCGGATATAAATCTGCCACTAAGACAACTTCTAGAAAAATCCCTCATACCAATGGACAAAATAAAACAGTCACTAAGGCAACTTCCACACAGAAGATCACCCATACCAATGGGGAAAATAAATCTGCCACTAAGGCAACTCCTACGATGCATATGACATGACGTGATGATATATTATCAAAGAGATATATTCCCACACAGTCCACTAAGAATCATGTCATATGCATTCAAAATCACTTTTTTTAAAATCAACATCTCGTGCACATATCACTAAGATCACATACAACACATCCATATCATGAGTATCACATATTCATGGACAAATAATCATAAAAATTATAACTTTCCTCACATGCACATAAAAATCGAAAACTTGATATCATACACACCATAAAAATTACCACTTAACATATATAACAAGAAAATTCAAACTTCAACTCATATACATCATCAAAATTAAAACCTCATATATATAGCATAAAAATTCATATTTCACTTCATATCTTTCATAAAAATTAAAACTTTATCATATATAACATAAAAATCCATACTTTATTTCTTAAAATAAATCGTATATTAAATATTGACTCATCGCAAAGGATTCGGGTTTCATTATTTTAATTCATTAGTCTACATTTTATTCCTTTCAAAAAGCAAGCGATCACAATTATTAATTTCATGTCATCCAACTAACGGTCTAACTATAATTTATGTGGGTAAAAGTCCTTACCTTGACCGCTTTTCTTCATAGTACAAAGCTCTAAGCCCCCACAAAATTGTTCTCAAGAAAAGAAATTCCAAGCTTTTGATGAACGAGGAAGAGGAGGTGTGAAGGTGATGGCGGCTAGGGTTTCAATATTCCTTTCTGCTTATTATTACTTAGTATGGAAATATCGTGGACTTTAGGGAAAATTTAAAGTGGAGATTATTGGATAGATAGTGTTGGGCCCAAATAAATAATAGAAGGGAGAAAATATTATTTTATTTATTTTTTCTTAACCTTGATCATACAAAAACCAAGCCCAAATTTCTATTATGGGTTGGGTCACACCAAGCCACAAACCCTTAGCCTAAATTCTTCTTGTACTAAAAAAAACATCTATATATATATAACTTTTCCATTGATTAAATAATTCTTTACTAATAATTTTATCAACTACAATAAGTCGAACAAGACAAATAATTATCACACCTAAATTAATATTGAAAAATATATAAATTTATAGGTTTTAATTATTTTAAATAATAAATTTAGAGGATGTTACAATACTCACCCCGTTAAAAATAGTTTCGTCCTCGAAACTAGTCGGACATGAAAAGGTCAGGGCAGAGCTCTCTCATTTTTTTCCTCTAACAAATTTAATGCAATTCAAATACCTCGTGCCCTATTTTTTTTCTCTATCTCTGACTATCTTGTTGGAACCAAATTGATTCTTCCAATTAAAGTTTTGATGTTAACAAAAGTATTTTATAAAAATAATATTTTTGACTTAGAAGAAGAATGCAAAAATCAGTGGATGACATCATCAAAAGCAGAAATCAGATGATGACATCACCAGAAGTAAAAATCATAGGATGACGTCACCAGAAGCAAAAAACAGAGGATGACATCACCAAAAGCAAAAATCAGATGATGACGTCACCAGAAGAAAAAATCAGAGGATGACGTCACCAGAAGCAGAAATTAGAGGATGTCACCAGAAGCAGAAATCAGAGAATGACGTCACCAAAGGATGTCACCAGAAGATAGCTCTAGAGAAAACAACCAGAAGATATCATCAGAAGATATCACCAGAGGAAACAACTAGAAGATATCATCAGAAGATATCACCAGAGGAAACAACCAAAATATATCATCAGAAGATACCAGAGGATAAATCCAGAAGATACCAGAGGATATCATCAGAGGATGTCATCAAAGGTAAAAATCAGAGAATATCATCGAAGACAATAGTCAGAGGATATCATTAGAGGGATGAATCAATGACATCATCAGAGGATATCATTCATGGTCCAGATCAGAAGGAACCATTGTCCAAAAGAAAACATGGTCCAGATCAGGTGGAAACATTGTCTAGAAGATAACATGGTCCAGATCAAAATATAGCATGGTCCAAATCAGAAGACATGATCCAGACATGGTCTAGATCAAAAACAAGACATGGTTCAGATCAGATGATAGCATGGTCCAGATTAGAAGCCATAAGTCCAGACTTGGTCCAGATCAGAAGATCACACGGTCCAGATTTAAAACGTGATTCTGAATCAATGAAGACTTGATTAAAATTTGAAGAAGACTTGATTAAAATTTGAAAGAGATCTGATCAAAGTATTAAGAAGATTTAATTCAAAAATCAAACAAGACCTGATGGAAATTCGAAGGAGATCTGAAGCAAAGAAGATTCAGTTTGAAATTAAAAAGAAACAAAATAGGACTGAAGAATTTTCAAAGGAAATCTGAGCAGATTCATCTTGAAAATAAGCTTGGACAAAGCCCTAATTTCAAATATAAAAGAAGGTTTCAGGCCGCAACATTAGGCATCGAAAAATACAAGAATTCAAGCTTCAATTCAAAGTCATCCGAGAGTTCAAAAGAGAGAAATACTTGAGTGCAAAAGAAATATTCTCTAAGTGATTTTTCGAGAGTGAAACATTGCAGCAATCAGCTTTTCAGAAACAACTTTGCAGAGTTCCAAACCCTTGTTGTAAGACCCTTAAATTTAATATTAATTTTGGAATTAATATTAAGGGTATTTTGGGGATATTTGTAAAATATTTAATATATGTATGTTTTGAGTGAATATATATATATATATATATATATATATATATATATATATATATTTATTTTGGAAGATGAATTAAAACTATTGGATGAAGAATAAATTAATTTAATTACGAGCAATTAAATTAATCGGACAATTAATTAAGGATTAGCGGCTAATTGCAAAACGTTTAAGTGCTGGAGGATCCAGCAATATTTTAACATTAATTGTGATGAGGTGGCACATGGAGGTGCCTATATATGGACTGCAAAGGACAGAGCAAAGACATAAACCTTTCTCTCCTCCATACTGCATGTAACAATACCTTTCTCTCCCATTCTGTTCTGCTTACCAGTTCACGATTTCAAAAGAAAGGAAAAAGAGAGTTCCTCAAAAGTGTCATTACTTGGAAATCGAAGCACCGAAACACCAAACCCCCAGTACAAAAGTTGTTCCCCACATCATTACCCAGTTTCGTAGCAGCAAACGCAGGCAGGAGTTTCGCCGTTTTTTACGCATAAACGTGAGCAGAAGCAGAAAACGCAACAAGGGTAACGACACCTTCCACTTTCTAGTTGCATTAGGGCTGTAAATGCATATTGTTATGACATGCATGTTGTTTCATTTTTGTTTTTGAAGAAAAACTGTTTGGCATGTCATGTTGAAGAATGAGAAATGCATCATGTTGATGTTGATGATTTGTGATGTTGGCTGTTTTTGTCGATATAACATGTTGTTTTGCTTATGTGGGAAAGCTGAAAATTGTTTTGCATGTTATTTTAAAGATGATCAAAATGCATGTTCATAAAACTGTTTTGCATAAAATGCGAAAATGCATTCTGATGGTGTTTTGATGATATGTGATACTTGCTGTTTTGGCTGAATACATTAGTGATATTCTGTTTGTATGAGAAAGTTGGAATATGCTTTGCATGTTCTGTTGGTCGTATAAGAATACTGGAGAATACCTTGCATTTTGTTTTGGAGGTGCATGTTATGCTTCTGATGATTCTGATGTTAATCATTCTGTTTTGCTTCTGATGATTCTGATGTTAATCATTCTGTTTTGCTTCTGATGATTCTGGTGTGAATCATTCTGTTTTGCTTCTGATGATTCTGGTGTGAATCATTCTGTTTTGCTTCTGATGATTCTGGTGTGAATCATTCTGTTTTGCTTCTGATGATTCTGGTGTGAATCATTCTGTTTTGCTTCTGATGATTCTGGTGTGAATCGTTCTGTTTTGCTTCTGATGATTCTGGTGTGAATCGTTCTGTTTTGCTTCTGATGATTCTGGTGTGAATCGTTCTGTTTTGCTTCTGATGATTCTGGTGTGAATCATTCTGTTTTGCTTCTGATGATTCTGGTGTGAATCATTCTGTTTTGCTTCTGATGATTCTGGTGTGAATCATTCTGTTTTGCTTCTGATGATTCTTGTGTGAATCATTCTGTTTTGCTTCTGATGATTCTGGTGTGAATCATTCTGTTTTGCTTCTGATGATTCTGGTGTGAATCATTCTGTTTTGCTTCTGATGATTCTGGTGTGAATCATTCTGTTTTGCTTCTGATGATTCTGTTGTGAATCATTCTGTTTTGCTTCTGATGATTCTGGTGTGAATCATTCTGTTTTGCTTCTGATGATTCTGGTGTGAATCATTCTGTTTTGCTTCTGATGATTCTGGTGTGAATCATTCTGTTTTGCTTCTGATGATTCTGGTGTGAATCATTCTGTTTTGCTTCTGATGATTCTGGTGTGAATCGTTCTGTTTTGTTTCTGATGATTCTGGTGTGAATCGTTCTGTTTTGCTTCTGATGATTCTGGTGTGAATCGTTCTGTTTTACTTCTGATGATTCTGGTGTGAATCATTCTGTTTTGCTTCTGATGATTCTGGTGTGAATCATTCTGTTTTGCTTCTGATGATTCTGGTGTGAATTGTTCTGTTTTGCTTCTGATGATTCTGGTGTGAATCATTCTGTTTTGCTTCTGATGATCCTGGTGTGAATCCTTCTGTTTTGCTTCTAATGATTCTAGTGTGAATCATTCTGTTTTGCTTCTGATGATTCTGGTGTTAATCATTCTGATTATGGTGTTAATCATTCTGATTATGGTTCTGTTTTCTGATGTTCTGGTGTTGATGATTCTGATGTTCTGATGTTGATCATTGTGGTTCTATTTCTGATGTTTTGATGTTGATCATTCTGGTTCTGTTTTTGGCTTCTGTATTCGACTACAGGCATGCTGTATTCGAATACAGAATGTTGAAATTACAGTTTCAGCTTATGTATTCGAATACAAGGGATCTGTATTCGAATATAGATTCGGGTTTTCAGAAATTCCAAGTTTTTCAACATTGTTTTGTGAACCCTACGTATTGGGGAGTATTGGGAAGGTTTATGATGAATTAAAATGGAATTTTTTGTGATAGTTTGAAGTGGGGGTGATGAAGTTTTTGGGACTTTACTGATGTAGTGAAAAATGTTTATTTGTGCACTGAGACTGCCTCTGTATTCGACTACCAGGGGGGCTGTAGTCGAATACAGAGTGTTAATTTTGCACTATTTTGACTCATGTATTCGAATACAGAGAGGCTGTATTCGAATACAGATTCGTATTTTCTAGAAATCTCAATTTTAAACACTGTTTTATGAATTTTAAAGAGTTGAGGAAAGACTTATGATAATTCATAATGGAATTTTGAGATAATGTAAAGTGATAATGATTGCTTAAATGTTTAATCATTGATGTGTTGATGATGAAGTTAATTGTGTTGAGATGTTCTGGGGGAAATGCTAGAAAGGCTGAGTGTTTCTGATTTTTTTCGCATACTGTTTTCAGTGAAGAGAAAACATTGCATGTCCATGCATTTCATAGTCAGGTGGTGACCGCGATGGGCCACAGAGTAATGCGGTGACCGTGATGGGCCGCGAAGTTAAGTAGTAACCACAGTAGTGGGCTACAGAATGGCCGCGTGTTCGTGGTGGTCCATTCTATCCGTGCGAGGATTTAACTTTTGTGTATTTGGCCTGTGAGAGGCTAATACACGTGAATGTAGTAACCGTGATGGGTTGTAGAGTGGCCGCGTGTTCGTGGTGGTCCATTCTATCCGGGCTGCGGAATGGCCGCGTGTTCGTGGTGCTCCATTCAAATATGTGAAACGTGTTGGTCTGTTGAGCGACTGCACTGGTGCTGATCTGTTGAGCGATTGCACCATGGTCTTGAGGGCCGTTAAAGTCTATCATACATATAAATTGTGTTGGAACCAAGTTGGTTCTAAGTCTTAGGATTTTAATGTTTACAAAAGGACTCAATGTAATCTTATTTTGTACCTTGAATTATTACATTAAATACAACCAGAAAATGAAGTTTGCAGAGGCAGAAGATGCATCCAGAATGCATCCTGGAATTACTAGAAGATACTCCAGGATCACCAGAAGATATCTTTGTTTGCCCAGATCAGAAGAAAGCAATGTCAGAAGAAGACCTGGACCATACCAGAGGAAAGCCTGCCAGAGGGAGAGTTTGTCCAGACCAATAGGGATCAAATATCATATTTATTCCATAAGTTATTCTGACCAGAAGATGGTTTGGCAGTGAGAAATTAAAACAACCCAGACTTATTCCAGACTCAACCAGAAGATAAGTTAATGAGTCCAGAACAAGAAAATCAATTCAGATTTGACCCAGATCAGAAGATAGCATGGTTCAGGGTACGAAACTAAGTCCAGACTAGAAGAAATGATTTCCAGAATTGATCCAGACCTAATGCAAAATCAAAGGTAAAATGTCCAGACTGAAATATTATTTGTCCAGATTTAATTTCAGTTTAATCCAGACCAAGTCCAGAATTGGTCCAGATCAGATGGAAGATTTTCAGATCAATGGTTCAAATTTAATTATTTGGCCCAGTGTTGGCCGAGATCAAAAGATCAGACCATGGCCCAGTGTTGGCCGAAATCAGAAGGTCAAAATGAGTGGACCAGCAGTGGCCGAGATTAGAGGATCACAATAGATCAGTTTGCTGGACCAGGATGGCCGAGATCAGAAGATCAGAAGGTTAGGAAGTCTGGTCCAGGGATGGCCGAAATTAGAGGATCACAGCATATCAATTAGTATGGTCCATATGTGGACTAGCGCAGAAGAATCAAATGGTCCAGATTTTATCATGAGGATTAACGGTGGAGATTTTAATTTATTTTGATCAAAATATTAAAAAGATTTGTTACAAAAATAAAGTGAAGTATTGTGGAATTCAAGAGCTGTGGCAGGAATCCAGCAAGATTTAGATCGAAATTAAGCTTGGAAGAGGCCCAAATCTGCATCTATAAAAGGAGGCTCAAGGCAAAATACTTATCATCGAAATCACAAAAGAGTCATACACTTCCAAAGCAAACACTCAAATTTTCAGAGAGGTCAATTGTGAGTTCCAGCTTTCAAGAAGCAAGTACTCGTGTTATTTTATTTCCATTGTGTCAAATCTAAGTTGTTGAAGTAGAGTCTACAATCTGAGGGAGTCAGAAGGGGTAGCAGGTTACTTGGCAATTAGATTCATAGTGTTGAAATTTCTTCTACAATCTGGGATTGTTATGTTGGCTGAAGACAGGAGCTGTATTCCTCAAGAGTCTAGGATTGTTAGACTGTTTGAGAAGACTGACTTGAAGGGGTCAGTAGAACAGTTGTAATTCAAGGTTTGAATTAGTGAAATCCTTCAAGGTAAATGGACTGGACGTAGTCTCGTTAACGGTGAACCAGTATAAAAATTCTGAGTTTTATTTTTATTTTAGATCCGCTGCTAACTCTGTTTTTAATCATACATTAAGTTTTGTTGTAAAAGTGTAAAAACAGGAAAAATATTCAAGTTAAGTCAAACACAATTCAACCCCCCTTCTCGTGTTTGCACCTTCAAATTGTGCTGGTCTGTTGAGCGACTGCACCTTGGTGATTTCAAGAAATTGTATACATGAGCATAAACATATTGCATTGGGGTGATTGACCGGTGGGTCACGATTTGGGCATATGTTGATGATTGGAAATTGCTGTGTACTTTTTCAAATCTGAATTTCTGATAAATGATTATGATTGCTGAAGTATTGGTTGTACTTATGACATATTTTTCCATGTAAATTGATTGCTGTTTTGAAAAGGCATACATGTAATGAAAATTTCAAAATGAGCATCTTTTTCTCATCATTGTTATATGATATGCCATGGGTGTATTTGTTGCTGTGAAATATATTCCTTGTGATTATTTGTTAATTTCGGTCGGTGACCCTTTACTATTATTGTGGAAATTGGGCTTTGCCCTCAGATGATACCCAAACCCGTCCCACCGACGGTTATACCAACGACGGTAATGTCGTTAGTTTTCCCTGATTTTTCACGTACGGCGTATTCGTGGACAACGCAGAGGGGCGGACAACTGGCTGAAGACGAGACTTGTAGAGGATACGGTGGAGACCGTACTACTGTAGCTTAGTGCATGATTAGTTAGACTTGATGTCTAGGATTTTAAGTTGGGAAATGTAATTTTATTTTGGGAATTAATGTATGACTTTTCCGCTGTATTATTCTGCACTCTGATGCTAATTAGTGGCCACAGGCCGGGTGTTCTCTTTTGAAATGAACTGATGAAAATTTTATTTTAATTCCCTTGACATTAATTTTGGAAAACTCATTTTAATTATTTATTGAAAAAAAAATACACTCGCGCTGTATTTTAAACTCGGGGTGTTACACTTGTAATCAAACCCGATAGTGGTGTGAATTTCTTCTTCTGGGGTTGTCAGATTAGTAGGAGAAGACTTGACTTGTAGGGTCAATGTGTTGTTATTGTTCCTTAAAAGTCTGGGTTTGTCAGGGTGTTTGGGAAGACTGACTTGGAGGGTCAGGTGCTGTAATTCAAAGGTTTTGAATTAGTGGATTAAAGCCTTCAGAATGAAGGGACTGAATGTAGCCAAGTTAATGATGAACCAAGATAAATCTGTGTGTTCTTATATTGTTATTATCCGCTGCTTAATCTGATTATTTATTCATCAAGTAACTCACATCAATATTCATCAAAACAACAAAAAGAATTCGAGTTTGACAAACACAATTCAACCTCCACTTCTCGTGTTTGCACCTTCATATATTTCCGCAAAATATTTGAATTTACTAAAATATGAATGGATTAAAAATCAAACACAGAGATAGTGATGCCTGATTTTTGAACAATTGACGTAACAAAAGAAGTCTTCATGCTCTGAAATTCACAAGGAAGTCAATAAAAAAGGTGAATATGAATGAAAAGTAGTTACATTATAGTACTACTTTTAATTACTTAGAATTCCTTTTGACTTATTAAGAGTCTTACTTTGTAATTACCCTAAGCTAAACTTTTTCATATCATACGTGTAAGACATGAGTAAGATAACTCTACATTTTTTTAATTCCTAGGCTTAAGTAAAGGCTTAAAGGCCAAAAGTCTTAAACTATCAATAATCTTCCTACTCGAAGCATGCAAGTAAGTCTAGATTATTTGGCTTTTTTTTTTAACCAAAAAAGATCTAGCATTTGTTTTGTTAATTTAATGATTGTTGTTTTATAGAAACATGTCTAAGATAGTAATGATCCATGTTCGAAGAAATTACAGGCAAAGGTGTTATGGTTATAAAGATTGCAATGCTTTTTTGTCCAAGAATATGTTATGTTCTTTCTAATAAATGTCATTGTTTTTTCTTTTTACTAATCAATAGGGTCAAGATGACTGTTTCTATTACTTCCATTTCATTGTAGGATATGAATAAACAAAAACCATATACTAATATAGATATAAAAAATACACTCTTAGAAGGGCATACCTGATTGACAATATTGAACTCAGAAGGAAGATTTCTTTCTACTAACTCAAGTGACTTTAATCAATTTGAATGCAAGTTCCCTTCCCTGTGTAAGTCAACTGTGTTCAGTGCTTATTTTTAAAGTCATATTATTGTTGTTTTGTGTGAATAACATAGCTTATTTTTAAGGTCATATTATTTTTAAAGCCATGCACAATCACCAAAGTAAGAAGATTTACATATAAGGAAGTGGAAGTTTAGGTCTGCATTGTTGATTTTGATAACTGCATGTTCTTTTTTCTTTCTTTCTATTTTTCCTTCCAAGAATAAATTCTTGTGCAGGTTAGTCCACTAGTATAAAAATTATATATTTTTTGGTTTGAAATAGGATGCTTGTTTTTTTGATGTGGTCTGTGAGTTGCAAAGGATGAAAAATGGAGATGGTGAAGTGTTTGGCTCAAGAACTATTACTCTTATAAGTACCCAGCAATCTGCGTGGTGAGTTGTAAAGTGGTAACCAGATTCAGCTTTTTATGTTATGAGAATGTTTGTGTACCACACCCTTCAACATTCTATGGGAAAAAAAACCTCAACCACAAAGCTTTTCTCTATATGCAGAGAAATCGTCAAGAACTTGCAATTTACTATCAATCTCTTTATTCACAGCTGTGATGCTTTACTATTATCATTCCATTACTTACATTAAACTTTTTCTCTATATTGTTGTGAACACACTTTTCTTGAGCGAAGAGGATTACTTTTGAAAATCCATATTAAAAAGAAAGACTTACAAGAATATGCATAAACTAATCGCTATAACTTTCTGCGCTTGTTGGGATTGAAAGACGTTACATTCTTTTTCCTATGAATAGTAGTAGGAAGCCCAAAACATACTGTACCCGCCCCCAACATTAAAGGATGCCTGTTACGAGCAATTGACACCAGAGCTCCAATTGTATTTTTGTTGTTCTTAGGCTCAAGCTCTTTGCCTTTTGAACTCCAATTAGATCTTGCTTTCAACATATCCTTAAACATAGCTCTTATTGATTTATCTACATAGAAATCTGTCACAATCCATAGATTGGCAACTACGAATATATATATCTATACATTATCTTACCACAACCATGTCGCATGCATTTCCTTCTTACAAAATCTACAACTTTATAAAGTGCCGACTCAAACTTTTTGCAATTCAATATTTCTCCAAGAAGGATGCATTTCCACGGGCCAAACCATGAATCTTCAAGGTTCCTGGTAAGGTATATCAGTTGTACAAGGAGAAATTATAATTAGATTGAAATACAAAATTAATTCCTTTTACATGTCAATGATGTCATTATACATGATTCTATTTGAAATTTGAAGCCCTTCATAAAAATAGGTAAATTGAATGTCACAATTAGGATGCAAAATTGTTAGTCTATTCAATAATAGGGGAAAATGATTTAAATTGATTATGAATAATAGAATTAGTGCACCTCAACAATGTTTCAAAACGTTTGTCAATATCTGGTCGTTCCTCATCAGGAAATGTTGCAAAGAAGTCTTCTTCCAGCAATGCTCTGAATGATGGAACGATTTCATCAACATACTTATCTTTCGATTTATACTGATTCAAATCGATCTCATTTGTAACAGATGTAAAAAAATTATATGTTATATTATTTAAAGTTATAAGGTTAATACTTATATCTATACCTATTATATATAGCAATGGAGTTGTATACCTCGTGGAATAGGATCCAAAGGTAATAACATCACAACAGGTTGAGTTTCAAAACAAATTCTGGATACTAATATCCATGCTTGAGCACTTGAACAAGACATTGGCAGAAAACGAGTGTAATGTGGTCCAAGTATAGTGATATTTAAGATTGTTGAGGTTGAGAGACCAACCAAAAACTTTTTCACGTGATCTTTGAGATATACAGTGCCTTTAGGAACAAACCTACAACATGAAGCAACATAAACAAAGAGAGTAGTTTTAGGCTATATATTATTTGATTTTGAGTTTTAATATATAAAAAGAACAACTATTACCCAAGCCAGCCGGATGTGTCACGTGAGTTGGAAAAAGATCCACAATTACATTGACCCTGCATTAAATATATGTAATTTGAAGTCTTAAATATAAACAAAATAAACACATTTTTTATGATCTTAATTAAAAATAACTCTTTACTCAGTTTAATCATGTATCTTAAACATTCTTAGGTACCTTCTCATGATAATCATTGGTTGTTAAATTGTTTTTATGCAATTGCTTTAATATATGAGTTTATCTCATGTTCGGTGGAATAAGTTAGTGATGTTAATTTTATGATAGTTAATGTCTAATGCTAGACTTCTACGATGGTGACTCATTTATATTTCGCAATACACTTGCTTAGCTTTCTCTTCTGTCCATTGATAATGCACTCTTATTATAGCTTTTTCTAATTTCAGTTCATTTTTCATTTTATAATTAACTGTCCAAATATTTTGCCTCTTTTTATTGTTAATTTCTTATTACAGAAACTTTAAGCTAAAGTTCTATAATTTAATGATGATACAATTACAAGTCTGTGAATATATTAGTTTGGCTAATATTAGAGGCAATCAAAGTTGATGGGATTATGTTATATGGTTATACTATTTAATCTTCTATGATTGAATCCATGGAAAAAATTCATATTAGTTGATAACACATGAGGATATATGTCTAACATCAACAAGATATTATACCTTGATTCTTGGTGATAATATGAAAATCGGCAGTAGCATGAGTTGCAAATGATGCTTGGTGATAATATGCAGCCCAACAGGTGTCATTCAGATCTTTAGTGAAAGATGTCAACGACATTTCCTTGCTCGAACTAGATACAACATATATTACAGCGAGTAATTTTGACACCTGTTGCAGTATAAATCTTCGTCATGTATCAAATTTATTATTTTCATAAATTTTGAATTTGTTTATAGTATGTAAATTGGATACTTATACCAACCCGATTAAACCAATTAAGCAAAAATTATCACAAACAATAAAATGAGGAGACAGATAATACAACCTTTTGGAAAATTTCCGGAATCTCGCGAGACAACACAAATGCTGCTGATAACCAATAAACTATGTCTTCAAACTTCATCGGGATTATTCCGCAGAAAAGTTTTCTGCTGGAAAAAAACAAAATGTTCAAAGCAGAAGTCTCAAGTGAAAATGGATTCTCGAACCACATAAATATTTAAGTTGGTGAATTAAGGGATTCCAAAAGAATATTAAAGAAGAAGTCTCAAGTTCAAATTAAGAAAACTAACGTAATTATTAATTTCCAATATTTGCCTATATAAAAAGAAGGAAGTAGATTCTCAAAAACCAACAATTTATACAATCTTATAGTGTCTGCACAAGGATATTTTTTCATATAATATCTTCAAGATAATGATGCTTATAACTAAGATTATTACAATTACCTTTTATGCTTAGAACCGTAGCCATAGTGCAAATATGTCCCCTTCGATTTCTACAGCAACCAACTGTTTGACGCAATCTTTAGGAACACGTGTGAAGGCTTCGGTGAACGAGTTCCTAGCAACTAACATGGATATACTATTGAGAAAAATTCTACGTTCATCATCCATTTGATTGGTTTTTTCATAAAATTTCACTGTGAATGACAATGGTATTAGAAAATGAAAAGAAAAAAAGAAAAAAAAAATTCTATGCAGTAAATAAATAGCTCATACCTAGTTGATTTTGTACGCATAATGAAAATTGCCTACGGAAATACTCCCATTTCAAGTTGATAAGTACCTTCATTAATCCGGACTCTGCCACTTCTGAAGGAAGACAATGCCAACACATTGGAGAGATAGTGCTTTTGCATCCTCTCTCGTTTTTTATCTCACCAACATTTACTTCTTTGGGGCAGCTTAATGGATTTTTCCAACTATCTTCCTTTAACAATTTTAAGGCTTTGGCATACTGTTCAGTTGCTTTCTTCACAATTTTGTTTTCTCACATTTGCATTTGAAGCAAATCTCCAACACATGAAGGGTAACCTTGCACATTACTCTACACTTAGAGCAACAAAATGCTTTTCCATTTAAAACCCTCTTCACATACTTAACTTCTGATTCTGTCCGATAATGTAAAACTTGGATCTTTTTATTTTCCGTTGAAAGACTTGTTTTAAGAAACATTTTTTCTAATAACACAAAAATGATAAATTAGTAAGAAAGAATAAAATTTATGAATCAAGAATTAAAGGCTACAACCGTACCTAACATTAAAGAGAAAGTTACTGCAAACATAGGTAAATGAAGTGAATCCGATATAACTTTCCCCTTTTTGAAATAGAATTGAGCATTTTCGAAAGCTCCAAGTACTTCATTTACTATCCCTAATTGAAGTATTCCATCAAGATAAATTGCATAATTTTCCACGGGCTAATATAACAATATTTGAAGGCACTTGATTTAGACGCAAAGAGGAAAATTTTCTTCACAACTTTTATCTTCACTTCGACTATATTCTTTGAGGGGTTAACAATTTCTATATTCTCATCTCCATCTACTTCATAATTTTTAATACAATTCTCCTCCAAGATTCTTTCAAATAAACCTTCAGCTTTATGGGCATGTAAAATAGCCTAACAAGTAAAAAAAAGACAATAGATATATTATATTTTGGGAAACAATACAAGACCAAAGTCAAAAAGTGCATGTATAATAAAAACTAAAACAACTCATAAAGAAATACTAATAAGGTTTCGCAGGAGTACATTTTCTTATTTCTATTTTCTTTATAAGTTTTTATTTTCTATTAGGTTTAGTTGTTGGATCTGACTCTCTATAAAAAAACTATTGGACTCAGCTCATTTCAAAATATTATGGCCAATTTTAGTTTGGTTGTTATGCACTTTTTGATAATGTTATGCACTTCTATTAGATAATGTTCATAGGGTTAATCTAGGATGTGACTATCCTATTTAAGAGCAGAGCAAATCCTTGTCTCCTTTTTAACAAACTCACTTGATGTAGAGTTTTAATTGTAAGAAAATAAGAGTCATTCAAATCGGAGTATAGTAACACCAAATTTAATAACATTTGAGTTTAATTAGTAGGAACTAACCACAATAATTTTTGAGTCAATTTCAAATATCAGCTTGTCAAGTCAAAGCTCCCTCACCACCAAATAACAAAAACTTGATGGAAACAAAAAACCTCACTCAACTTATGCTTATTCTATTGTAGGCGGTATAACTCTACTTAAAACTCTTGATGCTTAAATTTTTTTAATAATGTTTTACTTTTAAATAATTTAAGTTTGCTTGTATAAATAAGTAGCAAATGCTTAATTTTTTTTTAATAATACTTTACTTTTAAATGATTTAAGTTTGCTTGTATAAATAGGTAGCAAATGCTTAATTTTTTTTAATAATACTTTACTTTTTAAATGATTTAAGTCTGCTTGTATAAATAAGTAGCAAATGACCTCATAAAAACACCTAGACAATGAAAAGGAAATTAAGTCTAAATTTTTTTTTTTTACATTCTTATTTTTTCATATAAGCTCAAGTGTCCAACTACATTTTTACCTCTCATTTTCCCAACTAAAAAGATTGTTGGGTGAGAAAAAAGACTCAAAAAACGAGTTGAAATTTGATTCCCATAACCTCAAAAATAACATTGATCCCCATATATATATATATATATGAAAACATGAGATGTTAATGTTTAAAATAGTAGTGTATGAAGTTAAAATGTCGCTTGTTATAAGAATTTAAATGAAAATTATTATTAATTACCTCGTGTATCTCGCCATTTGCAATAAGCCTTTTGCTTATGTCTAGGTTGAAAACCCCGGCAGCAAAAATAGAAATAACGGCTTTTGTTGTTAGCTAATCAAAATCAAAGATAGATTGATAAAGTCATCGTATATGAATTTAAAGAAAACATAAGATAGTTCAGTAAATTTTACTAGTATATCACAAAGACTTACTTTTTTGGAAGTCAAATCAAATTCTATTTCAAGCTCTTCTGAAATATTCTGAACAGCCTTTACTATATAATATGCTTCCGAATTCATTTTAGTTTCAGGTGAGCCTACCACCGGCTTTCCAATTATCTAAATTTGCAATTTCTACAACCTCTAAAAATGTCTCATTCACGGAAGAAACACATAATGCATAATTGAGCCTTCGACTCTGGTAGAGTAATGGCAACCATTGGCTAATTGAAATATTCTTCAATTTGAAAATTTTAACCACAAGTTGGTATGCATCTTTTGAAATATCAACAAAACCCTGAAGAAATATCATAGAATCAAAATCATCATAAATCTTATGTAAGAATTGTTAGCTTTCAAACTTATTACTTCAAATGTAAGAAAATAGAAAAGTAGAATCAATGTGAATGAATGGACTTGTTTATTGAATAAATGAGGTGTGTTATTTATACATAGTTTATTGCTCTTTATTCTAACTGTCTAAGTAACTAATTAAGAGATTAGTTAGTTAGCTATCACATACACTTGTTTTAACTTGAATTACACAAACTTTCAATACCAAGAACGTTTTTGGTTTCCAACAATAATTATAGAAATCAATATTATTAAAAAGAAAAGCATACGTTCAGATGAGATAAGTCTATAACACTTAGAAGAAGCATCATAGTATAGTTTGACAATTCTGATATAGGAAGGTTCGCGGCCAGAATCGAGGAAGAAACGACTTTGCGTACAAACGCAGCGGGAAATGCGGAAAACGATCGTCTGATGTCACATTGTGTATTATTATACCTTTATGGAAAGGGAATCGCGCCACAAACACAACTCACCGCTGTGACATATGGGCTCCAGATCCGTTTTGGGCTCGTCTTGGGCCTCAAAACGGCATTTTAAGTTTTTCCTGTAATTTCGGACTTTTACTATTTTGCCTAATTTTCGCACTAGGGTTTCGTTTAGTTATTTAAAGAATTTCTATGCAGTAACGAAATGTATCTTTTAATAAAATAATTAATTTCGAGAGTTTTCTCTTCCCTGATAGATTCCATAACTTGTTTATGAAGTAGCAAAATTGATTTACAAGAAAGGGGGGTTTGAATTGTAAATCTCCCTTTTTAAAATTTCCTGAAAAACTTCAGTTTTAAACTCAAGAAAGTTCTTGGTTAAGGAAGCAGAAAAAAAGGAGAACGTTCTTGATTTTATCAGAAAACGGAGAACATTCAGATTAGTGTGTAAAACAGAAAAACGGTTTTGTATTTTAATCTTAAAAACAATCAAACTTGATAAAGAGATTAAAGATAAGAAATACCACACACAGATGTATCCTGGTTCACCCAACTTGGGCTACGTCCAATCCCCACAATTGTGAGATTTTCCACTAAGTGTTTAAAACAAGAACCTTCTTGGTTTTACAGCACCTAGCCTAGATCAACCTTGATCTTTGTTTACAAAACTTAATCTAATTCCACCTGGTATCAGATTAATCAAATCACCTATCTGTCTTGATAGGATTTCTTACAATCTACCTCAAACTATATTAAACTCTTATAGTTTGAGTTTTTTACAATAATGAGATTGTTTAGAATCTGAAATGTTTCAACTCTTGTTTGAGATTTCGATTATTTTACAGATAAATCAATATGAATATATCAGAGTAAGAAGAATTTAACTACAACTGATTCTGTAAATGATTTGCAGAATTTCAAGTATGTGAATGTGAATGATTTGGAGAAACTTGTTAGCACTTGAACTTTTGTGTTTTCCTTGAGGTGTGGCCTTCCTTTTATAGGCTTGAGAGCATTTAATGAAGGCCAATATAGCCGTTGTTAATGCCTTTATCTGACTTGACCAGAGGCATTATTTTTAAATAAAAATAATCCACTTTTGACTCTTTTTATTTTCTGTTTAGGCTGAGCTGTATGTTTCGTTTTGAATCAAACTTTCTTGAATATTTAATGATCCTCTAATGCTTCTGATAAGAGATAATATTGCTAGTTTGAACTGAAGCTTTGAACCATTCAAAACAGATTGAAAACGATCATGAAAGCTTGATGTAGGAAGTTTGTACTAAAGCTTTTAAAACTGACTGGAGATTGATGATCATTCTGGACTTTTTGTACTTTAGGTATCCTTGGAGACTGATAATCAATCTGGACGTTTTTGTGGTCATATTGGAAACTGACTTTGACTTCAAGATTGTTTTAGCAGTCTTGACAGTCATTTCCAGAACTGTCTAGACAGTCTTGTTTGAGAGTCTTTTTCTTTTGCAATTCGAATGTCCTCTTTGATTTGAATATATCCTATGTGTTCTCTGCCATGTAGTGATCATATTCATGTAACTTCCAGAGCCAACAACTTTAATTAAGTGATGGAGAAAGTTGAGTCTTTATGCTGTCACAGCCTGGCGAACATTCTCCGTTTTCCAGAATGTGAAGAATGTTCTGTGCTTCTGTTTTCTTTGATTCTTTTGAAATCTATCTTTGAATTAACACACTCAAAATCACATGTTAAATTAACAATATACTTAGAATCATAATTAACAATCTTTTAATTAACCTTTGTTTATTTTCATCAAAACTTTAAAATTGAGAGTTTGTCTTAACATTTTATTCTTTCGGATTAGCGCTTGTTAATCTTTTGTGATTCCGACTGCATCAAATTCAAATGTCTGCTCTTTAGAATTATCAATACTATAAATTGTGTGCCACATGTCCAAAGCTTTCTTAAAATCTTTCAACATTTGCTGCATAATGTACAAATCAACAACAAAAATTACTAAGATACAATATTCAAACAGTTAGAAGAAAGAAAACAAAATTTTTGATAAAAATACTATACACATATTAAACAGTACACATACCCATTTCAATAAAATAAATTTTGCATAGACTAATTAGAATAAAAACTATATGGGTGAAAAATAAAAATTGGTATATTTATCAAAATTAAGATAATCTACCTTAAATTGCGTAGTTGTTATTTTTGTATTAGCGTGTAGCTCTGTTCTCCGATGGACACAATCAAAACAGACAAATTATATTGAATCTTTATTCATCTTTCTCAATTTTTTTTATTTAAGATAAAACTATTTGGGTTAAAAAAAAGAAGGAAAAAGATTAATCAATGAGAGATAGGTGACTTTGGTTTGTTTTATATGAATGAAGTAAAAAAAAAAAAAAAGAGTAACAATCTACCTTTTTTATTGTTGTTTTTGTATTAGTGTGTAGTTCTGTTCTCCGACGGACACAATCAAAATAGATAAACTATATTGAATCTTTATTCATCTTTCTCAAATTTTTATTTTATTTTATTTAAAATAAAACTATTTCGGTTGAAGAAAAAAGAAGAAAGTAACAATCTACTTTTTTGTTGTTGTTTTTGTATTAGTGTGTAGCTCTGATATTTGATAAACATAATCAAAAGAGACAAAATATATTGAATCTTTATTCATCTTTCTCAAATTTTTCTTTTGTTTAAGATAAAACTATTTGGGTTGAAGAAAAAAGAAGGAAAAAGATTGATCTATGAGAGATGAGTGACTTTGTTTTGTATGAATAAAGTAAAAAAAAAAGTAACAATGTACTTTTTTTAATTGTTGTTTTAATATTAGTGTGTAGCTCTATTATCCGATAGACACAATCAAAAAAGACAAACTATATTGAATCTTTATTCATCTTCCTCAAAAAAAAATTTGTTTAAGATAAAACTATTTGGGTTGAAGAAAAAAGAAGGAAAAAGATTGATCAATGAGAGATGAGTGACTTTGTTTTGTATGAATGTAAAAAAAAAAAGAGTAACAATCTACCTTTTTGTTGTTGTTTTTGTATTAGTGTGTAGCTCTGTTTTCCGATGGACACAATCAAAAGAGAAAAACTATATTGAATCTTTATTTATTTTTCTCAATTTTTTTTTGTTTAAGATAAAATTATTTGGGTTGAAGAAAAAAGAAGGAAAAAGATTGATAAATGAGAGATATATGACTTTGTTTTGCATGAATAAAGTAAAAAAATAAATTAGCAATCTACCTTTTTTGTTGTTGTTTTTGTATTAGCGTGTAGCTCTGTTCTACGATGGACACAATCAAAATAGACAAATTGAATCTTTATTCATCTTTCTCAAATTTTTCTTTCTTTTGTTTAAGATAAAACTATTTGGGTTGAAGAAAAAAGAAGGAAAAAGATTGATCTACGAGAGATGAGTGACTTTGTTTTGTATGAATGAAGTAAAAAAAAAAAGTAACAATCTACTTTTTTTATTATTGTTGTTTTTATTGTTGTTTTTTATTGTTGTTTTTGTATTAGTGTAACAATCTACATAATTGCTATTAACTAGAGAAAGAATTTCCCTATTTAGTTCTTAAAATATTTTTTGCGTATTTTCTCACTTCCCCTTCCCTCGTTCCTTTAATGGAATATTATTAGAATAAGACGTTATTAACTAGCTTTTATTTTTATTCTCTGCATTCATCATACTATAAATTAAATGTGTGTAACTTGAGTGAGTAGGGTCTACTTTTTGGGCTCTCATTTCTCTTAATTTGCATTGTTCTATCAAACCACTTGTCAAACATGTATTCTGTGTGGGCATGCTTCTAGTTTGAAGTCTCTTTCATGGTTTAATAGACTTGGAAACACTTACAATTTGCACTTATTAAGATTTTTGAGTTATTTAATTCTCGTAGATAGTATGCAAGGAATATAATATTGAGAAAAGAGAAAACAAAGTAGGCTAATAGTTATCCTATGAATAAAAAGTATATTTGAGAATATGAAAATTAGATCAGACTGACTATTCTAGTTTAGTCTGTTATACTGTCAACTATTTCATTGGTTGGTGCTGTTAAACTTCTTTAACTTACAATTTAAAGATCAGTCATGGAACCACCATATTGGTTGCAGAATGTCACGATATGAGTGGATTGGACCTATTTAATGACTTGTTAAACCTTTATTTACCCAAAATACATAATTTCCTCTGTTAAGTATTGAACCATGGTTATTAACGAGGATTCAAATCCTCTTTCTCATTCACATGTCTCTTTTCGTTTCTTCAATTGAAAAATGATACTGAACAAAATATTTCTCTCTTTTGAGGGACCGCATTTTCTCTCATAGTTGCTAGTTTTCTTGCAAATGTGTCATATTTCTACTGAAGGGATATGGAAGAAAACAACAAAAAGGGATAGATGATTTGATTCTCATCAAGGATTGAAGATGTCTGGGACAGGTGATTTGATTCTCATCAAGGATATGATCCACTATCAGCGCAAACTGCAAAGTTTTTTACATTACCATTTAATGATCAGTTGGCACATCATTAAAAAGTTAGACTTCCTAGTAGTGATTGTGATAGTCAATCTCTTTCAATTATTTGTTGATGTATGATTGGATGTTAATGTTGGAACCAAGTTGGTTCTAAGTACTTAGGATTTTGATGGTTACAAAAGCACTTAATGTAATCTTATTTTGTACCTTGAATTATTAAATTAAATACAATCAGAATATGAAGAAATCAAAAGCAGAAGATCAAAGGAAAATGAATTCTGGAATTTCCAGAAGATGTTCCAGGATGTCAAAACATCACCAGAAGATATGTTTGCTGGCCCAGAACAGAAGGAAGAAAAATCAGAAGGAAACATGGATCATACCAGAGGAAAGCCTGCCAGATGGAGAGTTGTTCCAGACCAACAGGAATCAAATATCAAATTTATTCCAGAAGTTATTGTGACCAAAAGATGGCCTGACAGTGAAAAATTAAATAGCCCAGACTTGTTCCAGACTCAACCAGAAGCTAAGTTTAAGGGTCCAGAACAAGAGAATCAATCCAGATGTGACCCAGACAATAAGATAGCATGATTCAGGACATGAAACTAAGTCCAGACCAGAAGAAATGAATTCCAGAATCAATCCAGACCTGGTCCAAAATCAAAGGTAAAATGTCCAGACTGAAATAATTTTTTGTTCAAGTTAATTTCAGTTCATTCCAGACAAAGTCCAGAATTAGTCCACATCAGAGGGAAGATTTCCATATCAGTGGTTCAGAATTAATTATTTGATCCAGTGATGGTCCAGATCAAAAGATCAGACCATGGTCCAGTGTTGGCCGAAAACAGAGGGACAAGATGTGCAGTCCAGCAAAGGCCGAGTTCAGAAGATTATAGCATATCAGGTGCACATCCAGGATGACCGAAATCAGAAGATCAGAGGGTCAGGAAGTATGGTCCAGGGAAGGCTGGAATCAGAGGATCACAACATATCAATTAGCTTGGTCCAGATGTGGACTGGCGCAGAACAATCTAATGGTCCAGATTTAATCATGAGGATTAACGGTGAAGATCTTAAGTTATTTTAATCAAAGTATTAAAATAGATTCGTTGCAAAAATAAATATGGAGTAGTGTGGAATTCAGGAGCATTGGCAGGAACAAATAAAAGATTTGATTGACCAGTTAATTTATGAAAGAAATCTAAGGCTTAAAAAGATATGATTTTTATTTTAATGAAGCCCAATTGGTCAATTTATTTTTGTCAGAGAATCCAGCAAGATTCAGCTCGAATTTAAGCAATGGAAGAGGCCTTAATCTGCATCTATAAAAGGAGGCTCAAGGCAGAATACTTAATATCGAAAATCACAAAAGAGTCATACACTTCCAAAAGCAAACACCCAAATTTTCATAGAAGTCAATTGTGAGTTTCAGCTTTCAAGAAGCAAGTACTCTTGTTATTTTCGTTCCACTGTGTCAAATCTAAGTTGTTGAAGTAGAGTCTACAAGCTGAGAGAGTCAGTAGGGGTAGCAGGTTACTTGACAATTAGATTCATAGTGTTGTGTGTTAAATCTAAGTTGTTGAAGTAGAGTCTACAATCTGAGGGAGTTAGAAGGGGGTAGCAGGTTACTTGGCAATTAGATTTATAGCGTTGTGATTTCTTCTACAATCTGGGATTGTTAGATTGGCTGAAGACAGGAGCTGCATTCCTCAAAGAAGTCTAAGATTGTTAGACTATTTGAGAAAACTGACTTGGAGGGTTAGCAAGGTTGTAATTCAAGGTTTGAATTAGTGAAATCCTTCAAGGTGAAGGGACTGGACGTAGCCTCGTTAACGGTGAACCAGTATAAAAACTGTGAGTTTTATCTTTACTTTTATCCGCTGCTAACTCTGTTTTTAATTATACATCAAGTTTTGTTTCAAAAGTATAAAAACAGGAAAAGTATTCAAGTTAAGTCAAACACAATTCAACCCCCTTCTCGTGTTTGCACCTTCAGTTAATGTCAGAAACTATACACCGACAATAGATCAAAATCAAGTCGCATTTTGTTTTTTCAGATTATAAGTATTTTTTATTTTTTCAGATTATAAGTACATATCGAGTCTTCTAAAATTATTATGTGGCTTTTCTATAAATATCCTACAGATTTGAAATTGTGAACCATCTATTAATTTCTTGTGTGATGAACTCGGGTAGGATGAAGTTAAGAAAGCTGAAAGCGCAAACAAGAAAATGGGTGCATCTTTATTGCAAGTA
Source organism: Cicer cuneatum (assembly GCA_037974295.1). Taxonomy (NCBI): domain Eukaryota; kingdom Viridiplantae; phylum Streptophyta; class Magnoliopsida; order Fabales; family Fabaceae; genus Cicer; species Cicer cuneatum. The sequence continues at coordinate 3,361,328 of JBBPBO010000001.1, read as the reverse complement.
TGCTCAGGTACACAGTTTAAACTTTCAAACTTAACTCTTGCAATATATACTTTTGTAGTGAGTTTTTTCCTTAAAAAAAATCAAATTTATATGATTTTCTGAGATGAAACATACATTTCTGTTCGTGTGAATATAGGATTTTAATATTTATATTTTAAGTTAAGTTGAGAGATTTATAACTTCTTGGTGAGGTAGTGCTAACCATATCATGCAAATTTGTGAATTATATGACAAGCCTAAGCTGTAACATCAATTTTCAATGATTTGATTTCCCTCTCCGCACCCTTTTATTTGAATGATGTGGAGCTTATTGAGTGATGTCTCTTTTTGCTAGAAAACACTAGGGAATTTAGTCAATACTACTGGTGACGATGGCTAATGCTGCCCCAATGGCTTGTGGATGCACACATCTGTAAACTGTAAAAGTCTGCATGTGGATCAAGGTACATAGGTGATCACTAATAATTTTAGGTCATAAACGATCTAAAATCACTTCTCATCAAATTCAAGACTTCAAAATAACAACAAAATTATAAAACAACAATGCAAACATATAGTAAACATCTCTAGATGAAAACAAAATAAAAAAATGTGAATAAAAGATATAAAAATGTTTGAAGAAAATAATACAGTGTATAAAATAGATATGAAGTTTGAAAACAGTGAATAAAATAGATGATAGAAAAATAAATGTACAAAAATGGAAAAGGAACAAGTAGATATAGAAAGGAAAAAAAGATCCGTACAATGTAAAATAGAGCAGAACATAAAAAAAAAGATATAAATAAAAGAGTTATATATG
>JBBPBO010000001.1:3269843-3360294 GCA_037974295.1 Cicer cuneatum | reverse complement strand
GAGCAAAACTTTCAGAAAAAAAAAAAAAACAGAGCAGCACTTTCAGGGAAAAAAAGGGAAGCAAGTTATCAAGTGCATCGATATCATCGGAGCAAGGCAGGGCATGCAACGATGAACTAAATTATTTGACACTTCATGTAGTAACTATATTTTATTTTCAGTTAGATAAAAAGTTATAATATATTTAATGTAATTGATCTCAAATTTCTCTTTAAAGATGTTACATAATTTTTATCAAATAGATTAGATACTGAAGTTATATTTAAGAGCTCTTTTTTCTTTAACTCCCACTCTATGTCTTTTAAATTGATAAAAAGAACTTTCAAAAATACTTTAACTAATTTCAAATTATATTTATGCTGTATATGGTGTTTTAGTATTAATTGAGAATTAAGTAGGGAATCAGATTTTATCAATTTTTTTTACAATTTTCACATTGAATTAACTTCGATTATTTTAAGGTTAATTGCAAACTAGTTAGAAAATTTATTCCTAGTAGTTTACTTCTTAATCGATGTTATAACCTATTTGAAAGCTATTTTGTAGCAAAATTGTAGCTATATTTATTTGTCATAGATTAACTTCAAATTAGCTACTATTTAATAACAATACACAAGTTTTAGATATTATAAACAACAATGGTTAAAAAATACTGTCTAGAGTAATTTAAAAATGTGTAAAATATATCAATGTCAACGGTTTCTTTTGTTAGCGTGGTTTATGATTCGCAATTGTTATCTTAAGAATAGACCACCACGTCTTAAAAAACAAAGGTTACAAAACTTTTGTTAAAAGAAAATACACTACTTTTTTATTTTTTATTTTAAACAACATTTTTAAGATATTATAAATAAAAAATGTTGTAATGGTAGTATGTTTTAGGAGTTGGACCTCACTTCAATCTTTGTCTTGTTTATATATTATTGTTAAGGAAATGATGATTAGTACAATATACACTTTCTCTTTTTCATCAAGGCCGTCCATTGGATTATACACCAAGACCAACCGCACAAGGCTTAAAATTGATGAGTGCCTTAATATTTTTTTTTATATAACATAACAAAATTAGGGTGATTTTTTGTATTAAATATTATTTTAGTCTCTACAAAATTATGAACTTTTAAATTTTGTTCATAAAAAAATTATTTATTTTTAGTTCTTACTTTGCTTTTAGTGACTTTTTTTAAGACTAACATTATTAATTGTTCAAAAAAAAAATTCAAAATAGAAACTAAAAATGAATAAAAAAAATTATTAGTAAAAATTGAATTTTTTTTTATAAAAACTAAAAAGAATATTTTACTATTTTTTAATTATTAAAATTATATTTTATTTATGAAATAATGTGTAAGTTTGACATTCTAATATAAAAGTAACACTTGTGTTTAGTATATTTCGACATTTATCTCTCCCGTCCTAAATAGCTATCATAATATTATTATTATTATTATTAAAACGGAAAAAGTATAACTAGAAATTAAATAGGCTATAATTTTGGCTTTTATATGTATTATGACGAAAACTGGTGATGCGGGTAGTGATAGGCCTACATAGTCTAGCCCATAAAGTGATAGGCCTACATAGTCTAGCCCATAAAATTAGCCCAGCCTTGCACCTCTATTGAGTAATGCCTGAGTCGCAGCATCAAGGTCTGAGCCAAATTGAGCAAAGGCGGCCACTTAGCGGTTCCCACTTGGAAACTTCGAAACCCAAATTCCATTAACCTGTTTTTGTAATAATGGAGAAATCGATTCCAATTCAGTTAGAAAATAACAAATGCGTTAAAAAGAAGAAACTGAGTTTGAGGCGCCTGAAACTGAAACTCAAACGTGCCCTCAAAGGTATTATTATTATTATTCGTTGTAATTTAATTTGGTTTATGAATGTGTTGGCTAATGATTGATAGATTGATTAATGCAGAAGAAGCTAAACGCATTGCAGAGAGGGAGATGTTGAGACGATACCAAGTGGCTTCACGGTTCCAGAAGCATATAACCAGGATCTTCCGTAGTGGGTAATTATTATTACTCCCTCTCGTAGTATTTTTTATTTATTTATTGTGCATGCCTTTTCACTCTTTACTTACTCTTTGATTTAGTTATGCATTCAGCAAAGTCATAAGGTGATTTTCATGAGGAGATACTGATGATGCTTTCATTTGAGGGTTTCGAGACTTTGATGAAATTGAAGACATCACCAAAGGAAATTGCCACTGAATATATTAATAATATTAGATGTATATTGCCACTGGTGTTGTGTGATGGGCTATTATTAGTATTACTATGTTTTAGGAGTTGGTTTCAGTTGCGTAATTGTACTATATTCTGAATAACTTATGAAGTTGGAAATTGTGATACATCCTACTTAGCAGCTTTATGTTTGTAATTTGCAAATCTTTGAAATAATGTAGTTCATTAAAGTAACATTTCACCGTGGCTAATTTTCACGGTGTCTCCTACACCATGACAGCATAAACTGTGGCAACCTTTAAATTGCCACAAATTTTTGCCTAAATTTCCATGGTTTTAACCGTTATGGCACAACTTGTGCTAAAATCCAGCCAGTTTTGTAGATATACTGAATTGCTTTATCTGTTAAACCAAAATTGGATCTTGGAATACAATGCTGAGGAATTGGCTCTTGGGATTGGGATTTTGAATCATATTAAATATTGGCTTATTAGACGAGGCAGAGTATATCAAATTTATATCACTGCTACATCATGTTCAAAATTTGAATTTCTAAAATTTTACTTCATGCCAATATGTAAGAAAAGTATCTCATCCTCATATGAGAGTAACTTAAAAAAGCATGAATAGGATTTGTTGACCATGGCCATAACACATTGTATTATTGTGATTTCAACTGTTGTTGATATAACAATTTTGAAACGAGTTAAAAAAAATATACAGAACTATTGTCTAGATAGTTTTTTCTCCCTTTCTGTGTTTGTTTGTCTTGCTTTTAATGGTTGAGTGGTAGTGTAGTTTCATTGAGAAGTAAACACCAACTCTGTAATTTATGGCCATCCACAAGTTTCAATTCAATTAGGATGAAGCATAAAAAGGAAAATGATATGTACACATGTTATTGTAATTTCAATGAGAGTATGTCCTGAAATATCAGGATTTTGTTATTATCTCTGTTCTTATCTCTGATATTTCAATGAAAGCACCATCAAGAAGATGGATGCATCAATATTGGAAGTATGCCCAGTTAACACAGCTTTTAACCTTGCTCACAGTATACACTAAATTTCTTATGATTTTCTGAAATGAAACTTGCATTTGTGTTCTTTCCTTACTGATATTAATTAATGTCCATATGATGTTAAAATGTGCAGACAGGAAACAAGTTCTACACATGACATAAAAAGGCAGACTCCTCACTTGCAATATCACAACACCAGGTCCTGTCAAGCATAAACTTTTTAACTTACTATTTTATTGTGTAACAATTATCACATAGCTGTTATTATTGATAACTTGAACTTCATGCATTTTGGTAAAACCTAGTATGAGATCAACAAATAAATAAAAAATACAAACAACACAATTATACAAATAAGTTGCCACTCTTATGATGCAGGTTTTCAATTCAAGTATCTTGAGTCTGAGATTTCGATCCACATACTAGCTTTAATAATATTTAGTTCATGTTATCATTTTGAAAATCATATTGATATCCTTTTGTTCCTTTTATTCCATGTCATCTCAGCGGTTGCAATAGTCAACAGGCCTGGCAAACCCTTATCACGTATGATGCGTGCATTCGTCTATGCCTGCAAGCATGGGCAAGAGGCTGTACTGAGGCACCAGAGTTTCTAAAAGATGAGTGTCTGGCTCTTCGAAGTGCATTTGGGTAGGTTTCATTTGGTTTTATAGAAAACGCTTTTTTTATTTTATAAGGCTTTAATCAAAACATTTATTTGGTTTTATTTATATCCCTCAATCATTTCTCTAATTCCATAGATTGCATGAGTTCTTGTTGCAACCTAGAGGTATAAAGCCAACCTTGAGGGTACCATGTGAAACTTGCAGTGAAGAAACTTCGTATTATACAAAGGCGAAAGCTTAAGTGTACTTTTTCAAACCGAGGATCAATGTATAAGCAAGCTGGAATGGAGTACGTCAGGCATGTTATATCTCTTGTGAAAACTGATATAAATTCAATGAAGTCAGCATCATTCTCAGTGACAGCAGAAGGTTAGTGCATGTTTGAGGAAGGTTTCTGCAACTCTTTTCCACTTTATAGTTGAAACCTTGACATTGATAGGGAATGTTACACACTTTACCCTTCATGAGCTGATATATTGAGCTTTTAATTTTGTTTATAAAGGTTAATCCTGTTATTGCATATATATGAATGAGTTTAAAGTAATCTATGTTTTTCTTGTAGAGCCATTGTATTGTTTGATCCAACTCAAGAGTGCAACAGAAGAAAATGCATCAGAGTTTTGTTCTGCAATTTTTCTTCGCCCTGGAAGTGGAGATTATCATGATTTGTGAGTTTCATCTTCTACTTCTATCAGTTTATATTTTTACTAGGAAGACTGCTTCTAATTGACCTGCTGTTGGAAGAAACATATGAAAAAATACATCTTAGCGTAATTATGAGTCTTTAGACTGTTGTGGAAGGAACTTTCGCGAGGAACAAATCTTAACAGTTGAAAATCATACATTACTATTTAAGTTCCAATGTTTCTTACTTGTCGAAATTCACTTTATGTTGTTAATAATCTTAGAGATCTTAAAACTGTCATGTAATTTCAGTTTCCCATTAATCTTAGATTCTAAGAAGGCAGTTCATGGTGAAGCCAGGATTCCAATTTCATACCCAATGATAATCCTGTATCCGTTCCGCTGCATATTCGTTCATAGATATTACCCTTCTTTCTCTTTACACCATCCAAATTTATGTAATAATTACCTTGAATTGGATATAATTATCTTGAATTGAATATGCAGAGTGACAGAATTCGGTGGTGGCCAATAAATCATGATGATAATGAATGTGTTGGCAAGATCCAACTCTCCATTGGAAGTACAATGACTAGTGATGACAACAATCATATAAAGGTTATACTTATATCAAGATTTAGTCTTTTTTTTTAAGGAATATCAAGATTTACTTAAGTAATTAAGTTCAATGAATCTTGGTTTAACAAATAGAAAATTTTCCAGTTTGTTAATGTAAGAATATCATCTTCCAAGTTAACAACCGGACAGAGACAAAAAATGACACTATATCAATCATTGCAGATGGAATGAATTGGAAAAATTGTTCCTTACGAACTAGGCTTTGATTTCTTTACCCTCTTTATGAGAGTAAATGTTTGAGTATGGAGAGGATCATACATGTTCACTAGGTAAATCAGGTTATTCTAGTTTGATCAAACAAAGGACTAATTGGATTTATCTTCTTTAAAGGCACATCTTATGTGTAGTTTTATTTGGGTTACAGCCAGTAACCACCAACATAATTGTTTCTTTCTATTCATTGAGTCTGAGCATAGACTTATTGTTTTAACTGTTTTTATATATTCTGCAGGGTGCTCCTGTTGTGGAAACTCAAGCTTATGATATATTGTTGGAGGGTGCAATAAGTGCACAGTGTTTCCACTACGGAAACTTGCGGCTAAATGGGCCATGGAAATGGTTGTTAGATGCTTTTGCCGACTACTATGGAGTTTCCAATTCATATTCTAAATTGTTTGAATGTCATTTGGGGTGGACAAGGCAAAAAGAATTAGTTTTTGAACATTCTTTACACAGCGTGAAATTTCTTTTCAATTTTGAACCTTTACATTTGTAGTCTTCTTGTAGATATCTATTACAGGTGATGAATGTAGCAACTCCAACCAAGGACTGCCTACAGCTTGTGAAAGAGTTGTTTGATCCCCTAATGAAGGCCAGAAGTGAGAGGAGTCTGACCAGGCAAGAGGTAACTTTTCAAATCATATACATCAGGTAACTTTTCAAATCATATACATCGGAATATCATGTTATTCATACTTCTTTTTAACATGTTAAGAATGAGATTAACTTAGACTTTAGAGTAGACAATCTGTATATTTGTATTCAGCAGAACACTTGAAGAAGTTAAGTAGTTATCTAGGATATTTGGTATAAATAGAGCAATAAAAATAAAAGGAGATTCATTAATTACATTTGAGAGTTTTGATAGGAGAAATCCTTTGCAGGAGAGAGATCTCTCCTATTCTTTCTCATTCATTCAATACAACTATTCTTTCTTTTCATTTGTTCCTATCAATTTCTGCTATCAGTTTCTTAACGGTTAGCACATGACCCAAAAAAAATCATGAAAGGAATGGACAACTTGAGTATTTGCTGTAGAGTATTTTCAAATCATGAAAGGAATGACAGTTCCTCTATTTTTTTGTTGTCACAGAGAAGTATGCTTTTGGATTGTGAAACTCAAATCAAAAGACTACTAGCGACTGTTTTTGAGAATTACAAATCGCTTGATGAGAACTCACCAACAGGTTTAACCGATCGTTTCGGTCCAGCATCTGATTCTGCAGCACCAGCTCTACATCCTGAAATTCTGGCAGACATAAAGATCAACAGCCATCATACAGTCCACGGCCAGCATATTTTCCCCAGGTATTTTGGCTTCGTGTTGAATTTCAAGATTCTCTTGGTTTCAGAACATAGTTTTTTCCTGTTTTGAACAGAGTTTTTCGTTATCATTTTCATTTCCCAAAGTTTTTCTACTCATATCTTCAGTAGCAGCATTGCACATATTCTCATTTTTTGCTTTTTAATTTTAACTTGGATTGCATTCTGAGATCAATTATTCCCAAAGTTTTTCGTTATCATTTTCATTTCCCAAAGTTTTTCTACTCATATCTTCAGTAGCAGCATTGCACATATTCTCATTTTCTGCTTTTTAATTTTAACTTGGATTGCATTCTGAGATCAATTATTCCCAAAGTTTTTCGTTATCATTTTCATTTCCCAAAGTTTTTCTACTCATATCTTCAGTAGCAGCATTGCACATATTCTCATTTTTTGCTTTTTAATTTTAACTTGGATTGCATTCTGAGATCAATTATTCCCAAAGTTTTTCGTTATCATTTTCATTTTCCAAAGTTTTTCTACTCATATCTTCAGTAGCAGCATTGCACATATTCTCATTTTTTGCTTTTTAATTATAACTTGGATTGCATTCTGAGATCAATTATTCAATTTTCAGTTCAATTGACCTGGCAAACATCACAGCAGCTATTTATAGCACAGAGCTGTGTAAACGACTGAAAACTTTCCTTTCTGCATGGCCACCATCAAGTCCACAGCCACATGTGAATGAGCTTCTAGTGGCTACTGCAGACTTTGAACGGGATCTTGAGTCATGGAATATAAGGTTTGTTTGGCAATGAAACTTTTCCCCTTGCACCACTAAATACAGCACAAAAACTTTAGATTCCACAAGATTACCATATCATTTCTGACACTCAATACTCTTCATGATTCAGTTCTGTGCAGGGAGGTGTAGACTCGAGAAATTTGTTCCACGACTACATCGTGGTTTGGATACAGGATATGCAACTTAGTTCACTTGATCTTTGTAAACAAAACACTTAAATCTATAAATGAAATCACCCTTCCTTAATACAAACAAATGATACTCGTGTTAGTGTTATAATTAAAATGTTAGGAATGTAAGTAATATACGTTTAATAGAATTAGTAAAATTGAATTATATTTTATTGTATATTTCAATGACATTAGTTAATAAAAATAAATTAGAAATTTAAATTTAACTTATTGGTATTAATAATTTAGAATTACAATTAGTAGGGAGATAAAATAAATTTAATTGTAGATAGAAATCAAAAACCTGTAGTGATAGTCCTCAAAACATGTAGTGACAGTCCTCAAAGTGTAGTAAGATGTACCTTTAAAGTTCACGGTAGATTTGAGTGTCATTCAAAGTATTATTAATTTTTATCTACAGTTTTTTACTTTTAGTGACACACTTTGTCTGTCACTAAAAGTCAGTTTCTTGTATTGTTAGTTTAAGAACATTTGGGGTTGTGTGTTATGTAGGTTGCTGAAATTGAAAAGGAAGATGTAGAGAAAATCAAAGCTCCAGAGCCCTTCAAGGAAAGACAAGAAGCCTTTCAAGACTAACAAACATAGACCCAATCTGATTTGGGTACCAAAAGATAAAATTGTTTATGTTGCAAATGTTCTGAGCAACCAAAGTGAAACACCAGTCATGATGTCTGGTCAATGGATGCTGGCAATATATGAAAGGAAAAAGGTCTATGTTCCAGCACTTACCAAACAGAAGCAAAGTGACTCTGGTGGAAGAAGAACTGGTAAATACAATGCCTATAAGAACCAAAACTATATGAAGAACAGGAAATATCAAAATAGACAGAGGAAGCACACATATCAACAAAAATGGAATTACCTGAAGAAACAGAATTATCAGAGGAATCTGATATATCAGCAAAAAGAGAAGAATCAGAATCAGGAGAGTTCTTCAAACACTCCAGTAAAACTCATCAAGACTACAAACTAGGAAGGGAATTCAAAGCCCTTCATCCAAACCATCTAATCACAGAACATACAGATTCATAATCTGAAAATAAAAAACAAAAGGATTTTCAGAGTAAAACTGAAATTGTTGACATAGAAGTTACATCTTGTTGTAAATACTATTATTGTTTGATATTTATGTTTACTGTGATAACAAGAAGCTTGATCTTAAAAATCAAATCTAGATAAGTATTCGACAAGTTTTCAAACTGTCAGAGAAACCAAGTGATCCACGTGATGTGAACACTTCAACAGAAATAGTATCTCAGTGGTTTCAAAAACAAGCAGAAATCACCAGAAGCAGAATTAATGGTTTGGGTGCATTGAGTTGTCAAAACAAGATGAAGCTGATGCAGGTTAACCAGAACCAGAGGAAACTAAAGCTGGTTTACTAGAACCAGAGGAAACCGATGCAGGTTTACCACAAACAGAGGAAACTGAAGCTGGTTTACTAGAACCAGAAGTTGATTTACCATAACCAAAAGTTGATGTAGGCAAAAAAACTTAAAAAAGCAGAAGCTACAAGCAAGAATACGATAAATCTTAAGATGATAAATCTGAAGATGAGTCAGAAAAAGGATATAGATGGAGTCTACCAATGTAAGAAGAGCTAAATGAATGATATTTTGGATCTAGTTCCAAGACTAGAAAAGAACATTATTAGAACCAAGTGAGTTTTCAGAAACAAGCTGAATGAAAAACGAGAAGTTGTCAGAAACAAGGCACGATGTGTTGCATAAGGATAAGTCAGCAAGAAGGTATTGACTACACTGAAACACTTGCTCCAGTGGTCAGGTTAGAAGTTATTCGTATCCTACTTTCCTTTGTTGCTTATAATAACATTTCATTATTTCAAATGGATGTTAAAAGTGCATTTTTAAATTGTTATATAAGTGAAGAAGTCTATGTTAAACAACCCCCATTTTTTGAATTTCCAAACCATATTTTTAAACTTAAAAAATCTTTGCATGGTTTAAAACAAACACCTTGGGTATGGTATGATAGACTTAATTACTTCTTACTTAAAAATAACTTTGAAAGAGGACAAGTAGACAATACACTTTTTAGAAAATCAATTAAAGATGATATTCTGATCATTTAAGTTTATATTGATGATATTATCTTTGAATCTACTAATGACACTCTGCCAAGAATTGTCTAAATTGATGCAGCAGAAATTTCAAACGAGCATGATAGGAGAACTTAAGTTTTTTTTCCTAGGGATTCAAATTCAATAAAGTAAAAAAGGTCTATACATTCATCAAACAAAATATACAAAAGAGTTTCTCAAGAAGTTTAAGATGAGTTATTGCAAACCTATGGCTACCCCAATGCACCATACCAGCTCACTTGAAAAAGGATGTCTAAGGTCAAAAATCCTACAGAAATACCTAAAAGGCACTATCAATCTCACCCTGTTTTACATGAAAACTCCTACATATCAACTTAGTGGATATTGTGACAACACTTCAGCCATCAACCTAACCAAAAACCCTATCATTCATTCAAAGCCAAACACATAGAGATCAAACAACACTTCATCAGAGATTATGTTCAAAAAGGGATACTCAACATACAGTTTGTAGACACTGACCACCAATGAGCTGACATATTAATTAAACCACTACTTGAAGATAGGTTTGACCTCATCAAGAAAAACTTGAACCTTACCTTCATCCCTAACCAAATAGTTTAGTAAATTTTTTTTTGTTATATGTATTTATTATTTTCGTGTACCTTTATTCAAAATAAAAATAAAAAGGTGGAAAAAAAAAGGATCTCCTTTATTCCTTCAATCATTTTTGTCTGATGATAAAGAGGGAGAAGATGTATATGATAAAGATAAAAAATCTGGGGCATTAGACTTAGGGGGAGAAAAATAAAATTGAGTTTAGTTTTAGGGGGAGTCAAAAGTCAAAAGAAAGAAAAATAGTTATAAAAAATACAAAGTTTGGTCATCGTAAAAAATGAGGAGATTGTTGGAACCAAGTTGGTTTTTTCAATTAAAGTTTTGATTTTAACAAAAGCATTTTATGAAAATCATATTTTTGACCTGCACTAGTGCTCGTTTGAATACCATCAGAGTCAAAGGATACCATCAGAGACAGATATCACACGCAGAAATCAAATGATATCATCATAGGCAAAAATCACACGCAGAAATCAGATGATACTATGAGAGGCAGAAATCAGATGATACCATCCGAGACATAAATCACACGCTGAAATCAGAGGCGGAAGATGATTGAAGAAGATTGATGATTTTGATGTGGATTTTGATGAAGATTATGGAGTTTGGGAATTAGGTTTAGGGAGAAAAAATTAGTTTGAGAATTAGGTTTTGGAAATACATAAGGGTATATTCGGTATATTCAAAATTTGTAACATGTGCAAAAAAACAAAATAACCTCCTTCAGCAGGTCGCTCCCTGGGAAAACAACCTCTCACTAGGCAAAAAAAAAATAGTTTCTTCAGTTGGTCGTTTCTGGGGAAGCGACCTTCCACTAGCCATAAAAAGTAGAGCAATCCCGTATATTATTTTGGAAGTGGAGCATTTTGGTGTAAAAAAAAAAGGGATATTAAGATAAAAAATTCTCATATGGATTCTTTCAAATTTTTTTAATTAATTATGTCGGTAAAAATTATAATGTTAAATTATTTTTAATTTTAACTTTATTTAAATTATTTTTAGTTATAGATTTTTAAAACTGAATTATAAGTTTTGTTATAATAACATAATAAATTTTTATGTTGATAAATGTTAGATTGTTGAATTATTTTTTGTTGTAATTTAATTTTAATTATTTTTAGTTATAGATTTTTAATACTAAATATAAGTTTTGTTATAATAACATATTAAATAACCTAATAAATTTTCAAGTGATTTCATTATATAGGTTAAGAAAATTTCACGTTTAATTTCAAAAATCTTAAAATGTTTCTCACTCAAATTCTCTCTTGGTTAATAATTTTTCTAAATTTTGATTTGAGGATTTATGTTTTTATTATTATTATAATCAAAATCTCTTAAATATTTACGATCATAAAAAATAACATTGACAAAAAAAAAAAAGATAGATTATTAATTTGTTTTATTTTATCGAGTGCATTACCATATTATCTCCGAAACTGTAGAAAGCAAATAACATATTTACCCTATAAATTTTGGAAGGAAGTAAAGCAAACAACATCCAGGAATTGAAAAACGTTGATTATTTTGCTCCTTGCTTCAGTTTTCTTCGTTAATATGTGTGAGTCATATGTGAAAAAGGGATAATTTGTCTGAATTGAGAAAGAGTTAGTTTTTTATGTTGTATCAATTTGCCTCTTTTACCCTAATATTTCCTTCATTTTGTTGCATCGCCTGTTCTTCTTCGTCAATCGCCATCATTGTCGTTTGTTCTCGATTCAAAGTTCGTCGTCGTCACCCATTCACACTCGTTTCTTCTGAGGAATTTTGTTTCACAGTAGAGAAATTTATTTTCAACAATAATTTTTCTATGGAATAATGATGGGACACTTACTTCCATGTATTTTCTAAAAAACTATTTGGTTTGTGTTCCTGATGTTTTTTTTTTAAACAACTGGATACATTTTTCTCAACCCCCTAACAAACATGTGTAAACTTATTATCCCTCATCTATTATTGGGAATCTAATTCTTATACTTGAAACAAACATCCCATTCATTGTTGGGAAAAATTTGAAAAAGGGTGGAAACTTATTTGGAGAAATTACATTTGGCAATATACATGAAAATTATTTTCTTTCAAAGTTCTTTTTACTTGCAACAACTCTAACTACAACTTTTATTTCATAGTGACATTTGAGAATCACCAAGTTCAAACTTTCACTCACGAAAAAAAAAGAATAAGCGATTATTGATTCTTCAACTTTATACGATTTGAACATTATAGAAGAGAAAGAAAAATAAATTATATAAATGAAATTTTTTGAAATAAGAAAATAATGGAAGAAGAAGAAAAAAAAATGAAATATATGCTATTGTTGCAATGAAGACAATTTTCAATTAAAAAAAATTATTTAATTTTGTTTTCAAAATTGAACAAATTAGCCCTTCTTAAGTGTTTTAAAAAACAGGAAAAACCATTTTTTCTTTTACGTGACAATCAACTGTATTGCCAAAGCAAAACAACTAAGGGATTATGTTGTTCGATGTTGTTCAATTTTAAGATGTTAATTGTTCGACCTTTACAATTTTCAAGCGGCAGGTTGATGATTTTATTTTATTTTTTCTATGGTGTTTTTTGCCATGTATTTTTTACTATTTGATAAATAAGTATTTTTGTGTTTTGTTTGTAAAATCTAATTTAAGTGTCAAATATTAATATTGTTAAATTAAATATTATGTATTAAATTTGAACTCGAGAATTTGCATTTGTTGTACTTTTGCCCTTTTTCATAGTAAATATAAATTCATGATTTCATATTTATGTAGGATATAATTATTTCTCCAAGATCAAATTCAAATGGAATATCGTCTCATTTTCATTTTCATACCTATATTTTTTTACAATGTTTATTTTATTTAAATTGATATATTAAATTTGATCTAAAACATACATATTTAATCAACGACTTTAACGTTCTGAACGTTGTGAAATTATTTTTCCCAAAAATATATACAGTCCTTGATCTCTAAATCAAAATATTTAATTAAATTTTTAAAGATAAATTTGAAATTTACTTTTGTTAAAAAAAAAACAAGCTTGAGAATTAACTGCAAATTACATCTAAGTGGGAAGAATAATAATTGATAGAGGATCCTACCTCATTTTATAGTGTCTATACATTAAATGCGACTTTCAAAGGTCACAAACAACGCAACCACTTGTCTGTTAGAAGTGTAAGAAAGAAGAAACCATGGAAACCGACAGAGATCCAAAGGACAACCCACCCAAAACCAAAAAACAGATCTTCATACTCTCCGGTCAGAGCAACATGGCCGGTCGTGGCGGTGTCATAAAAAATTCCCACCACACCCCAAACAAGCGTTGGAACGGCGTCGTTCCGCCGGAGTGTAGTCCCGACCCTTCAATCCTCCGATTTAGCGCCGCCCTCAATTGGGAACAAGCACAAGAACCTCTCCACGTAGACATCGACACGAAGAAAGTATGCGGCATAGGTCCTGGAATGTCATTCGCAAACGCAGTGCGGCGGCGCGTAGCCGGCGAATTGGGAATAGTTCCCTGTGCCGTGGGTGGTACTGCGATTAAGGAGTGGGCGCGTGGGGAGGAATTGTATGAAAACATGGTGAAGAGAAGCAAAGAAAGCGTAAAGGGAGACGAGAGTGGCGAGATAAAAGCGTTGTTGTGGTATCAGGGAGAGAGTGACACGTCTAGTGAGCATGATGCTGAGGTTTACAAGGTGAACATGGAGAATCTCATCCGTAATGTCCGTCAAGATCTCAATTTGCCATCTCTTCCAATTATTCAGGTTTTGTAAATTATTTCTTCTTCTTAGATTAATTTAATTTCTATTCACTTCAAATTTAGTTAGTTTAAGGTAGAAACTCACTTTCTTTTTAATTCAAAAAATATTTAAACTTATCTTTTGTAAGAAATTTTATGCTCTCACTCCATCACAACAACCAACTGATCAACTTTGATTTTGTAGTTGTAATTAACTTATTATCGTTGCAAAAGAAAAAATTATCTTTCATGTTTTAGTTTTTTATTTTTGATTAATTGATATTTTAGTTATGTTTCTGTGATTTTTTTTTTCAAAAATTATTTTTTGTTAAAAATATAAGTTATTGTAATTAGTTTTAAATATAAATTATTTATAATAGAAGAGAGAAATAATTTTGAACAAATACAAGGTCTATTTGTTACATATTATTAAAAAATCAATTTTAATATTTCATAATTTATAAATTATTAGTTAAATATTTTTTAATAAAAAGATAAGTTTTTATGTTTGTTTAACATAATTATATTTTTTTAATGACTGTTTATAAAAAATAGTTTTATAATAGGAAACTTTTACTGTGAACTATGTTTATAACTGATTTGCGACGAATCAATATTTAAAAATCATTTTAAATTCTAATGACTATCGATAATATCTTTTAGAAATAATAATTTATAATTTTTCTCGTTTTTATAAATAAAACAATTACATTTTAAATATAAAATATATTTTTTTTTCTTTTTATTAAATCAATATAATTTAAGTAATTATTTTAGTCATAAAAAATGAACACTGTTGTTAATCTTTAGTTTTAAGAGATGAGTTTGTAGTCGTTAAAATTTAAAACATTTTTTAAATTTGATTCATCATGAATCACAATTCATATTAAAATTTGTCTTTATAATAAAAGTTAAATAGCACTCGTGGTCTCTTAACTTAATTTCAGTTATCGTTTTAGTCTTTTATCTTTTTTTTCTTTCCGATTTGGTCTTTTATTTTAATTTTAAGTGACAATTTAATCTTTTATGTTTTAAAATGTTAACAATATTATCCTTATTTTTTTTTAAAAATTCATCAAAATTTTCAATCAAAACCCATAAAATTAGTTATATTTTTTAATATAATACAAATTTCATCAAATTCGTATATTAAATATTCAAATAAACTCATATTTTTATTCTTTATTTGATTTTTAAAATTCCATCTCTAAAAACATCAAATAAAAAATGAAAATATGAGTTTATTTGAAGATTTGAGTTACGAATTTGATAAAATTTGTATTATATTAAAGAATATAATTAATTTAATGGGTTTTGGTTGAAAATTTTGATGAATTTTTTAATTTATTGTAAAAAAAAAGGATAATATTGTTGATATTTTAAAACATAAAAGATCAAATTGTCACTTAAAATTAAAATACAAGACCAAATTGGGAAGAAAAAAAATAAAGAATTAAAACGTTAACTGAAATTAAGTTAAGGGATCACGGGTACTATTTAGCCTATAATAAACTATTCAAAAACATTTGTTATTTGAAATATTTTTTAAATTATTTTCAAGTACTTCTTTTTTATAAAGCTAAAATAATCGAATGAAAACTCATAAGATTTATTATTATTTTAAATGACTGTTTTTAAAAATAAGTTGTAAAAAAAGACTAAACTATTTATATCAATACATTATTATTTTAATGTGTAACAAACAGACCAATTCCTTTTTGTAAAATTGTTTTACACACATCCTAAAATCATGCTATAATTTCAATTTTTGTTATATTAATCGTTAAAATATCTCTTTACAAATATCAACACAGATGAGATTGTAAAAAGTAATATCTCTCTTTATTTTTTATTTTGAAACAAGATTTAAAAGCAAGCTGACAAATATTTGTTACGTTAACAAGCTAAAAAATTTAGTACTCGGGTGTGATAATATGAAGTGTTTGTGTTGTGTATAGGTTGCGTTAGCCTCAGGATCTGAATACATTGAGAAAGTGAGAGAAGCGCAAAAAGGGATTAATCTTCCGAATGTGATTTGCGTGGACGCAAAGGGATTGCAATTGAAGGAAGATAATCTTCACTTGAACACAGAAGCTCAGGTTAAATTGGGTCACATGCTGGCTGATGCGTATCTTACCCATTTTTATGTGTGAATGAATTACTTAGGGAAAATTATATATCATATTTAAACATTAATAAGCCGCTATTTTAATCGTTAATTCTGCTAAATTGTCCTACTGGTATTTGTTTTGTTGAAATGTAATATCACTGCTCAGATTATCTTCTACTAGTAAGTAGTGTTAATGGGTTCAACTCATCTTCTACCACATTTTCATTAAAAACATAAATACCATCAGCACCGTCAATTGAATGATGAAGTGAAAAGGCTATTCCATTGCGGAGAATCCGACGTAAGAAATGAATGAATAAACGATCCCTTGTCTGAAACATGAATTTTTTTTTTTTGTGTCGGTACATATTGCTTGTTGTGTTTTATGATCTTCTCTTGTTGCACTTTTTTTCTGATCTACCTTAGCCAAATTTACTTTGCAAGTAGATAAAGAGTGTCCAATACATTGACAAAGAAAGCAAAAGAGTCCAATACGTTCACTAGAAAAATATAACCTTCTCTTTCTTTCCAAACCTTTATTTTTTTTTTTTTTTAAATGAATCAATATCAATTAAAACTTTAGTAAAATTGTCAAACCATCCATCTTTCAAAGGAACTCTTATTGCCGAATCCACACATAATACTGGTGTTTCAAGTTTTTTAGCAATTAGCTGTATTTATGCATGGATATTTGACTTTTTTAACATTTTCTTAAAATATATGCTAAAAATTATAAAAGAACTAATTTATTTTAATGGATAAAAATGTAATAATTTTTATGGTACTAATTCTTTTTGTCTATTGCTACAAAATTAAAGTGAGAGTTTTTTTTACCAAGATATAAAACAACACATTTTTATTTATTAAAACAACACATTTTTAAAATTAACATTAAAGTTGTTAACAATTCGTGACTCTTAATTGTAAACAGTAGGAAGATATAGTTTTACAATACAGCTGTTTTTTGTGTCAAAAAAATGATAAAACTGTTTTTCTAAGAATACAAAACAAATGTTAAAGTGCAATGTTTTTTCATAATAATAATAATAATAATAATAATAATAAAGTGAAATGTTTTCAAAACGTATTATCTATTTCTCGTCATTTTAAAATTCATGAAAATTGGCAAAAGAAAATCAAAATTTTTAAAAGGTTGAAAAAATAACTGGTACAAATAAATTTCATAATTTTTATAAAGTAACATTTCATAAATGATATAATTATGCCTTGATAAATAAATTATTCATGAAATGTAATTATATTTCTATTTTTATAGGTAAATATTAACTATAGTATATTATAATAGTAGTCAGAGTTTAAACTGGAGACCTCTTTCTTAAACTTCTTTTGATATCTTAGGTCAACCACTTGAATTGTGTTTTATTTTATTTTTTTAAATAATATAACATTTGAAATTGACACAGATAATTGAATATTATGCTCACACTTTTTTGTAACTTGGGTTGAAGTCAAATTTCACACTTGGTCACTACATATATAAGTTTTATTTTGAATCTAATTGAAATTGTTGTTCTTCCTAATTTGTACATGAGTGTCTCTCATAATTAATATTTACAATATATTTAAAAGAAAACGTGAAAATATTTTATACACAAAAGTCATCTCCCTCGTCATCTTTAATGAAGTTTCTCATTGAATTCTTAAACTTGAATGGGAAATAAACTATTTTTTTTTATCAAATTAATCTAGATGACAAGTTGGATTGTAATAAAAAGTTGTTTATTTACCATATAAACTTAAGAATTCAATAAACAATTTCATTAACGTCCGATTTTAAAAAGTTCGTTATCACCCTCACTTTTATTTATTAGATATCTTTTAAAAGCTGTTTCGCTGCTTTTATGGTAATACGGTGAAGATTAGTTTTGATAGTATCCAATCACATTAGACATTGTTTGAATTTGGAAAGAGGTGAAAAGAGTTTCAAATGAAGAAAATGATTAAGAGTAGTAGTATAATGAACTCTAATTTGGAGAAAGAAAAAAAAAACGTGTTTTTTTTTTAAAACACTAATTTAAAATTGCTCTCTTAAAATTGGTTTTTATATTGCGAGTGACAAATCCTGATCACCAATATCTAATGACCCAAGTGCATATTTAATGGAAATAAAGAAATTTAATGGAAGAGACTATTATGACTAATAGTAATCTTAAGAAACCAATACCAAAAAAAAAATTATTGGACCAAAATAAAATTACAAAGATCAAATGTGTAGTTTAACTATCTTTATATTTGAAAGAAAAAAATATGCAAGTTGTGAGAGGCACGTAAAAAAATGTTAACATATTCACACAATTAATCTAATGTTCTTGATTAAAAAAATCAATCTAATAATCAATGCAGTGATCGGTACCGCACGAAGTATTTTTAAATGCGCATTTGTTACATTGACAACAATACAGTTAACAATAATTAAAGTCGAATGAATTCAGAATTTAAAGTTGAATTTAAATTATTTTTAAATCTAAAATTAAAACTTAAAATATGAACTATTAAATTTTAATTGAACGATCACCTATATGACTATAATATAGTAAAAGATACTTGAGTGTCGTTAGGTTGATATTCTAAATTAAATGTGTCAATTTTTTAAATTTATTAATTATGGTTTCAATACACATGTGGTTCGAGAAAAATTTATATTTATAAAATGAAGTTCAAAAACTAAAAAACTCATAAAATTTTGCTGGTTTAATAAAGTTATGAGTCTACTTTTTCAAAAAAATATTATTTCACTAATTTTTTTTTAACTTTTTTTCGAGAAATACATTTATTCGATTTTTTTCGATAAAAAATTATTTACAATTAATTGTTTTTTAAAATTTTTTTTATTAAAAAATATCAATTTTTTCCCAGAATTTATTGGGAAAAAAATATTTTAGATTTATTTGATAAATTTTTTTGATATTTATCTGAGAAAAATAATTTCCAAAATTTTTTTTAAAAAAAATATCAATCAACTTATGAATCCTCTAACTTAATCCTATAAAATATTAAATCAAAATTTTAATAAAAAAACTTAATGTTAGAGATTTAGTAGAAGATTTTTGAAAGGAAGTTTAAAGTTTTGGGCTTTATCGAGGACGGGTGTACTCCAAACCAACGGGGCGAGGAACATAGCAAACCCAAACCAAATCCGCAGTGAATTGATTAACTCATTTAGCCACCAACCACGCATCCTTATTTGATGTGTTTGGTGAAAGTCATTTTCTTTTTTTATTTATTTTTATTTTATATCATGATTTTTGCTTGTGTGTGAGGACAGCCATCCTAGTACTTTTTTGGCCACTTGTATTTGTGTGCTTGGCAACGTCATATATCCAGGGCGCGTGGATTTCCTACCAACCCCCATGCCCAGCGGCTGCGCTCTTCTCTTAATTTATTTTCGGCGAATTCCTCTATCAGTTAATTAATTAAGGTTTGAATCTGAAAGACTCACCTAAGTTTGTGATATCGCATGTAACACTATATATCATACTATCTTTACAAAATTTCTCTTTTTTCATTCATTCACCTTGAAAGCCACATATATAGCGATACAGTTTTTTAAATTAATTAAAAAAAAATTTATAAAAAAAAATAAAGAATATTTAATATTTATAATTTAAAAGTAATGAATCAATTCATAAACCCTGCGTGACTTACTTGCATTATAGATTCATTTATATGTGTCTCAAGAGTCGTGTTTGAAGAATAAGTTGCCACACACACACACTCACTCACTCACTCATTCACTCATTCATTCATTCATCAAACATGGCCGCCAACGCAACTTCGCAAACCCTTCGAATCTCTACTCCATCACTTTCTCTCTCTTCCAAACTCCCTCTCTCTTCCGCCTTTTCCGTATCCCTCCGTCCCAACCGCCGCACCACCCGCTCCCTGGTCGTCTTCGTTTCATCCGGCCTCGACGCTAAACCCACCGTCCTCGTCGCCGAGAAGCTAGGCGAAGCGGGACTCAAGCTTCTCAAAGACTTTGCCAATGTGGATTGCTCCTACAATCTCAGTCCTGAAGAGCTATGCACCAAGATCTCGCTATGCGACGCTCTCATCGTTCGTAGTGGCACCAAAGTCTCACGTGAAGTATTTGAATCCTCCGGTGGTAGACTTAAGGTTGTTGGAAGAGCAGGTGTTGGAATTGATAACGTGGATCTGGCCGCCGCCACTGAACATGGTTGTTTAGTTGTTAATGCTCCCACCGCTAACACCGTCGCCGCCGCTGAGCACGGGATCGCGCTTTTGGCTGCCATGGCTAGAAACGTTGCTCAGGCTGATGCTTCCATAAAAGCTGGTGAGTTTTTTAACTGCAGCATTTTATCGAGCACCTTGTTTGCTAGATATTGTTTAGATCCTGTTGCTTTTATTTGGTGCTTTTTACGAATTAAATTTAAAGAGCTTTTAGTTTTTGTTTTTTTTTTCATTTCACATGTTTTTATTCTTTATGATGTCAACTACTAGTTGACAGGGTAACGTAACCGTAAAATTTTCTGCTGAAAGGATGAAACTTTTTTTCCTTATATATCATTTTGTGTGTGGCTCACTCCTCTATTATTCATTCTGAGATCTATTTTTTTAGTGTTCATGTTGTGGCTTTGGTTATTTTAGGGTATGGTTGGATTAACTTATTTGAGTTTATCTACTGAATTAAACACTTTTGCAATTGTTTGGAAGAGATCAGCCCATGATATGTTCATAAGATATTTTCAAGTTATTTTCATAAACTCCCAAGAATAACTATGAAAACAGTTTTGACTTCATTTTATCTATGTTATAAGTGCTTATTGATTTACACATGTTGTGGATTATACAGGGAAATGGCAGAGGAATAAGTATGTTGGAGTTTCCCTAGTTGGGAAGACACTTGCTGTAATGGGATTTGGGAAGGTTGGTTCTGAAGTTGCTAGGCGTGCCAAGGGGCTTGGTATGAACGTTATTGCTCATGACCCTTATGCTCCTGCTGATCGCGCTCGTGCTATTGGTGTCGAGCTTGTGAGCTTTGACGAGGCCATTGCTACTGCTGATTTCATCTCTTTGCATATGCCCCTTACCCCTGCTACCTCAAAGATGCTCAATGATGAGACTTTTGCTAAGATGAAGAAAGGAGTTCGAATTGTCAATGTTGCTCGTGGTGGAGTCATTGACGAGGATGCCCTTGTTAGAGCATTGGATTCTGGAATTGTAGCTCAGGTTCTTGCCAACTCTAGTTTTGAAGCACTGAGCCACTAATTGTTTAATTTAGAGGATAATAATTAATGATTAATTGGGTTTCTTCCTACCAAATAAATAATGACAGTTTGTGTCTCGTTGTTTCAGGCGGCTCTTGATGTTTTCACAGTGGAACCACCTGCCACAGACAGCAAGTTGATTATGCACGAGCTAGTTACTGCAACACCTCATCTTGGTGCCAGTACCATGGAAGCTCAGGTAAGTTACTTAAAGCAATTGCTTGTCCTTTACCTTTTGTTCCCTTTTTCATTGTAGTGTCTAATAACCTTTGAAAATGATGAGCAGGAAGGTGTGGCTATTGAAATAGCAGAGGCTGTCGTTGGGGCTTTGAAAGGGGAGCTTGCTTCTACTGCTGTCAATGCACCAATGGTTCCCTCAGAGGTACTAAAAAAATCATCTTTAATCTTGTATTTCATGATAAATAACCATGCTTCATGATATTGCTAATTCCTCTCTCCCCTATCTATATCCTTTTTTAATGCTGATTAACCTAACTTTGTGCTACACCGCAATTTGGCTTCAGAAAGTCATTGTGAATTCATTAACTTTTTGTGTAACCAAATTCAAATTTTGAGAATGATATTTGGATTAAATTGTTAAATGTTAACTGCTATTTGCTCAACCAGTTCAAATTAAGTCTCATCACAATACAAAATGATTCCTGGATTGGAGTTGGTGATAAAATTGGCGATTGGAATGGCCTAAGTTTAACACATGTTTCGTTCCTGTGTCTGCAGGTGTTAACAGAGCTAAAACCATTTGTTGATCTTGCTGAGAAACTGGGGAGACTGGCTGTCCAACTAGTTGCAGGAGGAAGTGGTGTAAAGACAGTCAAAGTGACTTATGCTTCCGCTAGGGCCCCTGATGATCTTGACACTCGTCTTCTTCGTGCTATGATAACAAAGGGTCTGATCGAGCCCATATCCAGTGTTTTTGTGAACTTAGTTAACGCTGATTTCACTGCTAAACAAAGAGGGCTAAGAATAACCGAGGAGAGAGTTATTCTTGATGGTTCACCTGAGAATCCACTTGAATTCGTCCAAGTCCAGATTGCTAATGTCGAATCTCGATTTGCTAGCGCCATATCAGATTCAGGTGAGATCACTGTCGAGGGTCGCGTGAAAGATGGTATCCCCCATCTTACAAAGGTTGGATCTTTTGAAGTTGATGTGAGTTTGGAAGGTAGCATTATACTGTGCAGTCAAGTAGATCAACCAGGTATGATTGGAAAGGTGGGAAGCATCTTGGGTGAAGAGAATGTGAATGTGAGCTTCATGAGTGTTGGAAGGATTGCTCCAAGAAAGCAAGCTGTGATGGCAATTGGAGTTGATGATCAACCACGAAAAGAAACTTTGAAAAGGATTGGAGATATTCCTGCTGTTGAAGAATTTGTTTTCCTCAAGTTGTAAGATTAAATGTTGTCTTGTCTCTCCTTTTTTATTTTACTTTTTTTTTGTATTTTTTTTTTTTTGGATTGGGCATGACGGTTGAATGTGACCGGTTTTGATGTATCATTGTGAACACAAGTGAGTAGCGAGTCTTAGAGGGACGAGAAAAACAATAACTTACTTTGAATGAACAGTGTGGTTTACTTGGTTTAGTGAAATTACTGCTTGTTCTTTTTTATTTGAAAATTGAAAATAAATAGAATAATGTTAGAAGTTTTAAAGAATCACTCACATTTTTTAAGTTCAAATATAGTTTTAAGTTTGATATTAGTATTCTCATAATTATTTAGCAAGTTTATTTTATTTTTTATAGTGATTTTTGTGACAGTTTATAATTAGAAAAGATTAAAAAAAAATTACTCTTAAGATCTTAGCATGACATTTTATATTTTAAAAAGGTTTATTATTATGATTCTAAATTTTTATAGTTGATCCGTATCTCAAATTTATTAAATTTTCAAAAAATTAAAAAAACAGCATTTTAAATTTTCAAGAGAAAATTGATGTTAAGAGTTAAATTTATTAATTTTTTAAATAAACCGTATAAAACATTTAATTAAAAATATAGAAAAAAAAATTAAATTTAATGGATATAAATATAGAGGTATTCTTCAAAATCTGAAAAATTTCATAAATAAACAGTTATTTTATTTATATAATTGTTGCGATAACTATTATTTTGTGTTTTGTTCAAATTTCAAACAAAAGGTTATTATTTTATATTACAATCATTTATTCAATGTATATTTTGTATGATAAATTTGAATAGTCTATTATATTTCTTTTTTCTTTCTATAAAATACTCATGAGACAATCAAATCAAATCAAATTTATAATTATCTTTTAATTAATTGACTTATGAATCACAATTTTTTAACCGCAGTATTTTTAGAGATTCTAGTAATGTAATGTTGCGAATTGAGATAGCTCTTTGAAGCCTTCAGGTCCCTCGTATTGTTTCTTGGCAGTTAAGGAGTCGTTTCTTCCATTAGTTAAATATTGTAAAGCTTTTTTTTCTTCATTGTATCTCGTATTTATAGAAAAATTAATCTGTGCTAATAAACTTGTGAATTATTCCTTTTGAGGGCAAGGTTTCACATGGTGGAATATCATTTCTTCTTTTACGAGAAATTATTTGTTTTGTCTGTAATAGATAATCTTAGATTTTTTTTGTTCCATTAAGGATGTTTTGAAGACTTTGTCCTGTTGTATTCTAGTTGTGGGCTGAGTTGTTATTCTTAATATCGTTTTCATCTAACTCTTTGTTCTTCCACCATAGTTTTATGTTATCGGATAATTTTTATAAGGTTTTTAATGGAACAGTTGTTTTTTTGTCTATTCCATTTGGTTTCGGTCGAGTTCGTTTTGTTTTGCTTTTTTATTTTATTAATAAATATATTGGGATGTACAAATGATAAATAGTTGTTTTGCTGTGTCAATTATAGGAATCGCAATGGTAAGGTATGGGTAGGGTAGTATAATACCCGTCCTCATAAAAATATCTGTACGTGTGTCCGTACCCATACTCATTACCCGCACTTTGATAAAAATATATCGATAAATAATTTGTGAATAAATTTAAAAAAATTCTCAAATATTTTAAATCCAAAATCATAAGTATTAGAAACCAAAATATTGTCTAATTTAAAACTTCCAAAATATATCATGATTCAACATTAGTACATTACTACAATAAATATCAAAATATCAAAAATAATAATATTTTATGAGTATTCTTCGAGATCTATAAAAAATTGATATGTGTATTATATTAGTTATTTATAATTATAAAGTCACGATTAATAATATAAAAAAACTCTTAAATATAAAATCACAATTATTTACCTCTTCGTCAGAATCAAATATGTGTATAGGGACTAAAATTTATTTTTTAAATTTTTTAATTATTAAAATTGTATTTTTTTTTATTAAGGGCCCAATTTTTAAGATTAGAACAAGACCTCCAAAATCTATTACTATTTACTAACATATTTTCATGATGATTTACTTATATGTTTATTTTTTCAAAAGGATCCGAAAATTATGAAATGAATGACCTAAATTTGTTGATTTGTTTGGAATAAAAAAGAGAGGTGGAGAGACATGAGATAATAGAGAGTGAGAGAAATAGTAGATAGAAATTGGAAGAGGAGATATAGATGCATAAGATAGTAGAAAGACATATGTGTATTTAGAAAAATATTTTTTCAAACTTATCTTAAAAATCATTTTTATGTCCTTTATGGTAATTTTTTAGTTTAAAAAAATTATTTTTATAAAATTGTATACAAACATGTTAAAAATAATTGTACAAAAAAAATCATTTTAATAATAGTAAACAAACGGAAGTTAAAAAATCATATTTTTTGAAATCTCTAAAAAATAATATCTAAATTATTTAAAACAAAAATCATTTTTATTTAAGCTCAAACAAACTTACATACTAATAATAATAATAATAATAATAATAACAACAATAATAACAACAATAACAATAACAATAACAATAACAATAACAATAACAATAACAATAACAATAACAATAACAATAATAATAATAATAATAATAATAATAATAATAATAATAATAATAATAATAATAATAATAATAATAATAATAATAATAATAATAATATATGTGCGGGGCGGAGTGGGTATTATAGTACCCGTACCCGCACCCGCACCCATACCCTTTGCAGGTAATTATCCGTCCCCATACCTATACCCATTATGCAGGTTTTTACTCTACCCATTACGTATTTTTTCTAGGAGTACCCTAATTGTCATCCCTAGTCAATTATGTGTATATTTTTATTGTCATCATAGTTGTGAGATGTTGCACTCTAATTCTTTTTTTTTTTAAAATGTATATTTTTATCTGACCTTTAATTCAATAATTTTTTTAATTATAACTTTGTTAACATACTCTTTCTAAATAAGTAACATGTGTATCTAGTAAATGTACGTGAGAGTTACTGATGCATATTCACTTGTTTTTAGAACGAGCATGTAGCCATTAACAAATCCCTTTATTCAAAACATTCTTCGAACTAATCATACAAATGAGAATATATTATCATTTTTCATATATTAAATATGATTGTTGACATCAATTATAACTAATATTTAATAGATATTAACTTTTTGATCCATTGTGTTTATTTTCTAAAAAATTGTATTCTAAAATATATCTCATTCAAAGCATCCCTCCTATATATCATTAGACAAATTTGTATTCTGAATTGAAATTATAAAAAATATTTATCGAAATACTATCGTTATTCACTACATAGAACTCTGTCGACTATATTACTTTAAACTTTTTTAATATAATTTTAATACAATTTATTGAGTTATAATCTTATGTCCCCGGTGTTCTTCAATTCAATATGTTTTTGTTTTCTTTTACATGTATAGGTAAATAGTATAAAATTTATACGTCCAAGTTGGTCGTGATATTTAACAATCCATCAAGATATGGTTAAATATTGGTGATTATAGTAGGGTTAAGAATGCAACATACATGCCATAATCAATTACGTAGAAGTGTTTAGGGTTTGAGATAAAAATGGCTGAAACATATTTGTTATACGTAGTAAAATACCAAGTGGATATGATGTGTGTTTTTAATTTTTTTTGACAATTTTAAATTTTAAATAAGTGATTAAAACCATTTAAGTTTATATGTTTGATGTCAACGTATTTATACATAATTGATATTGCAGGAACAAGTTGGTACGATCATTCGTCCTGAAAAAAAATATTTTTATCATTTTATTAATAATTATACATCACTTTTCTACGCATATCGTAACTTATCAAAATTAACCCTATACAATAAAACAGTTAAATTAATTAAAAAAAATGACACATACTACTCTATTTAGTTATAGCTTTCTACATTGATACTCTACAAATATTTTATACATGGGACACATCTATTCACTATGATGCTTTTAAGAAAATGCTACCCTATAAACAACATTGTTTATAGACTTAATTGCACTAGCTAGTATCGTATTCTCATCTTCTCATCTGCTCACAAAATAAGTCAATCTATTCTAATTTAATAGTTTTGATTATGATCTTTTAATTAAAAATATCAATGTGACATATTGTAAATAGTATCATGTATAATACGATATAGATAATGATTAACACTTAGAAATCGCAATAAATGTTTTAAAAAACATAACTTTTAATTTCAGAATTTTTAATTTTTGTAATTTAATTAATGAGATATGAATAATTTATGTATCTATGTGATTTTATATTATGAAATCGTATGATATATCATTTAAAAATATGTAAAATCATAATTTTTTTAGTTAAAAAATATGAGAAACAACTAAAACTATGAATTTTTAAAATAGAGACCAATTCTATAAAGTGATGAAAATAGAGGGATCAAAACTACAATAAAACATTCTTTTTAATTACTAACTAATTTTAATATTAAAATTATTATTTATTGTTAAAATGTAATGATATAAAGTTACTAGTGATACTCTAGTAAACAAATTAAGTGTTGTGGTGGAGAAGTTGGATTGTTTATTAAGTACATTAAAAAATTATAAAATAAATTGTGTATAAAAAAATTTAATTTTTTTTATTTAAATTTTAGTATAATTAACTTAGATAACTGTAAGGTCTTGAATTTGAATCTGAAACAAAACCGTCGATCTAAAAATATAGTTGAGCTAGAGGTTAAAAGACAAGAAAGGGGGTTTGAATTGTAAATTAACCTTTTAAAAATTCCTGAAAAAATTAACTCAAGATTGATCTTGGTTGTAAATCAGAAAAACAAATAACGTTCTTGGTTCTGATCCAGAAACAGAGAATATTCTTGATTAGTTGAAAATGTCAGTTTTAGTTAATCTATTGAACTTGATATTTAAAGACTTGAAAGTAAATATATAAAGGAAGGAATATAACACACAGATATATCCTGGTTCACCCAACTTGGGCTACGTCCAGTCCTCACAACTGTGAAATTTTCAACTAAGTGCTCTAAGGCAAGAACTCTCTTGACTTTTACACAAACTTTCTGCAGATCAATCTTAATCTGTTACAACCAATACCTTTCAATCCAGAAAGGAGTTTTTTACTGATCTATCCTTCAATCTTTACAAAGGATTAATCACACTACCTTCTCTATAACATAGAAGGATTTTTACAACTTCTCAAGACTAATTTTTACTCACTTTGTCTTGAGATTACAATGGAATGATAAAGTGTTTGATAGAATCTAAATATCCTCAACTCGTGTTTGAGTATTTGATTATGATATTTGGAACTCAGAGTGATCTTAGAGCACAATAGTAATTGGATGATGCAGTTTCCAAGTACTTGACAGAACTTGAGAAAATGTGTGTAAAAAGGTGGAAGCTGTTGAATCTGATTATGAATGATGAGATTATTGCTTTCGTGAGTTCAGGTTTTTGCCTTCACCTCAAGTTCTCTTTTATAGACTCAAAAAGAGCTTATGACAGCTCACTTGCCCGTTGGGAACAGACTGGTTGTCCTTTGTCAGTGATTAGGTGAGAGCAGGCCAAAAAGCAAAAATGTTCTTCATCCTGCTTTTGATGTTCAAGAACAGACTTGATTCTTTCTTTGTGTGGCAACTGAGTCTTGATCTTATTGATGTGTATTCTTGGCTTTTAAATTTGTAGAGGGATATTCCAATACTTACTTGCTCTTAGTATGATTGAGAGAGCATGATTGAATTGGAACTGCACAAAAACTAAATCTGAAACTGCATTTGCGTTTTTGCATTTCTGGAGTACCTCAAGAATGTTCTTTGTTTTCTTCAAAATTGTCTAGAACGTTCTTGGTTTTACTGACTCAACTTGTTTCTTCTTTGATATGATTTGTTTAAGTTTTTTTGTACCTATCTTGATTAATACACTCAAACACATTTATTAGATACAAAAATATGCTTTAGAATCATAATTATAATTCTTAATTAATCTTTGTTTATCATCAAAATTATTTAAGTTGGAGTTTTATCTCAACAAAAATAATGTAGTTCAAAATTATTCATAAAGTGAGAAATTAAAAAACATACGAACTTATTTAAAATTAAAAAATATTGAAATTAATTAGTAAACCAAATTATGATCTTTTATATGAATACGCATTTTCCTCCTTTAAGTTTTATATATAGTTTTCAATATATGTTTTCCTTACACATTAGTTAGAGATTAGAGTCGACCAATTGGTTAATGAAGTCCAACACTATAATTTTGTCTAAACATATTGTCAATTATCTTTTTATTGGTAATCAAATACACAATACTCATTTTGAGCTTTTGTCGCTTTATATCAAAGTTGTAACAATTCAAATTCCAAAATATTCATTCAAGTGAGTGATTTCATGTATAATAAAATGTTAATGTTACTGATTCAATTTTGAATGATTTCTTTAAAATTGTGAGAGACCGGACAATCAAAATATATTATCTCATTCATGAAGTATAAAAAAAGAGTTCCTCTTGTTTTGTTAAAAAAAATGCCTCGTGGGAGTGACTTAATTTGAGTGTTTCAAGTCTTTATAAATATCTTTCGATTTTATTTGAAATCTATTATAATATATTAAAATAAATAAACTCTATTGAATCACACATCACACCACATCATAATATCTATTACACATCACTTATATTTTTATGTGACACTCTTCACATGCATCTATAATATCTCACACATTTTATTTTTAAATTTAGTTTTTACATTTCAAAATCATCGTATACATATGATGAGAACTCACACACAAAAGCTCCTCATGAAAATAATTTTATTATCAAAATTTCTCATGAAAATAATTTTACTATCTTCTCACTTCAATCAACTTTCAATACTCCTCCATTTCTAACTTTGTATATTTAGATTAGTTGGTAACAACATACATAGTATATTTTGTTACCTCAAGAATCATTTTTTCCATTCCTTATTAAACTTTGGTGGAGAACACACTTTAAATACAAAGTTTTGTGGTTTACACAACATTAAATCTTTCATGGCTTCTCAATTCTCACTCAAGTATCAATGAAAAATGTGAGATTGTATAACCTCTTGGTGGCTTCCTCAGTTGGATCAAATCAAGTCATTTTCTTTCTCCACTAAACTCTTCGAAGACTTCATAAATTGAGTTTATGATTAGGTAATTTTTTTTCTCCATTTAATTTTATCCATATTTAATTTTTCCTTTTTTTATCTATGTCTTTCGATTCTAATTTAATATGGACTACACATTTTTTTGAGCCCGTTTAACACTTTTGAATTCTTAAACAAAAAAAAATGACATTTTCAATTCCTTTATTCTTTTAAATTTATAGTTCAACTATATATAAAAATAACATATCAAATTTGTTTTAGTAGTTATTCGGCTATAAGCTAAACATGCCTTCACATAATTTGGTTTCTTGTTCACACCAATAGCTCATTCAGACAATATTCTAAATATTTTTTGACTTAATGCATGTATAAAAAAAATATTAAATAACAAAAACGAGAAGAAAAAATGAAAAATAATTAAGAAAATATAATTTGTCTATGTTTATATGAACTTAGTGAACGACACATATGATAAACAAAAAATACTAACTTTATCTCTAGAGGACTCTATAATTTTATATCATAAATTTGGATATATCTATGATTAAAAAACTAAAAATAAAAAACATAACTATTATTATAAAATTAATTTCATATGAAGTTGTTATTGGTGATTCATTACATTTAAATACATCACAATATTTTAATTCTATTTTAATAATTAAAATGTAACAACTATCTTAATACCACAAAGAATAAGAAAAGACAAACAATTAAGAAAATACAATTTGTTATGGTCTAAACTTTGAATACGATGAACTTGATGAAAGAAACATATGATAAACCAAAAAAACTAATTTTATCTCTAAAAAATAATCATTTTCTATAATTTTTATAACATAATTTTGCATACATCTCTATTAATAAAAAACTAATAATAAAAAACATAATTATTATTACAAAATTAATTTCATATTAAGTTATTATCAGTAATTCGTTACATTTAAATATATCACAATATTTTAATTACATTTTAATAATTAAAATGTAACAATCATCTTAAATGACCATAATTAAAACATAGTCATCAAAACTCTATGATTAAAACTTACAATAAAAGACATAACTCTGGTACCAAACTTAATTTCATATTAAGTTACTATTGGTAATTCATTACATATAATTAGATCATAATATTTTAATTACATTTAAATAATTATAATGTAGCATCTTAAATGACGACAAAATATATAAAAACATAATTCTTAAAAACCAATAATCAATTATAAACACACGATCTTAGAAGATTTAAACAAAAATAAATAAATATTGAAATAAAAATATTTTTATAAAAATTAACAATATAATTGATAAAACATTCAAATAATTTTAAATGCTTATTGAGATGTTAAAGATAATCAATATACAACTTTGTACCTTTTTATTATTATTATTATTATTATTATTATTATTATTATTATTATTATTATTATTATTATTATTATTATTATTATTATTATTATTATTATTATTATTATTATTATTATTATTGCATCGACACATATATTTACCATGTATGTAATGCACAAAAATCAATCTAATAAATGATTTTTGTATCTTGTTCTATTAATAGTTATTCATGCATGTATTTACCAAGATCACTGTTTCAAAACATTTTAAAAATGTGTAGGAATAAATGTTACAATTTTAATAATTTCTACATAACTTAAATACTTTTTTTTTACTTAGATAACTTATATGCTTTAATAAAAATAGAGTCTACATTATAAATTATGTAAATTTTCATTAAATTATAGTTAATATTTTATGTCCATGATGTGTTAGTTAAATGGTAAGATTTTGATATATTTTATATTTATAGTTAATATTTTATATACTTTTCAAGAGTCTATGATTATCAATTATATAAAATTTTATTTAAAACATTGTTTTTATCGTATTATTTTAAGAATAAAAATACTTATTTAATTACAAATTTTACAATTTTTTATATTCTATTTATTCTTGTTATAACCTTAACTATTTACAAAATTAATACATTAATAAATTATATATATATATATATATCATTAAAAAAATTCGCGCCGGTACTATTCTAATAATAAATAATTTTTGACACATTCTATAGACCTAGATTGCGAGAGACAAGATAATCAATATATATTATCTTGCTCATGATATATATATATATATATATGGAGTTTTGTGAAAAGTTGAAACATATAAACATATACAAGTGTAAAATAATCGATTCTAGTGGAGTGTCTCTTGCAAGTGTATATTCCTTAACTCTCGCAAGTGATGTATTTGAATTTGTTGAGTGATCCATAACTTCGACGAGCTTTTCAAGTCATTATAGAACTTGTGATTTTATTTGACAATGAATATTTGTTTGAAAGATTTCTATAAACATAGAAAGAACTTAAATTCCATTCTATTACTAATATCTCATGCATCACATGTACTATGGTCCCTCACCATAGGAAGCCATTTTATAATCTATAACCCATCTCCGAGAGTGTAAGATGAATTAATCTTGACCACTCAATCATACATTTCATTAAATGGATGGCCAAGTTGAGCTTATTTCATCTCTCAAATCCTTAACAAATATGCTCCCTACGTAAGTATATATAAAAACCTCTTGTCATGACAAAAACCATAACCTTTGGCAGCTTGCACCATAAGTTGACTTGTATACATGATTTTGAGACAACCCTGATTTTGATGCCATGACAATTGAATCAAATGAAGTCTGAATTCTGTATCTAAGAACCAGAAAGAAAAGGAACTTCTGCTAGAGTTGTTGGTAAAGAGATGTTGAGGTTATGAATGGCTAAATACGCAGCAATACCAGCAGCGTAACCTGCAAAAGCAAAGCCACTAACCTGCACAAAGGAAATAAACGGCCACGGTCATGCAATATAATCAAACGTTTTATTCTATCGGATCAATAATATCAGATGAACAGAAGGAAATACCTTTTTTAAGTACCAAACGAAGTCCACTTTTTCCATCCCCATGAATGCAACTCCAGCAGCCGAGCCGATAACCAACATGGATCCACCAGTACCGGCACAAAATGCAACCAATTGCCAGAACTCTGAATCTTGAGGGAAAGAAGTGACATCGTACATTCCCATTGTTGCAGCAACCAATGGAACATTGTCTATGAGTGCAGATATTACTCCAATAGCACTCGCAATTAGTTCACTATTTTGGACATGAGCATCAAGGTAATTTGCTATTTCTCGAAGAATCCCTGCCGCCTCCAAGCTGCAAAAAAACATCACCATTTTGAGTGTGGATTGAAATACATGTGGCTGTTGTCCGAAGTTTACTACGGCAGAAAAATTAAAATTTATTTCCTTATTACCTGCTAACGGATAATAGAATTCCTAGGAAAAATAGTGCTCCTTGAGTGTCAATCCTTGATAGAGCCTGTGGCACTTTAAGCTTCTGTCTCTTTTCAGATTCACCATAATGGATAGCGTCGGTAAGTATCCAAAGCACACCAAGTCCAAGCAACATCCCCATGTACGGAGGCAAACCAGTGAGGGCTTTGAACACGGGAACAAAAATCAAAGCTCCCAAACCCACCGAGAAAACAAGCTGTCCTCGAGGAGCCATCTGTTCAGATGCCAAGACATTCGAAGAATCCTGCCCCTTGCCATTAACTTCACTGAACAGAATAAAAATAAGCATCATCATAAATTATAAATTTATAATATATTAAGCTAAGTTTCACTATCAAAATCAGCTTTCCTGGTTGATTTTTGAAATACAATAGTACCTAGTCAAGGACATTAGAGCCAGTGGAACAGCTAGAGAAATGGCTGAAGGCAGAAACAAACCCTGAAAATAAAAGAAAATACAATTATGGATACATTTTATATTTTGTATTGCACTTAGTTGAATTGGGTCATGAATTTGACCAAGGAAATCTTAATTTAGGGCTTTAAATTACATATCTTTCATCAATATATCGAAAGAATATTTTAGGATGTCGCTAGACACTACTGCTAAATTCATTATACATTTATACGACTATAAGTATAAATCACTGTGTAGTTTCAGGTGAAAAAATCACAATCCAAATAGATGTATCACATCAGAACAATTTTCCAAGAGATAACCTTCATTGTTTGCACTGTGGTTATTTGGCCATGTATCCACAGCATAGTAGTGGTAACGTCGCCAATAGGAGTCCATGCACCACCCGCATTTGCTGCTATTACAACAACAGCTCCAAGAATCCTGTTAATAGAATCCGGATTTCATAGGGTGTAGTAATGCTGATTTCAACTTAAATGAAAAAGCTTGCAACATTTCACTGAATGTCCCCATGTAATCATTATTGTGCTATTTTACTTAAACATGTGGGGAAGAACACTGCACAGAAAGTTAAACAACATAACGACACACATACTTTCGATACTCTGATGGAGGTACTAATTTCCGCAACAGAGAAACCATGACAATGGTGGAAGTAAGGTTGTCCAGAACTGAACTGAGAAAAAATGTAATAAATCCAACCTGCATATTCAACTTTAACTTGTCAAATTCCATGATTGAGACACAAAAAAAATCAGTGATGCAAACTAGAGAAGATTTAGAATTGACAATGGTGTCATGTTCGATGACTAATGTTGTCAAGTTTCCAAGAAATTTCAATTTGAAGAGTTCACTAAGAAGCATTCTTAGTATGACAAAAGTGCATAGACAAAACGGTGAAAGCACTTACCACCCAAAGGAGGAGGCGCGGGTTTCGGGTTTTTATATTGTCGGTAACTATCTTAAATCCTTGATGAGCATCAACTATCTCAACAATGGTCATTGCACCAAGCAAGAAGAACACTATTTCACTGACTTCAGCAGATGCGTGTGATAGCTCTGAAACAGCTATATCAGTTGATGGAGCCTACAGACAATCAATATAAAAAATAAAATAAAATG
Organism: Cicer cuneatum; assembly: GCA_037974295.1. Lineage (NCBI taxonomy): Eukaryota > Viridiplantae > Streptophyta > Magnoliopsida > Fabales > Fabaceae > Cicer > Cicer cuneatum. The sequence goes on along the minus strand of JBBPBO010000001.1, from coordinate 3,325,455 downwards.
GCGGTGGAAAATTCAATCAAATGACATCAAAATTTAGACATACAATATGGGCATTGATTGGACATGTTCAAACTTCAATGATTGGGCATATAATTGAAACCAAACAATCTCTGTTAAGTATTACATCATCTGGTCCTTAATATAAGAAGAAATTTCAAAAACACAAAGACCAAAGAGTTCATTTAATGTTATTTCAAATGTACCCCGAGCATTAAATGTTCTATACTCAATATGTGAATTTCTAGTAAACATATATTTCACATTAAATAGGGGAATAGAAAGAATTCTAGCAATTAATACACATTGAAATAACGTTGCAAAAAAAAATACACATTGAAATGAGTTTTTTTCCTTATAATAAAGACCAAAACCTACACCTAAAATTTTCTTATAACAGAGACCGGAGGTAGTGGTAACTAACAGATCAGTTAGTGAACAATTATCATTTAGTGAGCGGCTGTGTTATGGGATACTAATACTAAGGAGACAGTGACTGTGAGATCAGGAGCAACTTATTTACCACAATATCATGGTATTTTATAACAAAATATTATGTGCATTGGTAGCAACCAATTGTTGGAAGAAAAAAACACATAATCATAAAGAGGTCTTTTTTAAAAATAAAAGTATTCCAAATAAACTAACTTTCATTAACTCAAGAAATCTAAACAAATGTCAAAACTTTTCATACAGTTGCGTATGGTTATGCCAAAGAAAGTTGATATGTTTCAAATGCAAGTAGCAATACTTGGATAACCATAAAAAGGTCTTTTTAAAAATAAAAGTATTCCAAAAGATGGCTGCTAATGTTGCATCACGTTTATACTGGATGATACAAGAAAAATATCCCAAAACACAAATTCTGTTACAGATTTGAAATCAGTCCCAATCTCGGAGATATAACATCCTGTAGCTAATGTCAGTTCACACTTGAAATTACGGAAGGCTGCCAGGGGGTCATGGAAAGGTAAATGATTTGAATGCAGAGGTATCAGATACATAGAAAGTGCCGTATTCGAATTCGAGTCAATGGCTACATATCTTTTGCAAAGATACTAAATTAACAAAACCGCAACAAAAATTTGAATGCAGTGGTATCAGATACATAAAAACTATCTTATTCTAATCCTTGTGAATGGCTACATATCTTTTTCTACCTTTTATACTGTTTTAGTCTTCTATTAATATACACAAAACATAAGAGTTTTGTTCTTTTACTATTCTAAGTTCTAACCCATTTGCCAAACACTACCATAAAGTTAAAACCAATCAAGAATTAACTGCAAATTCTCAAAAGTCAAAACAATTAAGAGATAGATCTTTACCCCAATACTCCGTATCACCCATAAGCTTACAGCCATCAAGAGTCCTACTCCGCTTTTGTTGAAGGCTAGTGATTCTTCAAATATGATGCCTGCATATCCTATTACAAATAGCAATGCCATAGCAAGATCCTGCAGTGAGATATCACATAGAACTACCAACTTTCAGAATAAAGCATATTTGGAGATGTTTTGCAAATGTGTGTACTTGATTGTGAAAACCACGTAAAGTGACATTAATGGACCTGATTAGCGGCCACCCAAGAATGGTTGATAGCAACTGTCCCAGTTGCAGCGGCCGCAAATATCGCAACGGCTTTGAGCAAATCAGTCTTGGGCTGGTAGTTGTCTTCAAAATCCTGTGAGCTTGTTTCATCAACTGAACAGAGGGGATCACAAGTTCCAGATTCTGATGTCAAGTCCTGTTTGCCATTTTCGAAATGACGTGCAGCGCAAGCATTAGCATATGAGAAGCAAATTCTGCAACTTCTTTGAAGTACTAACTACTAAGGCAGACATTATGGTGGCGAAAATTGATTTTGATAGGGTTGAATTTTTAAAATTGATTTCTAGTTAAAAGTGAGTTTAAGACAAAATGATTTACATTTGGATATATTCACCTGAAACTGAGTTGAACAATAAATTTGAGTGTAAACTACAAATCCTAGCTTTAAGTTAGCATCAACTCTAGAAGTAAAATCAGTTTCAATCAATAATTCATAAATATACCAAAATCAATTTTAAGGTTTCAGAATCATTTTTAGCTCTCATAAGTGAATCCAAACATTCACTAACTTAATCGTCAAAATTAACCTTTTGATCTTACATTCTTACTATAGCTCATTCCATCAATTTCATTTCTGTTATTTTTTTAAACAAAAAAGGTTAATCCATTACAAATGATAGAGTTGCCTTGGCTCCAAGATTAAAAAAAAAAAACGTAATAAGCAATAAGGTAGTTTCCAATGAATTCAATTAATTTAGCGCAAAATTATAATCTATCCTGAATTACTGAGGTACCCTTTAAGCCTTAACATGGAAAGTAGCATCAAAGATCAAAATTGATAAATAATCAAACTTAGAATTGGTGAATGGTAACAGAGAAGAAGAAGAAAGAAGAACCTGTAACTGTTGCTGAGAACTTTGTGGAGGCTGAAACGAAGAAGAATCTCTAGCTTTGTCTTCAGCGCGTGCCAATACATTATTACGGAGTAACCTGGGATTAGGAACTCCGAATCTGAGTCTACAAGAAGAAGAAGAAGAAGAAGAAGCAACGAAGGGTTGAGATGTTGTGGACGAAGATTCCAAGGTGAAGAAGCCATTAGATGAAATTCTAGAATTCCGCGAATGTTGGAACATCGACAAGTGTGTCCCGATTGAAAACGTAGCAGACATTCTAGTGACTGTATCTAACAACAACACTGGAATGGATGATGTTCTTCACAAAACTATGATAACATTAGAAGAAAGAGAATGATTAGTTAATTCATTAATTCATACCAAGAAAATACAGACTTATATACCATTTTGTTTTTCGAATACCACTCTTTTTTATTGCCCTTAACTTTTTGTAAAAAAAAAAATGCAAGAAAAAAAACTTTTTTTGCTAAATTAATTTTTTTTAAATAACAATGATAACACTTTTATAAACATAGAAGGAATGGAATTGTGTAATTAACAATATAAACTACTTTATTAATTACTAAAATCATTTTATTAATCATCTTTAACCAAATATCTCATTAGTTATTAAATACAAAATATTAATCCTAAATTGCATTAGCGATTAACGGAATATATGTAGTTCATGTATAGTGCAAGGCCAATAAAACCTTAGGCCCCATAAATTTTTAATTTTTTTAACTACTATATATATTTTTAGGTAAAATTAACTACTATATTTTTAAATATAATTGATAAAATTAAATAGAACCATTGAGTTTTTAGCATTGAATCATTTAATAATATCATCGTTGAATGATTCAGTAAATCGTGTGTATTAATTAGTATTTATCATAGATTTTTGACAAAATAGAATCTATCATACTCGATAGAAAAAAGAAAAAAAAATTATACCTCAATGTAGTTAAAGTGATTATATTTTATGTTTATAATAATGAAAATAAACTAATTGATAAGCCACGTGTACATATGATGAGTCAGAAATATGAATGGCCATGGTTTGATTTCATAATCGATTGTTGAAAAGAGAATAGAAAGAGATAATAAAGAATAAAGGATTGCAATCAATTTGATTGTTAGTAACTTCAGCTTCAGCAGCATCCATGGCACTTGCTCAACCTCTTTCTCTTTCTCTTTCTCTTTCTCTTTCTCTTTGTGGTAACCCATCTTACACTCTTTTCTATGTTGCAGAGCATTACCAGAAACATTCTCAATTAAACTAACTATGTTGTTGCAGATGCACGTGTTTTCGCCTCTGCTCAATTTCCTAAACCCAGTTTGGTTCCTGCTCGAGCATCCTTCGCCACTGGTTCTCCACTTGGTAACATTTCTAATTCTTCTTATTTATTGAAAGGGGTTACTTCTTAATTCTTATGTTCATTCAGATTAATTAATTAATTTGAAGCAACTGTGAGAAATGGTATTGCTAATTAATGCTGATACTATCTGAAATTATTGCTGCTGAATTTTTGTTATAATCTTACAATACGGCTGTATTCTTTGTTTTGATTGTTACATTTTTTTTCTTTTGTTTTTTCACCATTATCTTTGTTCGGTTCTTGCAAACAATCTTAAATGACACTCGTTTAATTTGGGTTTGTTCACATTTGGATATCATCGATCGTATCGAAAAAAGCTGTTGTTTTTGTTGTATGGCCTGTATGCTTGAGATTTGAGTTTAACCTGTTAGTCTATAAGATCCTAGTTAGGAAGCTAAGTATTGTTTGAATTTTCTCAAGTGATTCGGAGAAACCATGAAAGGAAGACTGCATGCAAAGCAATGCCAGTTTCGATAAGATGTGAGCAGAACACCAAGGGAGGGAACGGTTTGGATGTATGGCTAGGCCGGGCAGCGATGATTGGTTTTGCAGTAGCCCTTTCTGTTGAAATTGCTACCGGAAAGGGACTCCTAGAGGTATGTTTACACCATACAGTAAATTTTGAGTTACTTTATGCATGACTTAAACTGCAATAATTTGTCTCCATCTTTTGAACCATGAAACAAATGATAATTTCCATCAAATATTTGGCTTTTGTCTTTCTTTATATCGCTCTCATCTGTCAAAAGTTTCCCTTGATATTTTACCTGCAATATGGTAATCTTCCTCTCTCTTTTACTTTATAGCGTTTATGATAATCTAGTTGTAATATTAAGCTATGTATCTGTTCATGATCTTTTAAGCTATTGAGTTTTTGGTTAAGCATATAGGTTCTCGTATAACTAACTTTTGATGCATCTAAAGTAAGTAGAATCTTTCAAAGTGAATGCAAGTTTACAACCCACTGAAACCGCAGCTAGGTTTCAAAGAGTTTAGTGGCGAAACTCACACACTAAGTGTAGAGAAGAGAGGTAGTGTTTGTTCGAACACACACCCCAACGTAACAAATGTCCCTGCTGTCTTTACCATATGAGCTACACTTGCGGGACAAACTTTATTAAGTTTTAATACTTTTTATGTCTATCTCAACCTCTTCTATCATCCATTCTAGTAATTATTAGCAGAATTGCAAAAGAATAGCAATAATCCTGTACTTAGATTTTGCAGAACTTTGGAGTCTCAAGTCCACTGCCAACAGTTGCCCTAGCGGTAACAGCACTGGTGGGTGTCTTGACCGCAGTTTTCATCTTCCAGTCAGCTTCAGAAAACTGATCACATATTTAGGCTGGTCTTATTTGTTGTAAATTCTGTAGTTTCAAATTGAATTTTCATTTTTCAAGTAACATTTTCATCACTATTTTGTTGTAATATTTGTCTTGGTAAAAAGAATTGTCATCCATATTAATACTGAAAGCTTAAAGTAATGGAAGCATTAATATACGTCAACTTTTCGAATTGGCATCGTTTATTTTTTGTATTATATTATGTTAGCGCATTGCATATGGGAATAGATCCTCTCACATGTAATTTACACACGAGAGAGTAAAGTGTGATCTTACACCTTTTCAAAGAATTATTGAATTATGATAGGAAATACTCACTAATTTCTGTCTAGATTTACAATTAAGCTTGAAGTTATCTTCATGGCATGGTTTCTGACTTTATGTGTGGTGCCTTCAACTCTGGAAGGGACTCTAAGTGAAGAAAGGTTATATGCTTTCAATTTTTTATTCAGCCTTTGTTGTTTGTTCTTCTTCTGACATAATACAACATCTTCAGAAAATCAATACTAACACTCATGTTTTGCACATAAAATACGAATGACATACATATCTAGAAGAACCTATGTCCAGCTAGTATAAAAACTCAGTCATGAGGACATTCTCAACAAAGATTTATGTGCAAATATTCAAGATAATTAGTATGTTCTGGTTTGGAATGCTCTTGACTCGTGAGAGTTTTTCAATTACAATAAAGTTATAGTTATTCACTTATGATGGGTATTCAGCATGTCTGGAAACAAGATAAGGCCTGTTTACTTTCCATTCCAGGTTTCTTATTTTCATTTTCACTTCAACCAATAGAACGGCTGGCCCTATGGTAGGGCATCGTTATCTTCTCCAAATCGCTGGAGCTCCATTCCCTCGGTCATGGAGACTCTCCTCCGTCGTGGAGGTCATCCTCTCTTCTGCTACTAAAGAGTCAAAGATTTGCTATAAATCTGTGTCATATACTACTGCACAATTTGTTGGTTGTTATTAATTTGGCGAAACTTCTAAATGTTGCATGTGACTCTTTTTGCTATTAACTCCTTTATCTTGTCGAGTCTTTTGTTGGTTGTAGCATTAGTTTACTTTTTAGCCTTGGTTATGTTAACCAGCTTTGTGTTAGCTTGGTTCAGTAGGTGGTGTGTTGGGAATTTTTTCCAATTTGTTTTGTTGCTACATGCGATGTGGGTTAGTTCCAGTGAATATTTTTAGCATATTTTATACTCCGAATGCCACTCTTGCCTTCATAGTTATATCTTTGAGTGGGTGTAATTTGGGCTTTTTTCATTAGACTCTTATTTATGTTATAATGTATATTTACCCTGCTTCTTTTAATGGAATTTCATCGACAAAAAAAAAAACACTTCAATAAATAAATATGAATGTAAATTCAATATTTCCTTCTCCATTTTCGTTTACAATTTTTAGAAACAGATTCAACATTTTAGGAAATTTTGAAAATATCAAAACGCTATTTTCATGGTTTTTGAATATGCATTCTCCGGAGCTATTCTTCTATCTCTTATGTATCACAATTGTTCATGTATTCACTACATGAGTCTTCTATCCTTGTTAGCAATTAAAAATAAATACAAATTTTAAAATATGAAAACAAAAGTAATTTTTTAGGTAATATATTAATTAAAGTATTTGATAAAATTAATAATTTAATTAGTTTTAAAATGTTATATAATATAAAAAAATATTTTTAATTAAAAATAAAATTTATTAATTAATATCTAAAATATTTTTAAAATTGATTTTTTTTTAATTTAAAATTTATCAAACTGATTTATTTTTTTATATATATTTATCTATTTTATTTATTTTAAATTAAAGTAAATAATAAACAAATTATTTACTTTAAAATAATAATTATTTATAAATAATTTAAAATTGTAATAAATAAATTATTTATTAATCTGATATATTTTATTTATTTATTTTAATTTACAATAAATTATTTACTTTAAAAAATATTATCTATTTAAATTATTTATTAAAATTATTTTTATTTATTAAAATTATTGATTTTAAATTATAATAAATAAATTATAAAGAGTAAGAAAATTAGTTACAATAATAGAAATATAATTTTAAATGATAAAACCAAAATTATAGATTCGTAAACTACTTAAATTAACTTAATAAAAAATAATAAAAACTCATAAATAATTGTTTAGTGTTCCAAATTATCCAATATTCACAATTTCAACTCCAATTTGGTTGTTACTCCACCAACTATAAACTTCATTTACATGTGAGTAAAATAACAACCGTGTTTAATTTTGTTTTGTTATAAATTCAACTCTTTTGTATTTTTTTAACAACAAAAATTTAGTGAGAGAATAATCAATAATGTCTCTGTTTTGTATCTTTTTTTTAGAACTCCCTATCTGTATTTTATTTTATTACAACTCTGAAACTTGATTTTTTCTTTTTGAAGCTAAAAAGAACACGTGATTTTTTGTTGTCGCTGTCAATACAGATATTTATTTTATTTATTTCGCACAAATATTTATTTTATTTACAAACAAATAATATTATTATTACGGTTTTCCAAGATAGAGTCGTTTGCAAACGGAAATGGGTTTCTGTGCCGGTTTGCACAATTGCAAAGAAATTGGACATTCCTGTAAACAATTGTCCCCCAAGCTGCCGGAAACCTCACCGCCAGCAGATAACAATCCCGGCGGCGGCTTCCCGACGAGGAAGTTTCCATCCAAAAACAACTTCTTGATACTCTTCATCTTCCCATACTCCAATGGTATAGTGCCACGTAGCGAATTATGACTCATCGACAAAAACGACAGCATCGGATATGCAGCGAGATTCACGGGCGCGTAACCTTGTATTTTGTTAAATCCGATGTTCAATGCCACAAGATTGTTTCCTCCACCTTTCACGGGTTTCGAGATCTGAATCCCCGTGAAACTATTATTTTCCAAATTCACTTGCTGCAGCGACGGCAAAAGCAAGAACCAATCTTCAATCGTTCCGTTTACTACATTCTCGCTTAGCTCCACCACTTCCAATTGCTTCGATCCTAAAAAGGTTGTTTTTTGAAGAGACCCAGATAGAGAATTGGCCTTGATTGCAAGTTCTATCAAGTTGGGTGGTAGTATTGGGATCGAACCAATGAATTTGTTGAAACTCAAATCGATTCTACGAAGGCTTGTAAGAGAATTCAAGGAGTTTGGGAGAGAGCCAGTTAGAGAATTGTGTGAAAAATCAATAGATTCGAGTGATTTGAGTGTTGTTATAGAAGGAGGGATTGAACCTGAGAAGGAATTGGATCGGAGTGTTAAGGTTTTGAGATTGGAAAGAGAAGAGAGTGAAGAAGGGATTGAACCAAAGAAATTGTTGTCTGAGAGGTCTAGTGTGACGAGTTGTGTGAGTTGAGAGATGAGTGGTGTGAGTGTTCCTGAGTAGCCTGCAGGGTCGAGGGTGATTTGATTGATGTTTTTGGAGTCGAGGGTGCAGGTGAACCCGCAGATGAAGTAAATGCGATGAGGAACTAAGCAAGGATCAATGGTGAAGTTCCATGAAGCTAAGCATGAGGAAGGTGTGATGGAAGATGGTTTGATTGAGGCTTTGAAAGCTTTGAGGGCTTCAATGTCAGAGGATGAGGTGAGGCATTGTACAAGAAAACTGTTGTGAAATGTGGAGAGATAAATTATTATAGTTAGGGAAAGAAATACGAGGTTTGGCATAATGAAAGACTTGTGTTTGATTTGGAATTATGTTTTGTGACTGAGATGTTAAAATAGGTTTTTGTGTTGCTGATTCTTCAAAAACTCATTATTTGCATCATTGTTGTCGGTTTCTAGTGGGATATGCAATGCATAGTTGTTGTTGCTTTGCTAACTAAGCCACTAGTTATATCAACAACAAAAAATGGTGTGAAACTATTGGTATATATTTTCTTCCCATTAATCATTTGATAAACCGTTCAATCACGATAATTTTTTTAATTTTAAATAACCGCTTCTCTAAAGAAAATATAACACCAATTTACCCTCTTAAAAAATATGAAATAGAATACTCTTCGTTTTCTCTCTATTTATTTATAATTAATTTAAAGAGAACACACAAAAAATTTAAAAAAAAGTAGGTCTTGTTGCGAAGTAAATTCTATTATTATTAAATTTTTAATTTATTTCTTTCTTTTTAAATAACTATAAATGAAGAGAGAAAATATCGTGAGGAGATAACTCTAACAGTTTCACACTTTGAATTGGAGAGGAGGTTGTATTTTTTTAAAATCAAATAATAGAAATGGAGATAATCATTATCCCTCCTTTTTTATTAAAAGGAATTTTCTTAAAAATAAAAAGAAAAATGATAACAAGTATTCTAATGGTATTTGTTAAAAGTCTAAATATAGAAATAAACTCTTAGAAATTGTGCATTTTAAGAAATGTAAAAAGTGAATTTTTCCTTCAAATGTTATTTTTTTTATTTCCTGCTTAACTAGTACTCTTATAACACTTGTTAGCATGACTTAAATAAAAAATAATAAGACTTTGCTTGTTCAAAGTCAAATTGGCAATTTTTTTATTTTAATTATAAAAAACATAAAATTCAAATTTATACTATAAAATATTAGAAAATAATTAAATAACTAATAAAAATAGAAAATTTTATTCAAATTATAACAAAAAATAATAATATAAAAGTTGGGTAGAATTGATAGTGAGATTCAAATAATATTTTTGAGTAAGACCAACTCTCTAACATAATTCACATTTTATTTGTATTTTTTTATCAACGTCAAATTTAATTCTAATGAGAGTAGTATTTGGACAATCTTTTTTAAGTTTCTGCATTTTAGAATTGCAATACATTGTTTTATTAAAAATGTGGAGACTTAAAAAACGTGTTTTAAATAGTACATGTATTAAAATTAAGAACGGATGTTAGTGAAAAACTATCAAGAAAATATGAGCTCGATCATACTCAAAAAAATTATTCAAAACTGTCGGAATTTACTACCAACTCTACTCAAACATTTGTAATTATTTTTAATTTTTTTTGAATAATTTTATATTATTAATTATTTAATTGTTTTTATTATTTTTTACATAAACTTGAATTTTTTGTTTTTTATTATTAAAATAAAAAATTGTCAATATGACTTTGACTTTTGAAAAAGCGAGGTCTTACAATTTAAAAAAAAAATCCTTTTTCCGTTTTTGAAAAGATTAAAACAAATTCCTTTTACATCTTCGTTGAATGAAAAAGAGAAGTCCTATTAATTTATTTATTTTTTAAAAAAAACTTATATACAACTTCACTAATTCAAACTGTGAAGTGGAGTTAAGTTGAAAACAAGGGTATGTCGGTGTATATTTTTAAAATAAAATAGAGTAAATTTATGTTTTTTTTTAAAAAAAAGGGATGATTTAAAAATAAAAATAAAAACTCGTTCACGCTTGTGTAAAATATTGAAAGAAATCAACTACTTAAATTAATTTTCGTATCTCAGAGAGATTGATTTTAGCATTGACATGAATATACCACTAACAACTAATATAGTGTGACAGAAACAGTATTTTAACAACTCTCCGTGTTTTTGCACATAAATTTGTTCTTATTTTATTTTTATTTTTTTCTTAAAATTTGTTCTTATTTAACCGTTGTTTATGAAATATTAACTATCAATTTTTCAATAACATCTTTAATCATTTATTATAGGAAGGAGACAACATATGACAACAACAAAAAACAATTAAAAGGGAACTAAGAGAATATTTAGTTAGGAATTTCAATCTCTGATCAGTTAGTTTTAGAAATTAGTCTTTGTTATTGTACGATATTAGGTTTCTAAAAAAAAAATCTGAATTAAAGTTTTTGATAATAACCAATAACCAATAAATAAATAAACATTGTGCAAGTACAAAGGAGTGGTGGATGAAAATGAAGGCCGACAAATGCTGGTAGAAGTAGGAATTAACGGGGGGAGTAAACTTCTATTGTGTGGTGGGAGACAATACAGTTGACTATAATTGTTTGATTACATATTTACAGCTGCATTGCACTCAGGATCTCTATCTTCAACTTTTCTTTTTAATCTGAGTACCAACCATACCGACATGATCTTTTCATCTATTGTGATTTGTGATTCTAATTATCTAATCTAAGCTAAATATATCATATGCGACAAAAAAAAACCTGTATGTTAATATATAATAATTAAATTAAAAGAATAAAGGTTTGGATTCAACATGAGTAGCTGCTTGCAGTGAGTAGCTCAACTTTCTGTAAAATGGTTTATTTTTAGACAACTTTGTGTAAAAATGATTATAAATATAAATCTAGATATAGACATTTCATATAGAAAAATGTCTGTTTTCAAAACTATGATGTATTACAAATAAAGAGTTTGTCTTGTTAAGATTATTATTTTTATTATTAGGTTGTTTGTTGTGACAGTGACGTGAGGCCAAACTCACATTTAAAATTACATTGACAAAGGATGTGAGTTTGGCAAAAACTAAACCAAACTAAACATATAGTGTATATTTTTTTTATAAAATGACAAGTAGGTTGATTATATGGAATTATACTTTTTAAGTTGAATCAGGGCTTTATGATCGGTATTATGTTAAAATCATTGTAGATCTCCCATTAAAAAGTATAACTATTCCAAGATACTTCTTTCCCTTTTGGGACTATATTATAACTCGATGGTTTGGAGGTGCGGTGGTCCAAAACGCATTTGGTGCTTGTTGTAAATCACACGCGTCTTGTGTGTGCGGAGCCGTCGAACAAAGTCGGTCAAATGGTAAAGTCACCAAAACAGAGTAAATTTTCAAAAAATTAAATGTTTTAATTATGGTGTTTTTGGTTTGAGGTAAATAGAAGAGATCAAAATAACTATTTTAGATCAATCATGTTTGAAAGGATTTTAGAAAATGAGGAGAGAAAGGCAAAATTCCTATAAAGTGGATTTTGTTCTCTCTCTATTTTGAGGAATTTTGAAAGGAGATAAGAGACTCAACATAATTAAAAAAAACATTTAAAATATCTCATTTATATTTTAATCAAATATAAAATTGCTAAAAATATTTTCTATCTCTTTTGAACAAAATATGTTTATATTTTTTCTCTCTCCCCTCGTCTCCTCTTATCTCCATTGAACCGAACAACCCTTAACAAAAAGGTCTTGTATTCTACAATTTGCAAGACTAATTGTTTGACTTTATTGTCAATTAAAAAATTACAAAATTAATTATTATATTATAAAACATCCAAAATTAATTTTTGATAAAAAAAATTCAATAATTTTACTAGAATAAATGAGCTTTAATAAGCCTCAATCATCAAATTTGTTTTAAGTCTTCGCATATATTAGATCGTCTTTGTCATGAAGGAGTCTTTAAGAAGCTCCAACAATAGTTTTTTGTGCATCATTACAATATCTCTAATGGATGTATTTAAGAGACTCTTTTTAACACTAAAACATTATTTTTTATGTGTCATTTGTAATGTTGAATTCTATAAATTTGTTTAAAGTTGCATGCTTAAATAATCTCAAAAAGTCAGCTCTATATTTTTTAGAAATACTATCCTTTCTCTCTAACTTCATCTATTTGACAATCATATTTTGCCTCTCTATATCTCTATAGTGTTACTCCCTCTTTCATAGAGGCTCTCTTCATCCATACAAAAGTATTTATTTCTTCTATGGAAGCTTTCCCTCATTTATGGAGGTCCTCTCTCACTCCCTTACGACTGCTACTATGAATAGCTCACCTCTACCTCCATTCACACGGTCACCAACATGCTCATGATTTGCACCCGCAACAACTCTATATTTGATGGAGTGGCCACCATCATAACCTCCTCCCTGCTCCCGTTATATTAAAGGTCGCATCATATATGTGTGAAGGTGCAAACACGAGAATGGGGGGTTGAATTGTGTTTGTCAAACTTGATTTCTTTTGCTGTTTTGTTGAATGTTAATGTGAATTATTCGATATATAACTAATCAGATTCAGCAACAGATAATAATAACATAATAACACAACAATTTATACTGGTTCACCGTTGACTAGGCTACGTCCAGTCCCTTCCTCCAGAAGGACTTTTCACTAATTCAAACTCCTTTGAATTACAACACCACTAACTCTTCAAGTCAGTCTTCCCAAACAGCCTGATAACTCCAAACTTTTGAGGAACAACAACACCTTGACTATACCCGCCAAGTTTTCTCAAACAGCCTGACAACCCCAGACTTTTGAGGAACAACAACACCTTGACTATACCCGCCAAGTTTTCTCAAACAGCCTGACAACCCCAGACTTTTGAGGAACAACAACACCTTAACTAAACCAGCTAAGTCTTCTCAAATAGTCTGACAATCCCAGACTTTTGAGAAACTTCACAACCTTAAACCTACAAGCTAAGTCTTTTTCTAACAACCCCAGATTTTAGAAGAAACTTAAATACTATAGAATTTAATATAAGGGATCGAAATTAGAAATGAGTAATTACTTCTGGAAAGTTGATACTCATAATATGCTTAAAGTGAACTAGAGTGTTTGCTTCTGAATAATTTATGATAACGATCAGCTTCACACTCTAAGAAAATAACACTTAGAAAATATTTATCTTTTAAGCATGTGTTTCTCTCCTTTGAACTCTCCGAATACTTATGAATTTTTGCTTGAGTTCTTTTAATTTTCGATGCTTTATTCTTCAGCATTAAGTCTCTATTTATAGTTGAAATTAGGACTTCACTGATGTTTTACTTCTAGAGTGTATTTCGATTAATCTATTTTGAGAATATTCTAGAGTAGTTTGCTCAGATTCTGTTTTGAGTCTTTTGCTCATATTCTGTTTTGAGTCTTTTGTTCACTGATGCTTTACTTCTGAAGTGTATTTCAATTAATCTGTTTTGAGCATTTTTCTCTGCTTCTGTTTTGAGCATGCTTTTAGCTAGATTCTGTTTCTCGAGTCTTTTGCTCCAATTCTGTTTTGAGCATTTTTCTCAGATTCTGTTTTGAGCATATTTTTAGCTAGATTCTGTTTCTCCAGTCTTTTGCTCCAATTCTGTTTTGAGCATTTTTCTCTAACATATTCCTCTGACAGATTCTTCTGATGATATCGTCTAGTGACGTCATCCTCTGATTTATGCTTCTGGTAACGTTATCCTCTGATCTATTCTTCTGGTGACATTTTTCATTATTCTTCTAAGTCAAATATGTTATTTTCATAAAATACATTTGTTAACATCAAAACTTTAATTGCAAAAACCAACTTGGTTCCAACAATGTGTTTTCCACCACCAAACTAAAACTCTAATCCTAACTATCAAATTAATTTATTCTACATATGGCCGATGGTCAAAAATAATGTAACAATCATTAATTAAATCCATTTTCGAAAAAAAATATTTACTGATGTTCACTCATAGCGACTATAGGTGGTCTCCGTCATGATCAATCCAACCACTTGTTGATAAGTCATATGTAAGGCTGAGAGGATGCTGAATTTGGTGACAGCCTACGCAAGCCCCTTACTTATATAGTATCGACATAACAAGTCTGTTGCCTTTTTGAACACTGTACTTAGACGAAAAAACAACGAAATCACACCATGATGACGAACAAACTAAACATTGCACTCGGACAATGAAATAAAAAAAAATACGAAGAAAAAAATAAAATCTACATGGAAAACCACTTATTTAAAAAAAATGAGAGAACAAAATATTTTGAATGGATGATTCTATAAAAAAAATTGCCCTAAACCACGCCTCTTATAGATGAAGAACAAGAAAAACCTAAGGTTTTTTTGTTAGAAAAGAGAGAGGGTGGCGACTAACTCCGTCGTTTTTTTTTTTATGTTGTTTCGAGCAATTAGTGAAATTTTGTTTGTGAAGATTCTATATAAAATCAAGGTGCAATCAGTTCCATGAGTTTCTTCGTTCAATTAAGTAGTGATAATTTGTTTGTCAAAAATCTATAAATGAAATTTTACGGTATAGAAAAAATCAAAGTAAATTCTATTTAATGTTTAATTATCAACGGAACTAAGACTTCGATAAAAATTTTAATACGACTTATGTGATTTATTTGTAACATGAGAGAGGGGGATTTATTTTTTTGTTTTCATAAGAAAATATTATTTTTGATGGTCGAGTCATTATCAAGGTGAAAATTATAATTAGTCGTATTTTTTATTTTCGATTACTTTTTATGCTAGTTAAACGATTTAAATTCACCAAAATAAAATTATATTTTCAATTTTATATATTTTATTAAGTCATTGTCGAAATCTAGTCCAAAATCTCTTTCTAAAATTACTTCTTGTTTGGATTGTTAGATTATTTTTATTCGTAATAAACTCATTTATTTGTAATAGACTCGTAATTTGATTTTAGTTTGTAGTAATATTCATAGTCAGAATAGTCGAAGTAATATTTATTTAAAAAAAAATAGTTACGAAAATAATTTTTTCCGATCTCATAAGTTTTTATGTTAAATTATTTATTTGCATAGAAAATTTTATAACTAAATTTGAACAACACAAAAAATTTATCAGTAGAATATTTATCGTATGAGAGTCAAATTACATTATTAAATTATCGAATTATTAACAACAAAAAAGAGAAAGAAAGTAGTATAAAAGAAATTATACAAGAAAAGGTGAACTAAGGTACTAAGGAGGCAAATTGCAAGAAAACCAAGACCCCCTCCCTCTCATTTCCGTATAACTCGTCCCTCCCTCTCATTTCTCTATTAACTATTTTATTTTTTCGTTACTCATGTTATAGATTTAGTGTATTGGAGATGTTTGATGGTGAATTTTTTCTTCTTTTGTTTCACTCGGTTGATATTTTTCTATAAAAGATTGTATGGTTATTTAGATAAAAAGAATATTAAATTATAAATAAAAATAAGGACGAGAGAGAAGGAAATGAAATGAAGCAAGAGAATGTTGTAGAAAAAATTACACCAGATGATCCAAATCCAATATATATAAAATATATATATAAAAAAAAAAAGTGAATAGAACAAAAGTGGGAGGGAACTAAGCAGAGACACATAGTAAGTAGCATGAAGTCTCTATCTCTATTTGCGTTTCTCTCTGTTATTTCCGTCGCCGCAGCCTCTGCAGCCTATCCTTCCGTTCCCGGCCTCGATTCCGGTGACTGCTCCCTCACCGGCGACGAAACTCTGCTTGTTCCTCCACGGCGAGAAGTCTATGATGACGGAAGAATATTCGATGTCACTCACAGGTACACCCCTGAGATGCCGGTATGGGACTCGAAAGAGGGATTAGGTCACTTCCTGTGGCTTGATGTTAGCATGAAGAATGGCTCACGCGCTAATGGCTCGGCTTTTAAGCTTGGTGCTCACACCGGAACTCACGTTGACGCGCCCAGCCACTTCTATGACAATTACTTCGACGCCGGATTTGACGTCGATACGCTTGACATACGGCTCCTCAATGGTACTTTCTTTCTTCTCTTCTTCAATTCACTACTCTTTGCAACTTTTATCATTTATCGTATTAGGTCTTTTTTTAGAATACATTTTAATTTAATAATTTCTCTTACTCAAAACAATAATATTCATAATTAGTAACAATAGTATTAGTTGTAATATTTATTATTGTTATTGGAATGCTTTGATTGTTGATTATAAATTAGTTAGGCGCTGAAAACTGATACACCATTTGTTCTGTTCATAGGTCTTGCCCTTTTGGTTGATGTTCCAAGGGATAAAAACATTACTGGTATGTGCAACTGATGCTCTTATTTAAATCATTTAATTTGTTGAATAGCTGCGTAGTTCATACTATCTAATTATATTTTTATTATTTGCCTTTCATGTCAATTTTCGTTTTCTCAGTTTGGTCTGCCATGTAAATGCTAAATCTTCCCACAGAATAGTTGCCATAGAAAATTATACGTAGTGCTGCTTTCAAGCATGAAATTTTGTAGATGCTCTGCTTTCCAATTTGCAAACTGTTTTCCGAGCCTTTTAATTTTGGACTTCTATTATGAAAATGCAAACTTATCCCCATTGACCATTACCACTGATTATGTTTAATTAAAATATTCAAAAATTTATCTTTTTTCCAGCTGAAGTTATGAAGTCCTTGAATATCCCTAAAGGTGTAAGCCGTGTGCTCTTCAGAACATTAAATACTGACAGGTAAGTTGTAAAAGTTACATGTGCCATTAAGACGTTTTTTCTTGCTTGCTTTTGAAACTGCTTCTCTAAAGCACCTTGATAGTTCTTGCATATACACAAAATGGGTTTTGTGTAACATTCATATACTTCTATGTTTTGGCAACTTTTTATCACCCAGATTCAATTTTTGGGTTGCACATTCATAGTCATTGTAATGTGGTTGAGGATCTGGATCTATTAACTTGCACATAAGTAATAGCTGCTTCTTCGTTTTATATGTATGGTTTGGGACGGATAGACCATTGGACTATGGAGAGAGAGGGTGGGTAGTAGGCAGAGGTTATACTTCAGAACAAGATTTGCTACGTACCAATGATATGTGGCTCTCAAGGGGAGCTTAGAAATGAGAATTGAGCTTATAGCTATTAATTTTTAAAAAAATTGTAAGACAATAATAATTATATTTATAGCTAAATAATGTTAAAGTATGAGAGAAAGAGAGTTGCAAAAAAAAAAAAAAACAAAAACACAGAGAGAGAAAGGATTAGCAAAAAGATCGATGATGTGAATGCAATATACCAAATTTCATGGTATGTTTGGATAGTGGAGATTGGAGGATGTGAGAGGGAGAAAAAGGTTTTTAGATAATCCTTCCCCTTCAGTTTACTCCAATATAGACTTACGTGTGTTTGATTTGATCTTGCTATTTTAACCTCAATGCTTCATATATCAGTATATAATATTAGCCTTGTAATTTCAAACTTAGCTAATGTATTTGTTTATTAGAAGCAACATGTGACTTGTAGGCAACTTTATTGTTGAAATGTTAGGCGGCTTATGTTTAAGAAGGAATTTGACACAAGCTATGTTGGATTCAAGGAGGATGGTGCAAAATGGCTGGTGGAGAACACTGACATCAAGCTTGTAGGTGAGATAGTATTTATGATTTAGGTTGCTTCTTCAAAAAAAATCTTCTATCTATTTTTATACTAACTTGCAATCCTGGCGACAATCCCACCGAATCCACCACCTGCGACCTTCACCGCATCGCAGCACGCTACCCTCTCTTCAACGCATATGATTGTGCGATTACACAATCCAACTCATGATCCCACTAACATTTACTAAAATAACGAGCATTAGTAGTTTGCATTCTTATTTTTCAGTCATATTTCTCTTTTAAATCAGTCTTCTTCATCTACTAATATGGTGTCATCATTTACTTATATAGGTTTCAATGCACCCTTCAAATTTTGGCCATTTCTTCTGACATGACTTACTCTAAATTTTTTTCAACCTACATGACAACCATTTTTAAGCACGTCACTTATCCTTATGGTGCTTTCAATGCATATATTTATTTTTAACAGAATGTATGATAGTTACTTCTTTTTTGTTATATATAGGAGTCAACCTATTTGACTTAGTATATATTGATTCTATTCTCTTAGGTCGTAAATTAATAAATGTTTGCAATTTGTGAGTGCACAAGATTCTGAGCATAGATGATTATTTTCACTTACTGACCTCACTGTTCACAGTTGATGGCATGTGTGGACTGTTTTTCCTTGTACCAGCTTTTTCACCTACTTTATTGGATATTAATAATCAAGGCACAGCCTTTCTATATATCCTAATATACACTTTGATAATTGTATAAGGCATGACAATTATCAATTCGTTGCCTTCAGTTGTTTACTTCAGCAGTCTAATAGTCTATGTACGTGTTGCATGCCCCAATAGTCACAGAAAAGCTCTTTGTTGTTGTAACATCAGTATGTCCTAGACATGTGCTAGTAACCTAGTTTGGTGGAAAACTTTTGTTGTTCCAATTTATGATAGCCATATTTATGTTTTTTTTTTCTTCTAGTGGAAGTTATTTTTGAACTAATTCAAATTTTGGTGATGTAATTGGTAGGAGTTGATTTCTTATCTGCTGCGGCTTATGATCACTCGGTTGAGTCTCATCTTGTTTTTCTGGAAAGCAGGGTAAGAAATTTTTGTCCTCTGGTGGTAGTTTATGCATATTTTACTCATCAATTATGATAAGTTAATTATTCCTACTATTTTTGAGTTAAAAAACTAAAAAATTAAAAATATACTCTCAAGAATTAGGGTAAAATATATTTATTGAATTGAATTATGTTGGCAATACATAAGTATATATATATATATATATATATACACACACACACACACTAGATTACTAAACAACCAAATCCTATTAGTACTCATATACAACTAAATCCCTATTAGCATCATATATAGCTAAATCCCTACTAGTACTCCTATACAACTAAATCCTTATACTTTAGGGATATAAAACAGAAACAGATTCTTGACACTCCCCCTCAAGTTGGTGAATAGACGTTCTCCATTCCCAGCTTAGATACAATTCTTTCAAAGTTGCTGCTGTTTAGCCATTTAGTTAGAAGATCTGCAAGGTTGCCTTGGGAGGAGACGTATGGAGTGCAAATTTGGCTTTAGTTTACAAACCAACGGGCTCCTGATATATTTGGAACATTAGAGGGATCCCATACATCAGTATGAACTAAATAGAATGGAAAAATACTCATTTGGTTACCAACTAGAAAAGGTACACATTTGTGTTTAGCAAGGTCACACACCTCACATTGAAGATTTTCTACCTCTAATTTTTTGAAGAGGTAAGGAAACAATTGTTTTATGACTCTAAATGGAGGATGACCCAATCAGCAGTGGTACAAAATGACCTTGTCCCTGTTGGTCTTTATCGATTCAAAAAAAAAAAAAAAAAAGAGTTGGTATTGCTGAGTAGGTTTGGAAGAAGATTTTGATTATATTCCATTCTCTAGCATTACCAATTGTCCTCCTTGAATTCTTATCCTAAAAGACACAAGATTTGTTATAAAAAACATTACATAATAGGTCTTATGTTAGTTTTTGTATGGAAATTAAGCTAGTGGACAATTTAGGAACATGAAGGACATTTCTTAGAGTTATGGATGAGTTTATTTTGTACATCTCCTTGACCCGCTGCAGTTAGAAGGGTACGATCTGCTGTGAATATTTTGAGAAATGTTTAGGTAAGAGTGTCATGTGGTCGGCTCTAGAATCCAGTATCCAATATTGGTTATAGGTTGTATCTAAAGCATTAAGTCCAAAGGAAAATTGAAACTTACCAAGAGGAAGTGTACTTGTATATACTAGAGAACTAGTACATGTTGGTTTCTCCAACTTACTAAGAAGTGATCTAATCTTCTTTACTTCATCTTCATTAAGTCGGACCAATCCACTTTTGCTTTCTTTAACTGCCATATCCGTAAAATTAGCAGACAAACGATATTAGAGAAGAAAGATTGACTGTTTGAGCAAAAACCGTGTGAGCTTCAAATGACCCACAAACAAAAGTGCTCCGATCAGAAAGTGAACCCCCAAAATGAAGCGAGAAACAGCCGATCTACAATTTGGTTGAAAACAGCGGTGAAAAGAGATCTAGAATATTGAACACGCTAGGGCAGCGAACAGGCCAAAAAGAAATCTCAAGTTGGTGCAATGAAGGCAACAAAAAGGACCACAATGAAAGGTGGCTAAGGTTTTAGGAAAAAAAGAAACCGCAATGAAGGCGGTAGATTTAGATTTATGCGGAAGCAAGGGCCACAATGAAGGGGGCTAAGGTTTCAGGAAAAAAGAAATCCCAAAGGCGGCAAATTTATGCGGAAGTAAGACTCCCAAAGATTGAAAGATCTAATACCATCTCAAGAATTATGGTAAAATATATTTATTGAATTGAATTATGTTGGCAATACATCAGATATCTATATCTATATATATATATATATATACACTCTAGATTACTAAACAACCAAATTCTATTAGTACTCGTATATAACTAAATCCCTTTTAGCACTCATATATAACTAAGTCCCTACTAGTACTCCTATACAACTGAATCTCTATACTTGAGGGATATAAAACAGAAACAGATTTTGACATATACAAATAAGATCTTGTGGGAAGAAGTATGCCATATGTATAGGACTATTCTCTCTTCTTGAACTTTCAAACTTTTAATATTGATAATGGTGGGTTCTATGCTCAAGTGCAGATTTTAGCACTCCTTATGGCAATAAATTTCATTTGGTGTTTTCAGCAAGACTGATGGTAATATAAATTTATATCATTATATGTCCTCTATCATTTGATGTCTTGCTCGGGGGATAAGTACTTATTGGATTGCTTCATACCCTCCAGTCGTCAAATGGATGTACTATTCATGTCTGACCAGTGACCACAGACCTAGAGTTCGAAAATTTAGGAAGTTTTTTAAACTTAAGTATTACTATCAGCATTGCTAATTTTCTCCATTCATCATTGTTAATAGAATTTTATAGCTGATCAGGTTTTATCAGCACTTCCAAAGCTCTGTTCTACTTATTTTTTGTTTCTTCAAAACTATTATTTCACTTGATACATATTTACTCAATGCTCCAGCCTTAATTCACTCATTTGGGTTGAGCTGTTGATGAACCAATCCAAATTAGTGGTACATATGCATTCTACTCTTGTTGGCTGTTGTCACCTTTCGACAGATAATGTTTAGTTTATTCAGTGGGATAGTTACAGTTTTAGCGGATAGTCGATAAGTTGGTTGAAGAGAGAGGTTGCTTGAATGTCTGTTGATTTCCTTGTTTGAAAAATCATCAATGAACAATGCACTGACAGTTCAAATGCATCAGGAAATCATTCTTGTGGAAGGCCTTAAGCTAGATGATGTCCCAGCAGGAATATATTCACTCAACTGCTTGCCTCTCAGGTTGGTTGGTTCTGAGGCATCACCAATACGATGCATTCTGATCCGATGATGAAGTCAATGTAATTTGCGCAGTACGATCGTATTTATACTATCAACATCAAACGCTTCTCAATAATCAAGGAATGGATGTTATTTATCTGTAATTGGTCGAGAATGTATGTATAATTTTAACAGTTGAGTTTGTAATTAATGGTTGAGTTATTTCGCTTTTTTTTTTTTCCACTTGGAAGAGTCAAACTACCAGCCAACCTCTACTGTCAATTCGTGTATTTTCTTCCTTTTTTGAATGGGAACATGTCACCTGTTCTAATACAGTAGAAGGCAGAGGTGGCAAAATAGATGGATCCCATGGAAATGTATTTACGTGGATGAATCAAAATAATCTATTAATTTATTTACAATCCACAAGTTTTAAAAAAATATCCAATCCAATTCATCCGTTAACAATAAAAGCCATTCAATTTAGATGAATATCCATCCAATCCCCTTAATATTTCTTTAATATTATAATAAATTATATACCTACAATAATAATAACAATGGTTTTTATTTATTATTTATTATTTATTGTAGCAAAATAAAAAATAATGGTTTCTATTATTCCTAAAATTAATTAATTTTTATTATTTTAAAAACTATTTTTTTAAATATTTAAAGAACTGTGTTTTATATATTTTTTTAAATATTAAACTGTTTTTAAGAATATATATATATATATATATATATATATATATATATTTAAAGAACTGTTTTATATTATATAAATTTTAATGGATTGAATTTAATTAATCCATTTATATTATATTTGTCGTGTAATTTTTAAATATTTATTAATAATAAATATTTGTCATATATTTTTTAAATATTTATTTATGACAAATATTTATTATATATTTTTTTTATGTATTAATAATAAATATATATTCATGATATTTTATATTTATCACTAATAAATATTATTCTGTTTTTTATTATACATCAATTATAAATATTTATAGTGATTGGTGTGAAAAAATTATATTGCTATGTTTTGTGGTACAAAAGGCAACCACTGTTGTATTGCTATTTATTCCTTAACAATTGAATAAAAGAAAAATCTGTGAAAAAAGTACTCACATTAGCAAGCAATAAATCAAAGTATGAAGGGTGAAGCAGTGGCGTTCGTCTTAGTCGTAGCAATTTTTGTGTGTGCAGTTACCGGCGACGATAACCTTATCCCTCATCGACGAGAAGTTTACGATAATGGACGAATATTCGATATCAGTCACAGGTATCAACCAGATATGCCAGAATTTGAGTCTAAATATGGTATCGGCCAGTTTCTATGGCTTCCAAAGAGCATGAAAAACGGTTCCATCGCTAACAATTCCGAAATGAAACTTCCAACTCATACCGGTACTCATGTTGATGCCCCTGGCCACTTCTACGATCATTACTTGGATGCTGGTTTTGATGTTGATTCCCTCGATTTGCACATCCTCAATGGTTTAACGCTTCTTTTCTATTCTTCTTCTTATATTTGTGTTTTTATTTGATTTGTTATTAAGCTTGTTTTGTTTTTGTAATTATTTTTTTCCAGGCCCTGCTCTTTTAGTTGATGTTCCAAGAGATTCTAATATAACTGGTATGTATAATTTAACTTGTGATAATTTAATTTTTTTTAATTTCAATTTGGATAGAAAGCTTTGTTAAATTCTAATAGCATAAATGTTTATCATAGTAACTACTTATACAAAAATAGAATAAAGTCAAAATGCCTTTATATTAGCTTTAAACTATCTTCTAGAGCTTATAAATTGGACTCAAAATGAGTTGAACTTAGCTCTTCTACTCAACTCGATAAGTTATAAAAATAAGGTGAAAACATCTGATGAATATTTCATAAGTTGTTTTTACAATCTCCCTTGAATAATCTCGCAAGTGATTATGTCAATAGATAAGCTAAAACAAACCAATTAAAATAGACTCATAGAGTACGAGGGATAGATACCATAGTCCATAGGTAACTTTGGAAGAATTTGCCTATTTTAATTTAACTTTAGTGTTTCTTTTTAGTGTTTCTTTTTGCTTATATATAATAAAGTTAGTTGTTATTTGTTTTGAAAAATATAGAGGGTTGGATTTTCTACTGCTAGTTTTTTCATTGTTTTAACAACTGTTGTTCAAATGAAAATGTTTAGTTTTCTTTTCCAGCTGAAGTAATGAAGTCATTAAATATTCCTAGAGGTGTAAAGCGCGTACTTTTCCGAACATTAAATACCGACAGGTAATGTGTGCAATAGTACAAGTTACAATGATTGGTACTGTTGTTGGGAGTATCACAACATTTTGTTAACACTAGACTAATTCAAACAACACGGCTGATAGTTACAAATTTAATAAATTTGAAGTAAGCATCCATGAAATGCAAGTTACCAAATATGTGTGTGTGTCTCAACTATTTTTTACTCTTTTTGTTCATTTTCATTCCTGTATGTGTTAAACTGGTGTCAATGTCCGTATTGTCCATGATAAATAGGCTATTAAAGTGGGGGTGGATTTTAAGCAACTGTAACATTTGGTTATGATTTATGGGTTCTGATAACCACTGTTAAAATATACATTAATCATCCACTTATGTGCTTGATGAGATCTTGAAGGTTTTTTGTAATCTTTTAACTTCGTAGCTCATTTGAAGCCAAATTAGAAACTAAAGCTTGTTGAACTTTTAGGCGGCTTATGTTTCAGAAGGAATTTGACTCAAACTATGTGGGATTCACAGTGGATGGAGCAAAATGGCTTGCGGAGAACACTGATATCAAACTTGTAGGTAGGCATACATTGTTTTTCTATAAAATTTGCTACTTTTTCTCATGGCATTTATTCTGTCATTTGTGACCGGGTCTAGTTTTGCACTTGTAAATGGCTTCACTTTAAGTTATTTTTATTGACTCTGACTTCATAGGTGCTTCGTACATGTCATACATACATTATTCACTAGATGGAGATAATATTCTCCTCTGTAGTCAATAGCATTTGTAGCGGTTGCGATGTGCTTATGACTAGTGGCTGCAGCGGACGCATAGCGGCTGCAGTGGCTGCTACATGGTAGCTCTTTTAAAAACCCAAGCATAACCTCAACTTTTAGATGTTCCCTCTGATTTTTGCTGTGGATTTTTTGGTCATTTCACCATAAAACGGTTTTGCTTTACACTAGGTTTGAATATTGGTGACATTGAACTCTCTTTCTTAGTTATATGTCTCTAATTTTGTGTATTATTCTATTTTTGAGCCTTTATATGTGTATGGTACTATGCTATAAATTTCTGTATTGTTTCCCTAAACGTTGACGTAGCGGCCATACTACTTCCTGCTATAGTGCTTTGGGGGTCAGCTGCTATACACCACTATCCCCAGCATTGACTACATAGATATTAGATTAGCTTTTTTCTCTGCAATGATTGAGTTGAATAGTCATAATTTTATTTTCTTGATGAAGATCGGGCAGCATCTTTCAATTACTTGTTTGAACAACTAGTGATCTGAAGTTGATTTAACCTCATATTTATAGGACCTCTCTATATTACATTATTTTATTGCAACTTAAAACGCATAATTGCCATTAGTTTGTAGAATAAAACTGTAGAAGTCTTTCTAAATCTTAACAGGTGACTGGATGTTTCACCATTTCATTTATTATCGGTATTCAAGATAATAATGAAGTAGTTTCATAAGATCACTCTGTACCTTGATCCTCTCCCTTTATGACCAGATCACTTTGATGTACTACTTTTTCCTTTTCAATGTATGTTTAGCTGAGAGATATACGCCCCAATTTATTTCTCTTTCAATTCTTTACATTTTTTGGCTCAATTTTGTTGCCTGACAAATATTTCTGTGATGTATTGCAGGTATTGATTACCTATCTGCTGCTTCTTATGATTACTTGATTTCAGCTCACCTTGTGTTTTTAAAAGACAGGGTAAGAATTTACAAGCTTGTGTTTCCACCTATATAGTTAGTAGTTACAAGCTCTCCCTTTCTCTCTGTCTCACACACACTTGTATTATAATATCCACTTAAACTGGTAAGTATTTGGTTTGGACAGCATACTACTTGAACAATTTTGAAAGTTGTTGAAATCGAGCAACCCGTTTGTTGATGTTTTATTTGCTGCAGTCCTGTCGCCACATTAATCTCAATGTTTGGTTGATTTGGTATCTTTTCAATTCTTCTGATAAAATATTAAACTAAACTTGATAGTTTGAAAGATATTTTCGAATTAGTTGGTACACAGGTGCAATTTTAAGTTAGACTGCTGTGATGTTTTTAGTTCCTTTGGATAAATGAAGATTGAAATGCTTAACTTATTGCTTGAATAAGTACCAAAATCAACATGACATGAGTTAACTACTCCAAATGCTTCAGGAAATCATTCTCGTTGAAGGCCTGAAGCTTGATGATGTCCCAGCAGGATTATATTCAGTCCATTGCTTACCTCTTAGGTTGGCTGGTGCTGAGGGATCACCAATACGATGCATTCTTATCAAGTATTAGGGTATGTGTTGCATTCTTTTTTTTTAAATTTCTGGGATAAAATAAAAAGGGTTTGTGCTATCTGTTCCGCATTGTTCATGTGTTGAATTCTATCAAAAGAATTTAATTATTTTCACTGAATCAATCGCTAACGCAAAATTTGAAATTACTGCAGGAGCTGTGGATCATCAATGGTGTATGTATGTTTGGAGCAAGTGGTAGAGAGATGTAGCAATCTAATAGCATTACTTTGAATATAATTCTAATTTGCCTGCTAGGTTGAACCAAATAAATTGCTGTAGTGGTGTTCTTGTGGAGCTAGATAGTAACAATACTTACTTCAACTTTAGTGGCATATGTTTACATTACACTTATTAGAAACATCAAATATGCATAAAAACTTCAATAAGGCTATGTAGTTTCCGACAGAATTTCATAAATTCAGTTTGTGCCTCAAATTTCACAAAATTCCGTCCTGAACAACAATGCAAACAAACACTAAACATATGTTTGGTTTGACAGTGAGATTGCGGTGACACCGCACTGACAATCCAGAAATTTAACACAATGAATGCGCTTTGAAAGTGAAACCAAACATATGCTCAGTCATTTTAGAAAAGAAAAGAGTGTACATGTCAATTATTTGCCCATAGCATATAGATCATTATTAATTACATAGAATAAAAAACAAAATCAAAGTATTGTCCAAAAAACTGCACGTTTCGGTCAATGGCAAGTTTTAGTGTTCAGGACTATACTAGTGGCAACAAGGGCTCAGTACATTGTGTATGATTTCACATGAATCTGAGCACTGCACTGCATGGTGCCTGATTGCTTGAATAATTGTTGCTGTAATCGGTGCATGCATGCCGTTTCTTTTTTGTATGCGTTTGCATGCTTGAAGTTATGTTCTGAATCTTCTGATGCACTTGCTTGGCCGCAGTATGTCAACTAGGACACATGCATTAATGCTTGCATCTTGTTGTTTTAAGATTCCACTACCAATGTTCCCTCCCAGTGTAAAATTCAAATTAATCATAAATCCTTTCACGCCCTCTTCATCCCTCGATCAGTGATGTTGGACATTTTACAGGAGGTGGCATAGTAATAGTGATAGAAAAGCCTTGACCAAATAACACAAACTATCAGGGGAAAAAAGGCCAAACAACAAAAACACCCACTTCTTGATATAACTCCTTTTTGTTATCTGCAGATACTGTTGTGACCCAACACCACAAAACAATTCCATATCATGCATAACCTTAATCTACGTGGACGATTTTGAAAGAATTAGAATGTTAGTTTGTTTAATCATCCTTAGCAACTATGGTTACTTTTTCCTTTCAAGATTTAACCTTGGATCAAAATTTAAAAAGACTATTTACAACCTGTTATTGATGTTTTTTGGTTGGATGACAACCATGTTACCCATCTTTGATCATAGAAAAATGTTATAAATGGAATAAAACATTGAAACTGGTTTCATACACTGTTTCAGAACATAATAAAGCTTTGAAGAAGCTTGTAATACAAAATAATAATGAGGGTTGCAACCAAAGTTGCAAAATTTGCATCAATGACCAAAGCATTAATCCTAGCGATTGGTATTCGATTGCATCAGATTGTCACAGATCACAATAGATTAATTTAATTTAATTCAATTCAATTCAAATAATAAGTGTATCACATTAAGATGCCTCAATCACCACTCTAAGACTGTCTACTGAATTTAACATTTAGAATTAATCAACTGCCAAGTTCTAGTTCAATCAAACCAAGCTATCATGGCATCACAGATACTGAATTCAGCTTAGTACACAATACATATTTAAACGCTTCTAAGTATATTATCAAATTTGAAAATGCAAGGACCGTAGAAAAGATAGAAATTGAATTACTTGAAACTTTAGGGGAAGAGATAGTAGTTGTTTCCCTTATTCATTTGAATGAAATAAAGCAAGGATTTAGATTCGGGGTTCTCAAAAGTAAAACCACTCACACAAGTTAGTAATTTGAAATTGATAGTGAGATGTATCCACACATCCCTTAGGTCATTTCCAAGCTTATGGTCGGGATAAGGGTGTTGGCTGTAATCACTCATTTTAATTTTGTCAAGGGAGGTAAAAAATAGAATTCCTTTAAGAAACAACATCTTTGAAGTCCTAAATCTTTTCAACGAGACAGAGATCCATTTGGCCCAATATGTCTCTAGAATGAGAAAAGCTTATAAGGGCTAAAAATTTAAAATAAAAATAAAATTAGCATAAAGGTCCAATTAAGTACAGTAATATAAAATTTACATATATCATATCATGATTAAGCACAATTTTGATCCAATTATGTTGAGTTTGGAACAAAAGTATGTAAATAATTGTTCTTGATCAGACATTGAGGTCAATGACAATGAGTTTAAAAATGTTGAATTGTTTTTTATAGTTCAATTCAATTGTTCAGTAACTTTGATTACAAGATTAATACAAGTCTTGTTAAAAAAAAAATGAATATTTTACTCCAACATTTGTTGCATAATTTTACTTAATGTTTATTTAATTGAATGTTTGATTTTGATGTCATACTCGGTGTAAGATTGAGTTCTCTATTTTTTTTTATAAATAAATAATATAATATATTAAAACAAACTCTGAAAATATTACGTTGAAACGTTACATTTTTATATGCTATGCAATATTAATTTTGCTACATCATTCATGATGTGACACCTTTAGAGTTTATTTATTTTTTAATCATTTTATTAATTTTTTGTCTATGTTTTTTGTATTTAAAAAACTAATAATAAAAAATATAACTCGTGTTACAAACTTGATTTAATTGTCATTTACTTTTTTAATTCATTGCATATAAATACATCATAATATTTTAATTACATTTTAATAATTAAAATGTAGCACCATAAATTACCACAAAATCTATAAAAACATAACCATCACATATTAAAAATCAATAATTAAACTTATGCACAGACAATCCAATGAAGTTTAAATTAAAATAAATAAAAAATATTGCATTTAAATTAGCAAACCTTTGCAAAAAAAAAATAGCAAATGATATTTTTTAAAAAATAAAAATGTTAAATTATACATTAAATATTTTCAATATAATATACAATTTTTGTTCATTTTTCTTTTATTAGTGCTTAAATACATATTTTATTTCTCTAATACAAAAAAAATATTTAATCAAAATCAGAACTATTCAATTAACGACAAAAATAATCAAAATCAAGTAGTGATGTCTTATCATTCTCAATATTATTTAGAGTTTTTATCTTAAAAATAGTATTGTGAGTTTGTTCATTATATACACTCTCCAAAAAGGATAATTAAATCAAAATATTTTTGAAAAAAAAATGTGGTATAACACATCTAATTAAGAATTAGTTATTGGAAGTTTAAGTGGAAACGAGACATGAAACAAAAAATATAAGAAATAGTAGTTCATTCAATTAGTCAAAAAAAAAAATAGTACTCAAGATAAAAAGTAAAACAAAAATAAAAATAATAATCATATAAAAACCAATGCTTACAAATATATCTCAAATCAATGTTTGTAAAATATATATTATATTTTTTATAGAAAGAAAGTATTATATAATGATTGAATGTTTAAAACAAAACAAAATTTATACAAACAATCACTCATCTTGTTTTAATAATATTTTTAGAGTGAAAATCACTTATATTTTATTTTAATATTTTTAATTGTGTATACAAACAATACTCATATTTTTTTAATCATATGTTTTAGAAAGAAAATCACTCATTTTATTACAAATTTTTCAATTGTTTCCATTCTATTTATTTTTTTGTTATACAACCACTATTTTTATAAATGATTAAACTTATAAATATTAAAAAAAATTAATTAATAAATTGATATATTTATATACCTTAAATAAAACCTTTAATTTTTTTTTTAAATTTACATTTAATTTTTTTTTTACAAATTACACTCACGAATCGGGGGAGTTATATTTTCTAGTTAATACTAATATAGTAACTTTCTAACACGGTCCCCTTGGAAATCTTTAGAATCCATTGCATTGGATTATGGTTTATGGGCCAGAGGCATAGACTTGTGAATAGTGCATATGCATAATGAAGTGAGACCTGAATTTATGGGCAAGCCTGGCTTCTTGAAATCAATGCAAAACAAGTCAGTTTCATACTAAATGCTAACATACTTATAGTCATTAAAATTTGGTTTCACTTAAAAATTCAAAATCAATAATTTATGAAAAATCAAAAACTCAATAAACCACTTGCATTGCATGTATGTTACTAACTTAATGAGAGTTGTATCTATAGGAGCAATTAACGCCTCTAATTAATTAATAGAAGATTCTGCTTAGATAACTCCATTATTGACCAAGGTCATTCATGCTTTGAACCGAAGTAAATATTAATTATACAAAAGGACAAGAAAATAAAAAAAACAAAAAAAAAAACAAGTTGAGCTCTAGTAAGTTCTAATGAACATATGAGTCAAAAAAATAAATAAAAAAAGTTCTAATAAAACATTCTATATGAGTAATACTTTTCTGGCAGTGAAGCAGAGTACTCTACTACTGTTCAAGATTATCTTATCTACTCCTAATATCTTGTTACGCTCACTTTTGGGGTCATCATTCACCGATCATAAAATCATGATATTCCGAGATGGAAACAAAAATTGAAACATAAAATCAAATCAAATCCTTTACTTTTAATTTTGTGCACTCATTTACCAATTTATGATTATAGCTTGGAATTGGAATTTCTTCTATACTACTACTGACATACCGTGATGCACAACAGCTAAAAATGTACCATGAAAAGAGTCACGGGTTATATACATTGCTTTGATGATATGTGCCATGTGATACAGCCAAGCACAAAATTGTATCAACTCATAAGCTTCAACCTCCATACTATGCCTCTTAATTAATTTTCTAGGACCATATCTGATTCATATTCTTTTTTTCTGAACATATAAATAACTGCTCTTGGTGATTTTACATTCATTGAAAAAATATTTAAACTTAGAATTATTATAATTGAGTAAACCAATTTTTTTGCACGCACAAAACCAATTATGAGTGAAAAATAAGGTTAATTATATAACAACAACAAAAGCCCTACTTCACTAAATTAAGATTACATTTGGTTTCATATTTGGAGCAATTAATTTAATTTTTATCGTGTAAAATTGATTTTGACAAATTTAGTTGTTTTTGTATAGAATAAATTTTCCCTCTATAAAATTAATTTAATTTGAAGTTAAAGATTTGTAACTTTTGAGTTTAAATATAATTTTTATAATGAAATTTATTTTTAACTCATTTTTACTTAATTGTATCTAAATATAAATTACTTTATATTCAATTCACTTTTGAGTAAAATTAATTTTTGAAATTTGAATTATAAAGTGAGAAGTTGGTAAAATGAGTAAATCAATTGTTGATATTATAACTATTCATAATTGATTATACATGTACACATAATATTAATCATTCATCTAATCATCAATAATTAATAATATTCACTTTATTCTATAAAGTGAATTGTTTATTTTCTCACTTTAGATGAGATGAATCCTAATTTTTGTCTCTGCAGAATCAAAGATACACTAAAATTATAAAAAATATATATTTTTCCTTTATAATCGATTTTGTAAGAATAATTATACTCAATATAAAAAATTAACATTGTATCGTAGTGTTTAGGTTGATATTTGTGTCATCCATAGCCTATCCATTTGTGTCATCCACCAAATTATCTACACATCATGTCCAATAAAAAATTAAAGTTCCATGTTGAAAAATATATATTCCCTCTATTTCAAATACAAGCAAGATTTAACAATTTTATCACGTTAAATGCTATTATTCATAAAGTACTATTTCATTAATTTATATTTTAATTTTCTAATAACTCTTTTATTTCCGTGAACAAATTTTCATGAGAGATAACTGAGAGAGTACAAATAATTTTTTATTACTTTGATTATAAGGGTAGAACACACTAATCTTATAATTAATAAAATTTAATATATATATATATATATATATATTTTTTTTTTTTTTTTGAAATAATCAATATTGATAATTAATTATTTGTTAATTTTATTAAAGAGAGGAGTTGAACACGTAATATATTTGTCACTCTAACTCCACCAAACCACCTTATAATTCATAGAATTGATTCTTAAAATTAAAATGGTTTGCATTTGAGTGGATCAATCAATAATTTTCAAAATATTTAAAAAATTTGTTAATTCCAAATTAATATAAATAATCTGCAATTTCAAAATATAAATTAGCTCACTAGTTCATGGTTTAAATTTTGGAGAGACTAAAATCAATTATAGAATTGTAAAATTAATTTTGATATATTTAGATGTTGTCGAACAAAACTAACTCTACATCCAAAATGAATATTAATTTAAAACTACAATTTATAATTTTAAAATTTAAATGTAATTTTTGCATTAAAACTTATTATTGAATTTCCTTTTACCTAAATATATTCGAACATAAAAATCACCTAACAATCACCTCAATTTCATCTAAAGTTAATTTTATAAAAACAATTCACTCAATATCAATTGTAATCACCAAATAAATTTTTAATATATAAATGGTTTTAAGACCAATGGTAAACAAATGTACGAACGACCACCAGTACTAGTACATTACACACAGTACATTCACAAGATTAATTGATTGGTTATGGTGCAGTACTTACTGTTCATTTATTGTTTTCTTCATTTGTCCAATAGAAACAACCTTGTTTTCTTTATTTGTCTCCTGTCTTTCTAATAGAAGCAATTTTCTTCTTCTTAATACTGTGATTTTCAAGAGAAATGAGAGTACCCCTTGTACTCATAAATAAAACCTTTTTGTTTGTAAAAAAGAAAGAAGTCAAAACAATTTAGAGTTCGATTAAATCGTAGATAATATTCATACAAAATTATTCTAATTATATAAAATTCAAGCAGTTCTAATGATAAAACTTAGGTCTAAAAAATATATTACCTCTATCTTTAATTATTAGTATTAGGTACTTTTTTTTTCAAACATATAATTTATTAATATTATTAATTTATTTTGAAAAATAAAAGGTTAAATTGAATACAGTAATGTATCAGAGAGAGCCGCACGCGAAAGAGTTTAAGGAGATGAGAGTGAAATGTCCAAACCCTAAATTCTTTTGAAGTATTTTAATAATATACTACTATTATTTATAAATAAATAAAAATTCTCTTGGGCCTTGGGGATGCCATGGCATCTATGGGCTATTGAGAAGGTCCACATTTGGTAACATCCAAATTGACATATTAAATTTATTAATTACTTTTTTTTAATATATGCAAAAAAGACACTAAATGTGTATTTGGTTTTGCGGTGATTAAAATTGATTTTGAACGAATTAATTTTTTAAATTTGATTTTAATTAAAAGTAAATTGAATGTAAAGTAATTTATGTTTTAATATGTTCAGTGAAAAGTGAGTTTAACAATAAATTTCAAAGTAAAAATCACATTTAAATTCAAAAGTTACAAATTATAATTTTAAATTAGAATAAATTCTAACAAACATGATTCAAACATATAAAAATCAATTTTACAAATTTAGAATTAATTTTCACCCCTAAAAAATTGAAACCAAACTTACACTCCAAAATTGAAAACAAAGTTACACTAAGTAACATGCAGGACTCTCCTAGACTTCACACATTTACTACCGTAGAATTTGAATTTGAGTATTTGACTTTTCAAGATTTGGGTACCATTACCATATATAATAACACAACACATGCATTATTTTGTTTCATGTATTTGTTCGCGTGCTCTGCTTGTCGCTTTATGCCAACAGTTTTTGTACCCCAAAACAGAAACTTAATTACAAATAAGGTAATTTTTAGGATGATTATGATTCAATCGTCGACTATATATTGTCGCATTTTTTGTTTTAAGACTAAAAAACCAGCTTTGAAAATTCCAGTGATATGATACTACTACTAAAGGGTCACTCTTACCTTACCAGTCAAAAGATACCCAAATCTTTGTCTGATAAGCCAGACATGCTTGCAGCTAAGTTTCACACATTTGGGACACAAATTCATACTGTGCTTTAATGCTGACCCTTATACATCTACAATCAAAAGACCTACTTTTTATTCCTCTATATTTATAAAAAAATTAAATAAAATTGCACCCTTACGGTGAATTTGTTAAGAATTATATTTTTGGACTGAAAAAACAATATTATTATTATGAAGTATATTTTTTAAGGGAAAAATTGATTTTTTTTTTAAGTATACTTCTCAATAATATTGTTTTGGTCGGAAATTTTTTTTTCTCACTTTACTTAAATTGATCTCAAATGCATACATAACTCGTTTTTTGAAAAGTGGGACATAGGTTGTTTTTAAAAAAATTATAGATACGTTTTTTACAATTATTTAAAATCAAAACACGTACATTCCATTAGTTATGTCAAATATATTTTTTTAAGTTAGTAAAAAACACGCAACTGATTTTAGTTAATTGTGACTAACTTATTCATAATTTTACAAAATCAATAAAAAATTTACCTTTTTAAAAATGCTAATGTTAATATATGATCAACACTCAATTTCTATTACTCGCAATTTAAAAAAAAAAAATAGTAAGTGAGGATCACAAAAATAAAATAAGAGATAGTCTTTAATGTGACACCCTTTTTAAATAGTGCTGAATTTTAAAATATATATGAAGGTGTTAAATAGGAGGATGATGTTGTACATCAAAAAAATTCACTTGTCCTTTTCTTCTGACTTTGTGAAAAGAAACTAAAGAGACCTTAAAGGGAGCCTGCTTGATTAACAATAAATTTTGCCTTGTTATAAGAGAGGGAAAAAGATTTAGCTTGTGTGACTCTTGCATATATTGGACCACTTAAATATGCATCACTGTTTCTTTCTGCCTTTTTGTTTTGGTATTCAATGCCCTACTTGGTGTCCTACTCTTTCTCACTTATAAACATTTTATTTTCTATATAAGACATTGCGTGAATTTGGTGGGGTATGTATCCTATTAAGGCACCAAGAATTTGAGCCATCCTAGTAAATTGTTAAACAATACTTTTATGTCCTAAGATAAATGATTTAATTGATTATTTCATTCGGTTTAAAAAAGTTTATAAAGATAGAATAATATTTTTTATAACATATCATTATATTATTAAGTATTAATATATTCACCATTATTATTAATGCAAAGTAAAATATATTAAATTAGAAGTGGTGCATGTAAATTAATGATTTATTTAAATTGAAGAAAAAAAATCAATTAATTTAGAACAACTTTTTAATAAATAAATCGTTACGGATAAAATATTACAGTGTTACCTTAAAATCAAAGGTGTTTTTCTCAATTTATTGATGTCTTGGTCATTGTTATTCTATGCAGTTAATAACAGCTAACAGTCATAAAACAACAACTTGTGCTCAGTTCATTTAATGTAAGGTAGTGGATAAAAGAGTATTCCAGCTTGCCCATGAGATGCTTATCCATTCCTATTTCTAATTTGCCCATGTGATTCACTTCAATTTAACTACATCTTTCATTTCATTACATGATGAGAACGATAGAATTACGGAGTTTTTTCAACAAAATCACAATGTCATTGCCATTTTACCTAATTTACCGTTATCTAAGCATACATTAAATATGTTTGATTTTGTTGTGATAAAATTGATTTTTAATAAATTAATTTTACAAATTGACTTTGTATAAAACCGAGTTAAATTAAAAGTGATTTATTATTTATATATAAATATATGTTTTAAGCATTGTATATTGAATGACATAATATTTGCAAAATATTTATAAATGGTGTGAAATTTTTATTCAACAAATTAATTGTGTTAAACTCAATTCAAATTCTAATACGGTTTGAACTTATTTAAAATCTATTAAGCCAAATTTTAATTTGAAGAAAAAGCTCTAAATTAGACACAATTTTATCTGAGTTTATCCAAGATATTAAAATCAATTATACAATTCTATAATTTTTTTTATAAAAATCTAAGGTGAAGGATAGTGTTCTAAAATGAATTTGAATTCTTCCAACCATTAAATCTAGTTATAAACTAAATGAAGTTATTTAGAGTCTTAATTGATCAGTTGCAAAAATAAAATAGATGAGTTTTGGTCAAAATAGATTCGGGTAAAGTAGTAATTGAATTACCAACTTGTTCTATATCCAATAAACAATAATATATAAATTTATTTTACTCTTTAAATTTTTGTTTTTATTTCCTTTTTCTTACGTGTTTTAGGTTTAATCTCCATTTTGTATATGAAAAGGTTTTGGTGTACAACCATTCTATTGGGTGATATATATAATATGATGGTGATGCGATAGAAAAAAAATATATAGAAAAAAATAAAATGTTAGAATGAGAGTATAAAAATTAGGGGTGTTGAAATGTAAAAGTTATTTTGCATATATGTCATTTAACTTTTCGCTTAATTGTAATTTTGGTCCTCTTATTTTTATCTAATTCGCAAAATTGATCGTCATATTTTAAAATCAAATATTTTTTGTCTCTCTCAAATTTTTTAATTAAAAAATGATAATGTGACGCATTTTAAATGATAAGACATATAATATGATAATGTTAAATGATTAATACTCATGAAATTGTAATTAAAACTTCTAAAAACTTTTCAATTTTAATTTTTGAAATTATTCATTTTTGTAATTTAATTAATGACATATAAATAATTAATGTATCTTGATGTTTTTATATCATGAAATGATATATCATATCATTTAAAATATGTCAAATTACTATTTGTAGGTAAAAAAATATAAAAGAATGACAAAAACTTTCATCTCATGTTGTTTCTATATCATGAGATGATATGTCGTATTATTCAAAATATTTTTTTTTTTCAAATTCAATTCATGTGTTAAAGATGCATGCCCGAGTAGATAATAATTAATTCAAAACATATGGTAGTTAGAAAAAGAAATGTTTGCACTTTGGATCTAAGTCATATAGTGTTGGGACACATTTATATAAATGTACGTCTTCATAAATTTTCTCGTACAACTTCAACACAACATAGCCAAATCTAATTGTGTTTCTAGTGTTGGCATTTTTGTCACTGCTTTGGTAGATGGTGGCCACTTCGAATATGGATCCATTCCTAGCAACACATTGGATGCCTATTGCTAGTAACAAATATGAACTGTAACATTTATCAAATATTATATATATATATATATAAATTTTTATTTCTTTTATAAAAAAATATCAATTTTTTTTAAAAAAAAGAAACGTTATATATGATAGTAATAATTTGTTTCACGCATTAGGTGTGGAAATGCTAGTTGACAGTTTTTTGGGGCCTGCATTTCTGATTCATTGGGGCCATTCAGAATAGTGATGCATCAATTTTCTTGAAATCCTATTGGTATTAATTTGGGACCATATATCACTCTTGGATATATAGTTCCTTTAGAGTTTGATATGCACAAATCAACACCTTTGTTGAGAACATAATAGGATGTAAATTTGTCTATACTTGAAGAAGCAGCTTTACATCAACTTGAATAATTATTCGTTGTGTCAAATGGAAAGAATCATTTTTTTAAAAAAAAAAACTTTTTTCAGATCAAATAAAAATGTCATATTTGACCTCTTCTTAATAATAATAACCAACCGTTGAAAACTTACCATAAGAACACACCACGGTGGTTTACATGTTCCTTTTTTACCTTACATTATTGATGTTGAAGTTTGTTAAGTATCTAATCCATGACTGTGGTTAATTAACTATAAAACAATGTTGTTTGAAACAAAAACTATTAAACAATGCGACGTGTATGGTTGGATTCAATTTTTCTTATAAAAAATAATTATGTTGTGTCTTAGATATTACTTTAAAGTTTAATAAATTACAAATGAATTTATATTTATTTTTCTCTACTAACATTAGCAAAAGTGTGAAAAAATTAAATAAATAACTTATTATGGAACAAAAACATAAATTATTTA
Source organism: Cicer cuneatum (assembly GCA_037974295.1). NCBI lineage: Eukaryota > Viridiplantae > Streptophyta > Magnoliopsida > Fabales > Fabaceae > Cicer > Cicer cuneatum. The sequence continues at coordinate 3,286,795 of JBBPBO010000001.1, read as the reverse complement.
CATTTGATTTAATATTTACAAAAATCAATTCATATAAATTCAATTTTTAATGCCACGAAATCAAACACACAAATAATTTGGGAGTTGATGAAAGGAAATGATCTCTATTTGACTTAACGACTCATAATTATAATTTTGATAACTATTAAATATTAAAAATGCAGTTAGCAGATTTTGCATATAAAAGACATAATTGTAGAACAGTGATGCTGACATATTACCTTATTATAGAGTGGATTAACTCTGCCTGTCCTAATTGTCTGTCTTGGAATGGTCTAATTTTTCCATGCTTCATCTGTCTTGGTTGAAAAACGACATGTTTTGATAATTACTATTCTTTCTATTTTAAAATATCCGTGACATTTAGACCGGTTTAAAAATGAAAAATGTAAAAAAATAAAATGATGATTTTATTAATTATTGTTATATTTTATTAATCATAATTACAAAATAGAAAATAATAATTTAAAAATTGTTCATATAATATAATTAAAAAATAAATTTCATTGAAACAGATGGTTATTGTGGAACAGATGAAGTTTTTGTTTTAACAAAAATAACCTATTGTTTGGGTTGGATATGTATCCCCACAAAATGAAAGAGATACAATTTTGATGAATGGAGGATGTTACTTTAAATATTGTCTCGAGAAGCAAAATTTTGTAGTTTGTCTCGACCGGAACCTAAAACAAAAAGCCATTTATTGTATGTTTCATTAAGATCTTGACCTCCACAAATACGAAAATTGAGCACGTTCTTTAAAAAAAATTGAGTATTTTTTAGATAAAGTTTTCTTGTAACATGGTTAATTAAGACTTAAGATAAGTCAAAATTGTGTATAGTGCATCTGGGAGACCAAAAATAAAATATAAATAGGAGACGATAAATGATTCATTAATGGTTAAAGTTTGTTGATTTTTAGCATTTTGAGATGGTTTATACTCAGAATATCACCAGCTTCAGCTTTTTCAGAAGTAGATACGGCTGCAGCTACGAAGAGGCAATTTTATTGTATGCTTTATTCTGAAGTGAAGGAAGCATAGATTTAAGAGTACTATGTTTATGCACCCTAAGCAGTTTGTTTCCATTTATTTACTCTTCAAAAACATTTGTCATGCACAAATTGAGAGATGAGAGAAAGGGAAATAGAGAGACAATGGAGGGTCCACAAAAATATATGGTCCTCTTTTTATTGTTCTTTTAAACTTTACAGCTGTAAGCAAGAAAAACTAGATAGGAATTACATTGGTGGTTTTAGAATTAATATATATAAAAAAATTAAATGAAATATAATTTAATTATATTATATAATATTTTTTCATTTTATTTGTGTATATGTCTAAAAATTTGTATCTAAATATTGTGTTTATATAGGTATTTCTCCCGTCTTTTATTATAAGTATTTATTCTTTTTTTATTTTTATTAAAAAAATTGATATAGTAATTAATGTGTTTATTTTATGTGTTAATATTCTTAAAATAATATTTATATTTGAACATATTAAACTTGATTTTTCATATTTCAAGACAAATTAAAAAATGTTAATATTTAGAGATAATTTTTTTTCAAATGATATTTATAATTATGGATATAAATAGTATTTAATTGAAGTAAATTCATTTAGTGTATGTTTGATTTTATTTTTATAAAAGACAAAATTAATTTTAAAAGTTAAGAATTGATTTTGATGTATTTGACTGCTTTCGTAGAGCCAAACGCACTCTCAATTTTAAATAAATATTTTTTGTTTTTCTTAAAAAACAAATGTATAAAATTAATTTTTATTTTCATAGAACTAAACACACTCAAACTAATTTAAAATAGTAGATGGGACTAGGAAAAGGAAAATTAAAATCATTAAGCCAAGCCCCAATGCATCATACTATTATTCTACAATTATTGGTGTGGGGGCATATATTACTAATCTCATAAGCTTTGGTATTCCATAATATTTTGTAATTTCCTTTTGGAAAATCAATTTTCCCTATATAGTTTTAATTTCTGTCTGACTCATGAAGTCGTGATCCTTTGAATCCATATGGTACTATCTATAATCTACCAAACTTAAAGTGGAGAAAAATATTAATAGAACCAAGGACAATCTTCCTACAAAATCAGATTTTGTCCCCCATAATAAAATCCCTTGCCTTTATGCATTATATCATAATTTATGATTAGATGGGTATTTTGTCAAAGCCATCACAAAACCAAAAGCATTTAATTCTACTTACTCCTTTTGTTTTTTTCTTCATTTCTTGTGTTATTAACCGCACTTCACTTAATAAAAACAAACAAATATGGCATTTATTATGCTTTAAAACTCCTCTAAGAAAGACTTTTTCTCATTCTAAAAATACCAAACCAAGATATCCAATTCTTAATCCATTTTGCTCACACACAATGTATTTAATTGGATACATTATCTTTTATACAAATTGTGTATTCACGTGAAAAAAGTAGAACGAACTTTAAATTTTTTTTTCACACTAGAACAAAGACCATAAAAAAAAAAAGCAAAGTAAAAAACCAAAAGGTGAAACATGCACTATAGTGAATCCACTAGAATGATCATCATGAATCTTTGCACAATAAAAGAAAAAGGGGTAGTAAGAAAAACAAAAAGAAAAACAAATATCAATACAATTTAGAGAAAGGGAAAGTCTACGGAATGTTATCCACATGGGTCTTGTTCTTTGTTTCTTTAAAAAGAGTGTGCACTTAATCATAGTTAGTCTAATCCAACTAATAAGTACTCCAAAACAATGTTTGCATAAGCATTGAAAAGTTAATGTTATGTATCCCACTAATTTGAATTTTGTTGTAAAAATGTTTCCCCACTTTCTTTGGTTTTATGTCCTCTCTCCTTGTCATTAATAGAACTATTAAGCATGATTATTTAATTGTCACCTTGTCTTGACCGCTAAGTTGTTGTGCAATAAGAGTAGTAATTGATAATTCAACTCATAAAGTATGACAACTAATAAATGTTTGGAAACCAGTAGTAGTGTATTTTCTATCTTATTTTTTCTTTGTCTCATGTTGTAATATTTAAAAAAAAATCTAAAAATAATGGTCATTTTTAGTTTTTAATATAATTTTAATTAATTTTTAAAAATTATACTATCTAATTAATGGGTATCATTTATAAGTTAACATTCTTTAGTTTGCATTTATAATTATAAAAATACATCAATATCTAGTAAGATTAATGCAGTAAAGTCACATATTTTATATATATATATATAATTTTTTTAGTGTGTGAAATTATCGAATATGACAATTATTTTAAGATAAAAAAAAAGTAATATTCTGACTGATTTTGACAATATAAGTACAAATGTTAGATTGGCTATTGAATTCAAAATGCATAATAATTATAATAAACAAAATAAACTAATGTTTAAATTACAAGTTTCCCAACATGATTTTGGATATGAAACATAGTAGTAGTAATAGTGAAAGAGATCTTTGGGTTTCCCAACGTGATTTTGTGCATCACTTAGTGAGGTTTTTGGTTATGTTGCAACAAAATTAATTTTAGTTAAAATATAAAGTCTCAACATTATAAGTATGATTATAGAAAATCTATTGCAATATGAAAGTGTAATATTATGGTGAATTTTCCATAATAACAATGACACGCGTAATTTAACAAAGGTTATATGTATATTTAATTAATATCATAGCAAAGATAGTATTAATATTCATCCTTACTACAGTAAATTTTGTGGAAGGAAGGGTCTACTATTAACATTGCACAATACTAGTAGTACTCCTACTCCAACTAAGTAAAAGGTTTAATTAGTGCCATCTAACTCCAATCTTCTGATAATTAATGACAAGCTAATGCAACTATATGCTGCAAACAAGATAGTACAAAGTATAATAAACTAGTAGTGCCGTACAAAGCATGCATGCTATTGTATTGTGTTGTTGACACCCTCCTAAGTATCCAAAACAGTTATTAGTAAAAGACTATTCAATGAGGGTGGCTCATAGATAGAGGCAACAAAACAAAACCTACAATCCAAACAGCAATAGTAGCTGGTTTTTTCAGTGAATAGGTTAATTATGTAGAGAATTAAGGTGACTTGAATATTATTATAAGACCAACTTTTGTAATGTGTTGTGTTGGCCTTTGTTACAATCGAGGTCAAAAGACTCATTCCCCCAATCAACACAAAAAAATTCCACTCTCCGACAAACTACTTCTCCCTTCACATGCAAACAAAACTCTTCTTAACCTGTCCAAAAAACCTTTCTTTAATTGTTCTGTCTCTCTTGTTTTTTTGCTACTTCAAAATAAAACTATATTATTTAGAAGAAAAAATGTTCAAATTTTTTTTGGTGGATTCAAACACACAAGCAACTTGAAATAGATGAATAAAAACATATACACATATGAACAAAAATTATTCCCAATTTATTATAGAAATATAATATAAATATGTCCAAATTTGGTATGGTCTAAAAGAGATCCATTGAATATTAAGAAAGTGTCTCAATTGAAAACATATCACAGATGCTTGCTTCCCTCTTAAGACATAGTAATATTAATCTTCATTGCCAACTTTGTCCTTTCCTCTTCCCTCAGAAATTAACCATTCCCCTTTCATCATGTAAATCATCTTGCCTTGTGTTGTGCCTCTTCAAGAGATTCATGTAAATGAACTTTAGGACATTGTTGGAAATAAAGAGATAGAATAGAAAGGAAGGCAACACTAAACTAACTAGAGTTTAGTAGCAACTTGCATGGAATGGAAAAATTAATAACCATAGTAGATAATAGATCTTTTTGAAATTCGGATCAACTACAGTCAAAGGATTATGCATTCACGCATTTGAAACCTCCATGGACATTAAGATTTTGATCACAGTCCAAAAAATACAAAATTTAATTTTTATTATATAATTGAACTCATCGAACTAGAATTTGAACTGTTTGATACCCCTAATGCGTAAATGCAAAAAAAATTGACTGAAGAGGAACCGGATCCATTTTTTGAGTGGTTTTTTTTCTTTCTTTTTTTTATGGTTATTTATTTTTTTTTTTTTGAAGGACATAGAAAATTCAGAGGGTATTAAGGAGAGGTGGCAAGAATTCCAACAATGACCCTATTAAGAGGTGACAAATTCATGTTTTGTCCTTGAGTTTTGGTCTTCTTGAACAAAGGCTCTGAGGTTGAATAGAGTGATGACCCCACTGACCATGAATCGTTGGAACCATCAGAGCTAAAAACAGCATCAATTACGCCACTTGGGCTACCAGGGATTTCATCATACTTTCGTTTAGTACTACTAAGGTTGTTGCAATTTGTGACTTGAATAATCGCATTATAACATTCATCTACTTTCTCCTGTAAAAACAAAACTAGTATCAAATCATGTGCTTATCATCTTCATTAATCACATTGTCAGCATTTATTTATTTATTTATTTTTAATCTAAGATGCTCATAGTACACACATATATACTCATATGGTCCCATGGAGATAATAATATAGGAGTATACTCTGTTATTTATTAAATGTCATTTCATAACAACAAAAAATTGTTTTTTATTTTCGTTTTTGAAATTCAAAATAAACATTAATTATTTATTACAAAGAAAATAAATAAGTTAAATGAATTATTAAAAAATAGTTTAGAGATATTATAAGAAAAAAATTATTAATTAAATAAAAAGTAACAAAAATTATTGATTTTTACATAAATAAAATTAAACCAAAAATAAAGTAACAGTGAGAGTAGTACTATTAAATTAAATAAATAAAAATAAACATAAAATATGAAGTACTTCTACTTTAAAATTTAAAACAAAAACATTAAGATAAATACTACTAACCTTGTTGATTTTGAGAACCCCAAGAAGCTGATTTTTGTAGTCCAAACCATCATCACTCTGTTCAATCTGGTCTATAACATGCAGCATTGTAGCAGTGGCCAAAACAGAAGGAAGACAACCAACAAATCTTGAATCTAGACCCAACAAAACACATACCAAATAAATATTGTACGTTTATTATATTTTGTTTTATTGTACTTATGAAAAAAAAAGGTAAAGTTTTTTTTTTCAATTAGTACTTAATAATAATAATAATAATAATAATAATGTTATCTAACTTAAAGAGTACTACAGAGAACTTGATGCTTACCTAAAAGTAGAGATAAAATAAGATTCTCACAGCGCCTTAGAAATTCCCAGTGAAGATTTGTTTTCAATCCAAGCCTTCTTATAATGTGATCTAGAAAAGAAAATGGTGTCACTGGATGCATCTTCCATTTCAATGTTGAAAGAATCAAAAGCTCCATTCTCTGAATAGTCTTTGCCTCAAACACATATTTAGTGTCTTGCACCTAAAAAATGTAACATCACAAACCATACATAAAAATATGTAAGGAAAAAAAGTAAAAAAAAAAACAATTTTTTCTGGTTACACTTCAATTGTTTTCAGATACACGCAAATAGATAACCTGCATGAACTTATGAACTTAATTTTTTACGTTTATGTAAATGTGGGTTGAGTTTGATGTAAATTATTTGAGTGTAACTGGAAAAAACAGAAGTGAAAAAAATGAGTTTTTTTTGTTTTGTTTTTAAGGTTAGAACATACTTGAAGGTCTAAGAGAAGAGGAACTTGAGTTTCTTCAACTTTAGCAGCTAAAGAGATACAAGTAACAGCAACAAGCTGAATCATCCATGGCTTCTCCTTTTGAAAATGGAAAGTTAAAAGGAACTTATCAAAATAAGTAACAGCAAGTATTGCAGTTAGAGCAGAGAATCCATAATGAGCATTGACTTTAAGAATCCATTGAACAGCTTCACGACGAGGCTGAGAAATAAGTGATTTTGTTGAGTCAAAATTCACATTTTTCATCAGATCCTCATAAGTTTGTTGTTGAGTCTTCTCTTTGGTGAAAAGAGAGTTAAGTTCTTCATCTTGAAAAAACAAGTCTTGTTCCAAGAAAAGCAGAGGAAACAGAGAAGTAGAGTTGAAGTGAACAACAGCAATGTTTGTTGTTGTTGTTGTTGTTACATCACTTTGTTCTTCATTTTCATTATCTTCATCTTCCCATTTTTCTTCATCACAGTAAAGAGAATCAAGGAGATATGAAACGTTTTGATTATGTTGTTGATGGATAGCCATCTTCTTCAGTGAAGAAGAAGGTGTGTGGTCCTTTGTTCATTATAAAAAGAAAACACAAATCACTCTAACACCCATTTCAATCTTTCTTTTTCTCTCTGTGTTTGTGTGTGAAGATGAAAAGAAGAGAGAGAGAGAAAGAAGAAAGAAAAGTAGTAGAGAGTAGAGAGTAGAGAGGTAGTAGTAGAAGTAGAAGAGTGATGATTTTCAGCTGAGTGGGTGTCATGCTTGTCTTTTATATATTTATATGAATCACTATCAAATATAATTTCAATTCCAAATATAAAAATAATATAATTTCAATAGTTTGGAAGACATATATTTCATCACACAAATTGTGGATTTAATCTCCTTAATGCTGTTATAAAGAAAGAAATGTAATTTATAAATATTTATAAAGTTATAAAGTTTTCTCTACCTTAACTTAAGGTATCATCACTATCTCATCCTATAAAAAATTTATTATAATAAAAATATGAATATATTATATGTTGTTGAGTGAATGTTTGGCTTTATAGTATATTGTCGTTGTGATTTTATAAAAATAACTCTTGCAAAATCACAATGACATATTGTAAATTTATTAATTTTACTGTAAAATTAATTTTTTTTATTGATGGTGTCGTATTTACAAATAAAAAATAATTACAATTAATATAATTTTTTAATTTTTAATATATAATTAACTATTTTGTAGCTATTTTATTTAATTGTGTATATTTATGATAATTATAAATTCAATAATATTTAAGAGATAATTTGGTAAATTGTTATATTTCTTTCATTTATATTTTCTCTTAATTTCTAATATGTATAAAATGAAATACCTTCGTCTTATATAACTAAATTATAATATTAAATCTGTATAGATTATTAAATTAAAGATATAAATTTTTTCTTTTTTTAATGTACAAATGAGATTTTCTCTTTAAATTTAACTTTTCACCTTTCAAAAGAAATTAATAGTATTAACAAAGATAGATTTAGAAAGAAAAAAAAATAACAAATACATCTAGTATTTTATTTAAAAGCTTATATTTAGAGAAGAAGAAAATTCAATAAGTGTTTATAATTAAGAAGGTTAAAATGCATTTTTGACCGCAACTTCTAAAATCTAACGATTTTGACTTCAGTAATTTAAAAATTATAATTTTAATATTTTAATTTTAGTTCATTTTAAAAATGAATTGTTCATTTGATTTTGATTTGGTTAATATTAAAGCTGCATTATTTTTTTTATATTTTGATTCGGTTAATATTAAAGCTGCATTATTTTTTTTAATGATCATTTGGACTTATTTTACAAAAAAATTGTAGCTCATTTGTTTAAAACATAAAATAAAATTTCATGCTCATTTTTTTTAATAATTTTTAAAACAATTGCTAGCTCTAATTATTAATTAAAATAAACACAAAATAAAACAAAATGGTTAAAAATACATTTTTATCTTTTTAAAAATTATTGTGAATTTATGTACAACTTTGTGAATTTATTACAATAATTTTTAAAAGATAAAAATACATTTTTAACTCTTTATTTTATATTATGGTTATTTTAATTAAGAATTAGGACTATTAATTTAAAATAATTAAAAAAATAGTTGACAATTTATAAAAAAAATGAGCAGAAAATTTTATTAAAAAAAATTGAGTTGACCAAGTTAAAATAAAAGAGTCAACTATTTGTAAAAAAAATAAATTTTAAGAGACAAAAATTGTAATTCTCAAATTAGATGAATTAAAATTGCAAATTTTAAAATTTGAGAGATGAAAAATAATTTTTAGTCGATTAAGAAGTGAGAAAGTAATAAATAGATATAGTATATATAGTCTTGATTCTGTAATTCTTTATATTTGGAGTTCTTTCTTTGCGCTTTCGGTGTTTATGTTTAGTTGGCGGGCAGAATTGCTTAAATCTAACGGCACGCACACCAAGCTGGACCCATGAAAACAACTTCTCTTATACTACCTTTCAATTTACAATTTAATTCACACGTTTTCATTCTTTTACTGTTTTTTTTCAATTTTATTTATATCCAAAAACAGCTTTACCAAATTTTTTAAAACACCAATATTTTTTTTTTAAAACGTCTTGTCAAATAAATATTACTAGTATTTCATCTATACCATAATGAGTGTTTATTTAATCAATTCTAGTGATTATGAAAAATGCATGGTTGATAGGAAGATAATATAGCAATGTACACTACTGTCCCGCGAAGATTATTTGGCCGATGAATTAACAAACATTAAAGGTGTTTCAAGCATTTAGTATCATGTTTGATCACAAATTAATTTATATGAATTTTTCTGTGTATCATTTTTATAAGTACTGTTGATCAGTACTTCAAAATTGAATAAAAGTAATAGTTTTGTAATTCTTCTTATATTTATAAATAAAAATATACTTAATTTATGTCGACTTTCTTTATTTTAATTTAATTAATATTTTTTAAGTCATTATCGCAATTATAAAAAACTTTTATAAGATAGGATATATATAAATGTTGAAGTTTTAAATATTTTAAAACATTAGTTGGATTGTAATTTGTAAACTAAAGTCCATATTAAAATTTGTGCCTCTAACTAATTATTAACATTTGTGCGTGATAAAAAAATTTGTAAAATACTCTCTTATCTGTCGAATATAAATAACAACAAAAATAATTTATAGTAATTAAAAACTAAAGTTAGTATAGGAACAGTAATAGACAATTCTTTTTAAAAAAGGGAAGTAGATAATCTAGTTTAACTTTTCAATAATACTAAAAAATAGTACTCTATCCATATTGTATATGTTATTTTAACAAAGAAAAATTGTCTGTATAATATATTTGGGCTTACAATATTAACTAATAATTTTATTTTATATGCCGTAACGACCTTAAGTAAAAATTACTCTCTCCTTTGGTTAAAAAATAATACGTATATCTAGTATTTAAAAAATTATTTATATTCATATATAATTTTTTTCTCAGATAAAACTTTGTTTTAGAGAAAGATTAGTATTATTTTTTAAATGATATCATTATTTCATAATAGACTGGTTTTGTTTATACTCTTTTATGATTAGGATTATTTTTTTGTTTTGAATAAATGATTAGGGCTAAATTATCTTGAATAGTTTTTGTTAGACCCCAGTATAATCCAAATTTCATAAGAAACAAAAGTATAATCCAAATCGGGATAGGTGGACTCATATAAGGGTTAATTTTTTTCTCAGCATTTTATTATTTTTTAAATATTTAATTCTAAAACATTGCTTAAAAGGCTTGAATTTACGGAAAATTGTGACATACCACCAAGATTTTGGTAAAATTATATATTTCAAAATTTCAATAAAATTACAGTCGACCAAACTTACTACAAAATAGTTTTATAAATTTTTTTAATGGAAATTTAAATTCAAATTCGCCTATTTATGAATGTCTTTCATCACCCAAAAGAAAAGATTTCTAATGTAAGAAGTAAAAAAATATTACTGAAAAGTTTATTAACCTTTTTATGATTTATCAGGTTGTGTGTTCCTTAAAAAGAGTTTTTTTTTTTTGTCTGTTTAATTATTGTTATTCTTCTGTAAAAAATTGATGAAAAATTTAAGAGAATGTGCTTGACCACATGGAAATTGGCACGTCTTATATCCATATTTATGATTCCTGGCGGTATTGTCTGCAGAATGCAGATCGAATATTGAAAATTTAAAAGTAATAATTAATAAATAAATAGGCACTAGCAAGCAAGCAGAGAATACAAAAAAAACAAGAGGGTATTTAAAAAATGTACTGTAGTACATTCACTACATTTTAACGAACGAATTTATAAAACTTGTCCTGTTCCTGTTAGAGACAATTTCAACTTGTGTTCTTTATTTGTGCATTTCCCAGTGTCTTTATTTACTAAAATAAAAAAAGACTAAAACGGTACTCATTTAGTTTTAAATTCCACTTGGTTTAGATATTCAATATTTTTTTTACCAAAAATAGATTTTGTAATTGAGTGTGAGATGCTTGAACAAATCATTGAGTGATATTAATTATTAAGTACAACTAGCCTTATTTCATATGCGTCTCATCTCATTTTATATATTTTGGAAATGATTTAGCTAATATAGTTTTTTTTTATACGGTAATTTTTTTACTATCTTTACGTTTTGTTGGGTATCAATAATCAGCAGGTTAAATTAATTTAAAATTTTAATTTAATTCAAAATAATTTAATATAAAAAATGACATGACATTACTAGAAAAAATATATTTTGTACAATTCTAAAAAAATAAAGTTGCACCCAGACACAATTAAAGATAAAGCAAATTGAGTAAAAATATAACTCAATTATTCGGATTTTACAATACTAATATACAGTGCACTAACCATTTATGCTAGACCTCAATGTCGACAGTACATATAAAGATGAGTGGTTGATTGAAAAATTATTTGTCAAATTATGAGAATAAGGTTAAAAAATTTAAAAATGTACTATGATAAAAAGGAAGGGAAGGCACCAAACACTAAAAAGGTGTGCCAAGAGTGAAGGTGCTTCAGTTCCACTAATAACCCAACCAACATAGACAACATCGCCTTTGTTAAGGGTACATTTCCCTTTGGAGTCACTGGCGTGCACATAACTTTTAAGACTTTCCTTTTTCTTTGTACTATTTTATTTATTTATTATTATTTGTTTCATTTAACAGTCGTTCATGTTTATTTTTCTTGATTTAAAATTTTGTACTTTATCTTCAAAATACACTCTTCTAAGAGACAAAACCTTTTAAATAACTTCAGCATCTCTTGCAAGTATTGTCTAACTCTAAGAATCATATTTTTATGTTTTGTTCTGTCAAAAACTAATAATAATTTTATGCTGTGAGACCCTGACATGAGATATAATACAATAAAAAATCAAGGACAATGGTTAAAAAAATTAATTTATATACACTGTCAAATATCTATAAAACAAAATGAATAACCGACTCATAAAAGAATTTACATTACCAAATCAATTACAACTATTAAATAATTTAAAATATTTAACTTTTACAATATATTAAACTCTTAAAAAAATACAAAATCAAGTTCAATGTATAGTGAGAATATGAAAACGGAGTGGCTTCTATGATGAGGGCATAATTAAGTCTCTCATCATAGATCACATATTAAAACCGTTAGATGATATGAGCTCACAGATTTTATAATGAGCCACAATATATTAGGTCTTTTCTTTCTTCTCTCTTCTCTTTCCTCAATTTTCTCCACAACCCAACTTAAAACCCAAAAGAAAATTTGAAGGCCCAGATCTTTTAACCTCAACACCCTTAAATTTAATATTACAAAGCTCGACTTCACTTTATTTATTCGTATTAATTTATTTTACATAACATGTTTATGAATCTAAACCCTAATAATATAGAGATTTGTACCAAAAAAGTTCAATTCCAACTAATCAACATGAGATATTCACAAATCAAAGTTAGGACACACATTACTTATAAGTCTAATTGCAAGTTCATATCATCAATTTAGCTAATAAAACACTAAACAAAAAGGCCCCTAAATCGGTTACGTTGAAGAGATCAACGATGGTAGAGATGAATTAGGGCTACGGTTGGAGAACGGCAACAACGGAAGTGGTTGGTGGTGGCGGCGAGGTTGATACTCACATGTGGTGGGGGAAGTGGTGGTTCTTCAGGTTCATGGCAGTGGAAATTATGGTGGCACTCACGTGCGTCACATTTTAGGTTTTGTGGATAATGCGGCACATCTCTGTCGTTTGGTTGTGATTCACCCACAACAACAAAATTGCTACACAAGGTTTGAATGATGGATGCATTATTTTTGCTTTTGAACACTTCAAGGTTTTCAGCGTAGATAGAATCCATAGAAGACGAGGAAAGGGTAAGAGAATAGAAGGATAAAGAAATGGAGAAATATTATTGGGAAGCTACATCGTAAGATATTATGGGTTGCACCATCTAATGGTTTTTATTTATGGTCCATAGTGAGGAGCTTAATTGAGCCCTCACCTTAGAAGCCTTTTTTTTAATATTTTGTTAATGAAATGATTATCGATCTTTGGCAAAAAAAAATTGATCAATGATGATTTACCAAATTTTCAGATGAGTGAATAACCATCTCTTACATGGCCAATCAATACCCAAAAATTGGCACAATCTTATTTTCAATTAGTGCATTTTGCCAGTGAGGGTCGCCAGATTTATCATTACAACAAACAAACAAACAAATGGATAAACATGGTTTTGTTAAATACGAAATTGCAAGCAATATTATGTACAAATATCAAAGTATAAAGATAGAAGAGGATATCTTTCTTGAACCTCAATCACTTTCATAGTCTTCATCATCTCCGAAAGTAAAAACAGAAGCATCTGCAGCCATGGCCTTAAATTCACTTTCTGAGCTGGGCACGTCTAGATTGGACACTGTTCTTCCACCAACATCACTTTTTGGCTCGCTGGTACTATGACTTGGCGTAGAGGTCTTACTACCCAAAGAAACTTGTTCTGTTGCATGCGTTATATTTGTGATTTGATTTGAAATTTTGTTTGTATCAGACTCTCTGGAGGCACTTGCTACTGTTTCAACTGCTTCAGAAGGGGCCTTTGTTTGCTTGCTTATTGAAGAAGCAGGATTATCTGCCTCACCATCTGAAAATACGTCATCTTTGTCATGATCCCCATCCCCTGACTCTTTGTCTGCATTTGGTGTGGGGGTGTTCACCTCAACTGGGGCAGGAGCAGGATTGGTACTTGAACTCTCGTCTGATTTCTTTGTAATTTCAAGGTTGGAAGTTACAACATTGCCATTATGATCCAACAGCACAACTTCAACCTGGAATCCTGGAGAAGGCAATTTTCTCTGCCAGAAGACAATTCCAATTAATAATACATTTAATTAAAAGACCCTGATTACTTTGGATGACAAAAATGGAAACACAGCACTCCACAGAAGCTAGATCATTCTCTCAATCATTAATAACGCCTATAAGATCACCAAATTTCTTTGCTGTTTTTTTAAAATGAGGTGGGGGAGGGATATTTATTAATAGGGTGGGTGAGGGGAAAGCACTTAGGCATTACAAACTGTCCCCCAAGAGAATTTGAACACAGTCCCTTGGAGTTACAAGGCTAGTTACCACTGCACTAGCACTCTAGAAAATAATTGTGAGATAATAGTCTTGTCGAGGAACCACAACAGCTTACCTTGTCAAAGCCATCGAGATCACTGGTGTTCAAAACTTTTCTGTTTTCCGTCATGGTTGTGTTTAACCAACTAAAAGAGAAAAAAGAGAGATATTTCAGTTCAACATGAGATAGGCAACAGTGGCAATTGAACATTGATGAAGAAAATTAACTACCAGTAAAAATCTCCTTGGCGGTCATGAAAATGGATTTTGAAGTCCCCAGCCAACTCTGTCAGACCAGGCTCGCCAGGCAAAGCAAAGACCATCACTCCCTTCTTTGGTGCAGCAAACCAAAAATCTTCTGGCTGCAAATAATGAGAGACTATATCACATAGAAACCCCCTCCTTTCAAAAAATAAAAACAGAAAGAAAAAAAGGCACATGTTGGCACAACAAGTCAATTAATACTTGATAAACTGACATCATATTATAAATGAGACTAACCAAAAGATCCTTGGTCCTTGGATGCTTTTTGGTTGAGAACAACACACCTACACATTAGAAAACAGAGTCAATAGCAAATTGAGCAGTCTCTTACGGACAAGGATCTCACACTCCACCCTTTCAAAAGGGTCAGCTGTGAGTCAACTCTTGACATAAGCATAATATATCACGTACAAAATATATATCAACTTATCAATACTAATAGCAAGTAAAACATAACAGTGCAACACAATAGTAGAAACTCTCCCTGATTTTCTATCACTCGGGACTCTGTCCCCTACTAAAAAGGAAGTAAAACAACATAACAGAGCAACACAAATATGCCTGAGTTGTATCATACCTAGCAGTTAAAAAATTATATGGTTAAAAGACCCGAGTACAGACCATATAACTAAACAAAATATAAAACAGACCGTAATAGAAATGAGGACAGATGAATTGTCTATTGAAAGATAAAAAACCATAAAAAAAAGTATATTTCAGCAGACTAGTCAACAAAAGCAATAAAGCTTTTCGATGCTCTAACTGAAAATAACATGACATTATAAGTATGCTAACAGACTGGTTGTAGACTGTAAGCAGAAGGGCAAATTTTAGTACAAGAATTTAAGGCACACCACTATGATCTGAGATGGTTATAGAGGGCCTGATCCAGTAAGGGCATCGGTGAAGCCGGAATCCTCTAAGTATGCACCTGCACAAAATAAGATGTCAGCACATCAAAACAGAAAAGTATCAAAGTATTGTTTGTTTTCAATGGTACGTACCTGCGGGCAGGTGGGCATTCGCCATTAAAGTAAGTCAAGATCCGTTCAAAATATTTGACATATCTCTATAGAAAGAAAGAAAGAAAAAAATAAAAACATATGACAATACGATAGTAAGTAGTATTTTCATAGTCCAATTTTTGCACTAGTAACACATTACAAAGCTAAACTTACAATCTGACTAGGCAACACAAGTCCTTTTCCATTGATACATCGTTTCTGGTTATAGTAATCCATTGACTCCTCAGCAGTTGGAAAGAACTGCGGTACATTTAAGCAAAATCTAAAAACAACTAAGCAATGCAACAAAACAGAGACGGAAAATATCAAGCACACTCGTCATATTTTCAACAAATTGCTTAGATAGCTATTAACCTTCAAGAATAGTAGAAGACTAGAAATCATCAACCCTGTCCTGGCCATTCCAGCCTTGCAGTGGACAACCACCACATTCTCAATGTCTTCTTTCAACCATGAGTAAGCACTTTGACAAAATGATATAACTAGTTGAATTGGTGGACAATTATGATCATCAAATGGGAAGCTAGCCACCTGAAGACGGAATTTAATATTTCAGATACAAGAAACTGCTCAAACAAATTCCATTGAAATATAATACGGAATAAAAACATAAAATTCAAGTTAAACAGAACAATGACATGAGTAATATAGGCTATCTAGCATCATGAGCAAGACTAGCAACAGATTGTATGAATGATAATTAATTTAAGAATACATAATCTGAATAAGATTTATAAAATTAAAGATTAAAACTAAAGTAATATATCTATTTTAATTAAAAATAAATTTACATTAATGATTCTTATAGTTGTAAAAAAGAAATTTACAACAGGGTTTAATGGTTCTAGCACAATTGTCCTCTTTAAGACTTAAATGGAATTTGAAATCACCTTCCCCTCAAACAATGATGCATCATACAGCCGCTCCAAACAAAGATTGTATACTTTGTATTTATTCTGCATATCAAAAAACAAGTCAAATGCAAAATCTGACAAGAAAATGGCAATGACAGAGACTCATTAAGTTCAGAGTTTAAGGCAATGTAGGAAAAGAGACACCATGTAGGATGCCTCCCATACAATTCAACCTGTCATCAACTAAAAATATGCAAGCACAGTCGCAGGCAGGATAACAAAATATATGAAGCAGGTGATCATATGACACAATAGTTTATGAGAATGAAAGTAAGGAAATGAAAATAGCTCAAGAAAACACTGACAAATTCTGCAGTTCAACATCCCCTTTTGTTTATTGTATCTTAGAATATGCCTAGCAGAAAGGGAGGAAGTAAGAAATTGAAACATGTGTAAGAGTAAACAGGTTAGCTGTACATATCAGATTTTCAGAAGCTGTGGCAGAATATGCCAAGCAAAGGG
>JBBPBO010000001.1:3165879-3269556 GCA_037974295.1 Cicer cuneatum | reverse complement strand
GGGGGGATTGTATGTCCATAGACAGCATTCACTTGCAAGGTTGAGAACAGTTTCAAATATTTTCTGGCATAGACACTCCAATGAAATAAAGCATTCCATTAAATACAACGCTGACTTTCAATTTTAAACAATCTACATAAAAAGACAGGCAGAAGAACTTGTAACTTCACATGTCAGAGCATGCCTTTCTACCTTATGATGAGTCTCAAAAAACTTGATCACTTCTTCCATATGATTTCTGTAAAATCCCTTCATTGGATATATAGAAACTAAAAAAGTCAGAACACTGATGTTAAAGATGAAAACAACCAGCAAAACAAAAAGCTTCCAAAATTCACAAACTCACTTCAACATAACCAAAAAACCCAGAGCTCATGTCACCAGCAGGGAACCCCATTGCAATAATGTTTTCAGTAATATATGTCATATCTAAATCAAAACCTCCTTCCTGAAAAAAGAGGTTATAAAAGTGGACAACAGCACATGTTAGACAAAAGTTCCTAATAGAAAAGAACATACAATTTAGTACGAAACAAAGATATATGAAAATCAAACTCAATCTATCACAATTAACAAGTCACGACAATAATTATATCCTAAATTTCTAACAGCTTTTCTTAACTGCTACAGATAGAATGTTCATCATGCGGAACACCAAATCTTGTGTGGCATTTTGAATACTAAACAGGAAGTAGGCAAATATTTTCAAATTTTGGGACTTATAAATTCATTGCCAGCTATGAGATTGGATGATCTTGTAAGAGTACGACACTATAAGCTTTACAAGAAAAAACACAGTAAATCTGTTTGAACAATAACAACACCTGGTATCTTCGTTTATTTTGAGAAACAACATGCCGAGCTTTGACCTGCACAGCTTTCACCGCATTCTTCGAAGAATCAACTAGACCTTTTGTAATACTTCCAAACAAATTAGATTGTGTTGCTGGTTCATTGGAATTGTCATCTGCCGCATTAGATTTTGGAGACAACCGCAATCCCAAATTACTTGTAATGCGTGCAAAAGCTGATTTTCCAACATTTCCACTTGACGACGAGTCATCTTGAGATCCAGAAAATGACTGAGAAAGTTTTAAATTTTTAGCCCAAGAAGATATGCCAGTGGGAGATAACCTGGATGGTGCTTCACAGGCAGAATCATCTTGTCCAGAGGCTACAGCAGCAGAAGCTTGTCCATCTGCCTCTTTAGCAGGAGGTGCAGTAGATGGTACTTTCACAGGAGGTGGAATAGACACACCAGTAGGCACTGGATCCATCCAATTGAAAAGTATCAAACTTATGCAGAAGTTGGAAATCCTATCATTAGTTGGCCCTGGCCCTAATGCGTCTTTCTTGTTAAGGCTGCAATTATCAACATAATGTTAGTTAGAAAATATGGTGAAAAATGCAAGTAGTATTTCGTTTATGCATTTCATAAACTTTATTTCATCAATCTTAAATACTCAAACTGAAAGATAAGTCATAAAAATCTCCTCGCTAGAAGAGTCTATATCTGTACTACACGTATTTACATTTGTGATTGTGATCACATTGTCTCTTATTATGTAGCCATTAGTTATAGCTTGTTATACATTTTACATTAACATTCATTATAAACAGACACTAGATAGTCATATTATTTCATCTACCTAAAGCAGACACTGGATTGTTGTATTCTTACAACAATTACAATTCACAACTAATTAATATACAATAGTTGTTACTCGGCTATTCAGTTTTTAAAAAGGTTGAACAAAATAATGTGGAAAAAAAATGCAGGATTTACTCTAAGGGGTGGAGAAACCTAACTGCAATATCATATGCCAATAAAAAAAATCATTTTTATTGGTCTTGGCTCTTTATTAAGCATCATAGCTAAAAACATTGCATGATAATGATTTCAGTTAACTGAGTTTCAACTTCCGTTTAAAGTAATCCATAAAAAAATAAAATCAAAATGGCAGCATAGAAAACCGAACTATTAAGCACAATTTTGCATAGGAATCGCGCAGCGTGTTAATGAAACATGAAATCGAAATCGAAATCAAGATAGGGAGAGAAAAAGGAGAAAAAAGTAATTACAGATCTGAAGATGGGAGGTGATCTTACCAAAATGGAATGAGAAAGAGATGCAGAGAGAGTTGATGAAGAAGGGAAGTGAAGGAGCTGATTAGGGTTTCGAGTTTCGATGACGATGGGAACGGAGTCGTTGAATATTGTAATGTGATTACTGTTTAACATGAAATGAATGAAGAATGGATTTGATGTCATGAATTCATGATCCTACGGTTGACGCTAGCCAAGGAGATTATTGTCTGTTTTATGGTGCACCATGCACCCTACTGTTTTCTGTAGGTACATGTCTTCTTCAAATACTAATTAATTGTAACATTAGAAACATAGACCACGTTAACATGTGTATAATAATTATATTTTAAAAATATTCAACTTTTCAAATGTACTTTTTAATATAAATTTTTTATATTTTATTGTACTATGTGCTTTTATGGCACATGTTGACTTCACTTTCAAATATTTAAAATATCTTTTTATATTATATTAGTTTTTATTTTAGATTATTAATGAAATATTATTTAATTTTTATAAATTATATATTTTAGATGAGTTGAATTTTGAAGATCACAAAAATTGAGAAAAGTTTCAAAATTTTTAAATAAATATTTATATATTATTCACTAACATTGTCATCATATTGATAATTAGATTCAAACTCATATCTTTGGAGAATATGAGTTAAATATTTATTAGTCTAAAATATAAATTTTGTAACGCTTGTTTAATATCGTGAGAGTATTACTTTAAATAGTGTTTATAATATTTAATTAATATATTTTGTTTTGATTTCTTTAAAAAAAATATTGATTGGTAACACTAATATTAGTTATTTTTATCCACCTGGTTATTGCATCTCCATTCATGGAGAATATTATTTTAGATTTATTTTTTTTACAAATATTTTTAGATGCAATATCTCAAAGCAAGAACAAGGAATACATGCTTTAGACATTGCTAATTTGTTGCTTCTTAGTTTCTATGTAAGGTTACATTAAATTTATTTTTCTTTCTCAAGTTTCTAGAACAAAACTTTTTTATTTTCATCTTTATTCGAATGAAAGATTATATTAAAATCATTTTTTCTATGATAAAGAAAGTATTAGTTAAGATAAATAATTAAATTTGTCTTTGAATGTACATATCATTAGTGTTGTTAACTTAATGACATTGACGATTATGTAACATATGATGTATCACTCTGTCATTATCACGAGTGTAGCTGAATAAATTGAAAAAATAATATTAAAAAAAATCAAAATAATGTAAAACATGTTAATCCTGTAACTTGATAATTAAAAACTGAATTTACTTATATGTTCATACTTCAGAATACAAATGCATTGTGCACATTTGTAATTGTTGGAAATGAGGAACAAAAGAGCTAGTTTATGAATTGAAAAATTAGAAGTCCCACATAGGAGGGATTACACATTCTAGTAGTGTATATAAGGTGGAGGTATGACACTTAGGGTGTGCCCCAAGGGGTACCCAATTTTGTGAAAGAGTGGAAATGCATGCAAAATAAATCATCACACATGCACGGCGGCCGGCTTATGCATTTCCTGTATCGTGACATACTTTTAAGATTTTTTTAACAAAAATATCAGAACTGCAAAATACTTATCAACGAGTAAGTGACAAGCATTCATAAATATAGCAAAACATATAATTGTAAATAGAAATTAAAGAAACACAGAGGATCAATAATTTGAAAATATATACAATCCATGAAAAGCATCAATATCCAAATTGCATACTGCTTGAGATATTTACAGCAATAAGTCTGAAAATAAATGAAGAATGGTAATGCTCTATTTGATTGTATATACATAATCAGAGACCAACATCAACCATTACTCAGAAAATGATTTACATTCATTCTTATTCTCTCCAACACTCCCATAACCACTGTTAGTGCATCAAAGATTATTGATAAGCTGTGCCTAAACCAGCAGTGACTATTCCACCTTCATCTCTCACACGGAGTTGTCTTTCATTGCGGCTTTACGTTGCGTCCAACTCCAAGTACTTGTAGCAGGTGTCCTTCTCAAAGCTTTCACTCCAAATGGATTGTTTTTGCTCTGTTGCACAGACAGAAAATGAAATCAACCTCAAACCAAAGAAAAATAAGTAACAAAACAAGAAAATGGTTGTTTGTTACTCATGATTCATAGCAAAACTAGTAGCAAAAACACATTTTGCTAATAGACTAATGCAAGAAGGGTATAATTACCAATCGGCATGTTCCGGTGTTACCATCACAGACGGGGTAATCAGGAGGACAACAACTAGAACCGTCGTCGCAACAAGTTGCAGACTCAACGGGACAACATCCCCATGCAAAGCAAAAGCTTCCATACTCAAAAAGACAACAACATGTGGTTCCAGCTGAGCACGAGTAGTAATCATCACATACAGTTGAAGGTTTTACAGGTGATGGAGGGGTAGGACCAGGATTTGGAGGGTTCTGACCCTTCTTGATAGGATATGATGCCTCCATTGCAATACCACATTTACCGGTTTTGCTTGTTAGCAAATTCCTCTCTAGCTTAATGTAACCATTCTCACCCCATGATGGACCCCATGAGTTTCTCACTAGCCAATAATCGGTACTGTTCTCTGTTCCATATCCAACCGTCACAACACCATGGTCAAGTTCTGTTCCGCATAGGCCAGTAAAGACACCCTGCACTCAAATTCAATTCCACACATTTAAACAGTTAACCACTTAATCTTATTGCTAACAAAATCTAAATTGTGATATGCTTTATTTATCCTTGCATTAGATGAGTCAAAGAAAGTTAGTTTTAGATAATTAAGAAAGCCATAGATATATTACTGAATGGTAAAGTTGAAATGCCCTGCCACCAGCTTCAATGGCAACACTAACGGGTTGATTTGCAACAGCCTTCATCAATGACTTCTCATCGTTTTCAGGAACATCTTCATATCCATCAATGGTCACAACCCGGGCATTTTTCTGAGAAACCAAAAATCAGATAGTTAGCTTAACCGATGCAAAAGCATTATGATATGACATAAAAAAGACATACACACGCGCTCGAGCGCGCGCACACACATATACCTTGTTTGAATCACATGTATTTTCACGAGCACGATAAGGGTAATCCTCTTCAGTATCAATGCCTCCATTTTTCATTATAAATTCAAAAGCATGGTCCATGAGACCTCCATTGCATCCCATGTTAAAACCTTTATCACAATCAACCAACTCTTGTTCTGATAGAGATATGAGATCACCGGTTACAATTTGATTGATCCCTTCCACTGCACCAACCGTTGAGAATGCCCAACAACTCCCTTCACAAAGAACACAAATATAATTCAATACTCGCACATGTCATAACATTCAAAAAATAAAATAAAATAAAGGTTGAAACAACTTTTTAGTCAAGCATATAATTTGTTGCTTACAAATATTGTTATGTTTGTGTTCCTTTTGAAAATAGAACAGAATTCAATACATATACACATACAGTGTAAAATAATAAATTATTTTCATTAGTGTCATATATTGAAAGTATATATTTTTGTGCAAATCATTTAGTCAGATAAAATTATTTATATTGGAATTGGTTACCGTAATTATTTGAAGTTAAATAGATAAAGACTAAAATAAATGTTTATAGGACGGAAAACAAAAAGTCACAATTTCGACTAAACCAATAACCTAAAAAAAAATTATATTTTCATGACTAAAAACAAAAATATAAAATTTTGTACTAAAATGATATATATATTTGCATGACTAAAATCATATTTAAATCTAAAATAATAATTTATAAAAAACAAAAACTCACCACATTGGCCTTGATCTTTGACAGGAGAAACAGCACCTTTCTCCCTCCAATCAACAAAACCTGGCAATTCATCGGTATCATGAAAAGCATAACGATTACTCTTCTTAGACCCAGAAAGCAACCCTTTGGAATTACGACTTCGTGTACCCAAAAACATGGAACGATACTCCTCATTGGTAAGATCAGCGAACTTCGTAAGACCCAACTTAAAGCTTTGGTTTTCCACGTTATTATGGTTTTCGATGAATCGCAGGTTATCCTTAAATATTTCAAATCTACGTTCTTTCTCACCCAACGCATTGTACACTTTCCCATGTTTGAGCAACCACGATTCGTATATTTTCATGAGGTGAATGTCGGTTTTGGCAGCCTCGAGTTTAGCGTCGTAGTCGATGATAGACGTATCGAGGGAAAAGGAAATAGACAAAAATGAGAGAGAAAGAATGAAGACGAGGGAAAGGTGCGATCTTTGAAAGAGACCCATGGTTGAAGGAGGGAGAGAGAGAATGATGAATGAATGTGAAATGATGGGTCTGAGAAAATGGAAGAGAAGTTGCGTTTAAATAGTGAGAGGAAGTCGTTTTGGGAGTCAAATGTAGGTTATCTAAAATTGTTAACAAAATGTGCTGGAAATAGGGAAGGTGCATTTTTGGCTCTTATTTTTGGATTTTCATTACCTCAACTGAATTGCCTCTCACGAGGATCACACAATAAACATACCACAAAATAATTAGCTTCTCTTTTCATAAAATAAACAAAAAAAAACTTATTTTTTTCTTTAAATAAATTTTGTCATTGTCCTTAAATGGCTGCCAGCATATCAAATAAAATAAGATTTAAAATAAATAAAAATTGTTCGTGGATGTTGATAACAAATTTTGCCCTAGTTTGAAGATTTTCTAAGTCTTGAATTTTTATTAAAAAAATGGGTCTTTGGAACAGGTTTTGTTAGCCCATTTGAAGTTTGATTTGGGTTTGTGAAACTTTTGCCTCTTTTTAGAGTCCAAACAATCTCTACTAAATGAACCAGTTTTATATATATAAAAGAAATCAGTAAAAAAAATAAAATAGCAACCATAATGATTGTGGCATCAAACCCGTGTCGATTAAAATTTTTTTTATGAAAATGAAATTACGAAATTGACAAGTGCTTCTTATATTATAGATAATAATAATAATGTTTAATTCATAACATAAAAAATCTACTACAATCTACTCAAAAAACTAAAGAGAGTGACTCTTATTAACTAATCAATATGCACACGAATTAATCTCTTTAAAGACACGAGTAACAAATGTTCTCTAATATGAGAATTGGAGAAGATAAATAACCTGTTGGAAGATTGTCCTACTTGAATCATATTAACCATAACTGTAGAGTCTAATTCAAACAAGTAACTTAAGTAATATTCAGTTGTTGTGCAAGCTTGATGCACAACCTTAAAACTCAAATTTCAGCCCACACCACATAACAATAACCAATTCTATTGTAGAAACATTTGACAAATTACCATATGTATCACGAATAAGTCCACCACATGTAGAACTATTAGATGCAAAGAGAGTTGATGAAGAAGGGAAGTGAAGGAGCTGATTAGGGTTTCGAGTTTCGATGACGATGGGAACGAAGTCGTTGAATATTGTAATGTGATTACTGTTTAACACGAAATGAATGAAGGATGGGTTTGATGTCATGGATTCATGATCCTACGGTTGACGCTACCCAAAGAGGTTATTGTCTGTTCTATGGTGCAACCTGCACCCTATTGTTTCATGTAGACACATATCTTCTTCAAATACTAATTGTGATTGTGACATTTGAAACATATACCACGTTAACATTAACATGTGTATAGTAATTATATTTTAAAAATGTTCAAATTTTAATATAAATTTTATTGTACTAACACGTGCTTTTATGGCACATGTTAACATTGTCCTTGAAATATTTAAAATATTTGTTTATATTAAATTAATTTTCATTTTAGACTATTAACAAAATATTATTTAATTTTTATAAATTATAGATTTAGATGAGTTGAATTTTAAATATTACAAAAATTCAGATATTTTTTAAAAAATTTAAACAAATATTTATATGTTATTCACCAACGGTGCCATCATATTAATAGTTAAATTTAAATTCAGAATATGAGTTAAATATTTATTAGTGAAAAATATGAACTTTGTAATGTTTGTTTGATATCGTTAGAATATTACTTTAAACAGTGTTTATAATATGGTATGAATATATTTCGTTTTGGTTTCTTTAAAAAAAAAAATATTAGATTGGTAATACTAATATTAAATTATTTTTATTCACATGATTATTAAATTGATTGGTAACACTAATATTAGTTATTTTTATCCACCTGGTTATTGCATCTCCGTTCATGGAGAATATTATTTTAGATTTATTTTTTTTACAAATACGTTTAGATGCAATATCTCAAAGCAAGAACGAGGAATACATGCTTTAGACTTTGTCAATTATTGCTTCTTAGTTTCTATGTAAGGTCATATTAAATTTATTCTTCTTTTTTGGAGTTTTTAGAACGAAACTTTGCTATTTTTATCTTTATTCGAATGAAAGATTATATTAAAATTATTTTTTCTATGATAAAGAAAATATTAGTTAAGATAAATAATTAAATTTGTCTTTGAATGTACATATTGTTAGTGTTGTTAACTTAATGATATTGACGATTATGTAGCATATGATGTATCACTCTCTTATTGCCACGAGTGTAGTTGAATAAATTAGAAAAAAAATATTAAAAAAATCAAAATAATGTGAAACATGTTAATCTTCTAACTTGATAATTTAAAACTGAATTTACTTATATGTTCATACTTCAGAATACAAATGCATTGTGCACATTTGTAATTGCAGGAAGTAGTTAACTTGGAAATACTTGAAGGATCGAACATGCTGTTGAATCATATAGAAAGGTGACAGATGCCTTGTGTACCAAATGAGCAACCTAGCTAGGGAAGAAATTTAAATGGCAGCCGGCATATCAAATAAAATAAGATTTAAAGTAAAAAAATTAATATAATTAAATTTTAACAATACAATTATACTCTATTTTCAATAATTATTTAAGTGTTATTTAAATAACTTTTAATTTTCACTGTACTTTTGTCAATCTTCATGGGTGTTGATAACAAATTTTGTCCAGGTTTAAAGATTTTTTAAGTATTGATTTTTTTATTAAAAAAGATAAATTTAAAAAAATGCCTCTTTGGAACCGATTTTGTTAGCCTATTTGAAGTTTGATTTTGGTTTGTAAAACCTTTACCTCTTTTTAGAGTCCAAACAATCTCTACTAATTGAACCACTTATATATATATATATATATATATATATATATATATATATATATATATATATATATATATATATATATATATATATATATAAAAGAAATCCGTAAAAATAATAGCAACCATAATGATTGTGGTATCAAGCCTGTGCCGATTAAATTATTTTTTTTATGAAAATGAAATCAAATTACGAAATTGACAAATACTCCTTATATCATAGATAATATTAATGTTTAAATCATAACATAAAAAATCTACTACAATTCACTCAAAAAATTAAGTAGAGTGACTCTTATTAACTAATCAATATACACACGAATTGACCTCCTTAAAGACACGAGTAACAAATGTTCTCCAATATGGGAATTGGAGAAGATAAATAACTTCTTGGAAGAGAGGTTGGATGTGCATATTTGTGGATGGTCCTGCTTTGAATCATATTAACCATAATTGGAGAGTCTAATTCAAAAAAGTAACTTAAGTAATATTGAGTTGTTGTGCAAGCTTAATGCCCAACCTTAAAACCCAAATTTCAGCCCACACCACACAACAATAACCAATTCTACTGTAGAAACATTTGACAAATTACCATTTGTATCACGAATAAGTCCACCACATGTAGAACTACTAGAAAAAGCTTTGAAGGAACCATCCACATTCACTTTGAACCAACCTTGGGGGTTTGTGCCATGCAACAACTACAATCTTAGTTAACTAAAGATTGTTGAGGTCTTTGCTGAAAAAATAACTTTATCAATGGAACAAGCTTGACTGAGAACCTGAAAAGAAAAAAAAATATAAGGAGGAAGATCGAGAAAACACTAGGCTATTGTGATCCTTCCAAATATCGTGCATAGCCACAACAAATAAATAATTCCAATAAGATTGAACTTGCAAAATGTCATTGGTAGACAAATTCCAATTATACAGGTCAAGGCTAATAACATGCATAATGGTTTATGGACATTCACGATAAGGACAAATAATATATGTAAAAATCCCTCTAAAATATATTTCATTATTTGTAAGGAGTCTATTATGAGCTAGCTTCCAAAGAACAACTCGATAACTATCAAGGTCATTCCAACTCCAAAGATTCTAAAATATAGGATCATGATTACGAGGGGTATTTTGTCGAGAATAGAGAAGCTCATAAGCACTTTTTAAAGTAAAATGACCATCTGCAATAAAAGGATAAAACAAAATAAAAATTCGCATAAGGGATATTGGAAGAACTACAAGCATATTTGGCTATCACAATCTTAACTCACCATTTATCAAGATATGCCGTAAGATGCCAAATTAATTTCATTATGTAGGTCTTATTAAGCATCCTCAAACTTTTGAAATCTAACCCTCTCATATTTATGATGACAAAAAATTTCTCAACAGAGAAGATGCACTTTACATTGATTCATAGTAGTTCTCCAAATAAATCTCTACAAGTCTTTTCTTTTTTATCACACACAACCACATGAATTTAGTGTGATTGAATAAAATATCCAGAGAT
The DNA here is from genome assembly GCA_037974295.1 of Cicer cuneatum. Classification (NCBI taxonomy): domain Eukaryota; kingdom Viridiplantae; phylum Streptophyta; class Magnoliopsida; order Fabales; family Fabaceae; genus Cicer; species Cicer cuneatum. Next base: position 3,258,822 of record JBBPBO010000001.1, on the reverse strand, counting down.
ATTGGAGAGGGAAGTATGAGCTAAGTAGGAATGACAATGGGTAGGATTTGGGTTGGGTAGTATAGTACCCGTACCCGCAGTTTAAAAAAATACACGTGTCCGTGCTCATACCCTCGTGGGTATCAACTTTAGTACTCGTATCCTTACCCTTTGGATATTTAAGTGCACGTACCCATACCCGTTACCCGCACTTTAACAAAAATATATCGATATTGTTGTGATTAAATTTAAAAAATTGGTATGGACATAACATCATGTAAATTGGTATGGATAGAGAATCATGTAGCTTGACATGTGTATATGGACTAAAATTTATTTTTCCAATTTTTTTAATTATTAAAATTGCATTTTTTTATTAAGGGCCCAATTTTTAAAATTAGAACAGGACATCTAAAATCTATTACTATCTTATTTTTGTGATAATTTATTCATATTTTTATTTTTTAGAAGGATCCGAAAAATCGTGTATTTAAAAAATATTTTTTCAAACAAACATGTTTTGTTGAAAATCATTTTTATGTCCTTTATGGTAATTTTGTAGTTTAAAAAAATCATTTTTATAAATTTGTATACAAACATGTTAAAAATCATTTTACAAAAATCTCTAAATTATTTAAAACAAAAATAATAATAATTATAATAATAATATATAAATGTGGCTGCGGGGCGGGGTAGGTACTATAGTACCTGTACCCGCACCCATACACGTTCAATTTTGCAGGTAATTACCTGTCTCCATATCCATTATACGGCTTTTTACCCTATCCATTGCGGGTATCCACCGAGTCTGAGTCTAATTGTCATCCCCAGAGCTAAGGTTACCTACCTGCAAAAGAAAGAGTTGACATCTGTCAACATGTAAGCTTCTTTCTCATTTTATCCAAGATAAAGCAAAAAGAATTACTCGTAGTTCATTGGTGAAACATTGATGCTCCAAGGTAAATAAAATACCAATATCATTTGTGGTTTTTATACTCAATTCTCGACTCGAGGAATAAGCTATTTCAGGAGACACATTGTTTGAGAAAAAAACATGAGATTTATGCATATTGACTTGTTGGCTAGAGCTAGCACAAAATTTATCAAGGATAGGTTTGATCCGCAAAATTTGAGACGGGGAATCTTCAGCCACCAAGATTATACAATCGCAAAATCAAACATAGGAGAGTTCATGGCCATTACCTGACCAAATTTGAAAGGGATCCAATTTCTTACTTCAACAACATCCCTAATAAGATGATTAAGTCTTTCCATGCACATAAGTAAGAGGTAGGGTGATAATGGATCCCCTTGACGAATACCTCTAGAAGCATCAATATTATCAGTCGTTGATCCATTCCAATTAAGACAGAGAGATATTGAAGAGATACATTAAAATATAAGATTTTTTATGTTATCAGGGATCCCAAGATGATTAATATATGTCATAATAAAATTCCATTCAAGACTTATTTTCTCTTCAATTTTTTTACTACTATGAACCCGTAAAGAAAAATCAAATAAGTTTCATATTTTTTTAGTTTTCTTTATTTTATTTTATTTGTATTTCAGTTCAAAAATTAGAAATTATATTAACAAAAATAATATTAAAATAAAACTAAAAGAAAAAAGAAGAAAATTAGGAAAGTTGGAAAAAGGAAAAAGATAAAAAAAACATTCACCATCGTAGTTATCTCGTTGCGGCTACATGCAACAACATTTCCCTTTACCACGATCAATATGACTACCTCTCATTCGTCACTGTTGTAACCCCCTTCATTGGAGAATTTTGATAATCAGATCAGTTATAATTAAATATGTGTTTATGTTAATTTTTCTTTAACTATTTCTCCCATTTTATTTTTTTCGAATATATACTATTTTAATTATTTGTATATGTTTTATTTGAACCTTAAGATAAAAGATGTTTATTCTTGATATGTATATTGTTGTCTTTATAGGTTGGGTAGTGATAAATTTTGCTCCCTTCACACACCGCGCATACACCTTCTCACAAACTTTTGAGTAAGGTCCTACTCTCAGACTGAGTGAAGTCTAAGACAAATTAGAGGTTCAGCGATAATCTTTTTGGATATAGATCATAATCGATTATTGTTAAGATCTCATATAAATCACAACTATTATGTGAGTGTTCACGTTCAATTTGTACTTCATATTTGTAGTGCATATTCTAAATAGATACTTAGCTCTAGACACCAAAAATAAGTATAGTGGTAGAAAAAACTCAAGTGAGTTCACACAATTTAAAACGTTGATAGATATGTAAAATATAATTTCTCATATCATAAGAAAGAACCATCTAAGTAACATGAAGGATACCCTTGTTGCTTGAATCAACACATTCTTCATTAATCGGTAATTAGTCTCATTCATATCCTCCATGCCATCCTTTTCTATTCAATTAATCCATTTTATCATGCTCATTTTTTAAGGGAATATTTCCTCATTTCTTCAGACCTTAAAGTGAAAGCTTATAACTTGATGTTTTCTATTCATTACGCCTATAGCCTATCGCGGAATCACATTATTTTTAGCTAAATAAACTATTAGACAGACGTAGACATTATCTAAACACACATTTTCAAAACATGAATGTTCATTTTGTAAAGTGATAATGTGGTAGTTCATACTATTGCTAGAGTAACTACTTATCAAGCTCAATTGCTTACTTCTTTTTTTTTTACACAAAATAAAGTTTTTTTCATATATTAAAATAAGACTACTACAATCAAAGTGATCTTACGTTGATAAAATTTTCATCCATATTTTGAGATTAAATCGAATAATAAAAAACACACTAAAGATATTGCTGCAAACAGTTTTGGAAATAAAGTTCTAAGTAATAGCTTATGTTATTATTTTATGTTATTATTGAATAAAATGATGATTACAATCAAAATCATAAAACTAAACACATACAAAATTGAATATTTATAATATTATACTAATAAACGACACATTTTAAACATTCAGAAATAAATGAGAAACAATAAATCAAAATATTAATTTTATTTAAAACGCGTTAGACATTACATATAGATATCTCTTATCGTAGATTCAAACTCAAATTTACTCATGCTGTAGAAACATAAATTCATTTTATTTCAACTTATTTGTAATTTTATCAAAAAAAAAAAAAAAACTCATAAAGCCCTGCAACAAAACATATTAATGGCAGCATCCTTTCAAATTATAATCCAATAAACCTCATAAAAAGTAAAAACCACGAGAGAAATATGTTATGGGATTATGGCAGAATCTGCTCTAACAAATAAATCTAAAACAGTTGGAATAAAATCAAAAACACTAGATGTATCATAGGTTGTTTGTTTTCAAGATGGGTTGGAGGTCAAACTCACATTTTAAGTAAAAGCTTCAATTTACAGCTTCTATAAGTATATTTTTGGTTGTGTGTTGATTAAAATTGAATTTAATTAAAATTGAGTTGTTGATCAATTTTTAGTGTAAAATTACGTAAAAATTCAGAAGTTACAAATTATCATTTCAAACTAAAATCAATTATAAAGACATAATCAATTATGTTCAATAATACCCAAACATATTAAAATCAATTATACATTTTTAAAATTGATTTTGACTACTCCAGAATCAATCATGTTCAATAATACCCAAACATATTAAAAGATGCACTAAATCATGACCAAAATTGCATTGGAAAGCAATTTGAGTTTAGCAAAAGCTAAACCAAACATACACTCAATCACATAGTTAAATCAAATTTAATCAACTAAACAGTCGACCATCTGATTAGCGTCTCTATACACACGAACCCAAGAAAAATCACCTGTTATATTTTGAGTTCGAAAAAACTGTTTAAAAATCACAATTTGAGCCACCGAAGATATTATTGGGTTGAGTTGCGGACTAGGTCGTTTCGCAGCACTGCCCAAATTGTGCAAGGTAAAGTATCAACCACAACGTCCCCAAGATAAAACAGCTCCGATTCACTGTATTAGAGTTTCACTACACCATAGAAAACTGTTCTAGAATTACACCCTCAATATGACAGTTAAAGTCACTCTCAATATGACGGTTAAAATCACTCTTAATAAGGCGATTAAAGTTTCGCAATATGGTACTATGACCACTCATAAATCAAAAAGACTACACTCTAAAGGACTGCGACATAAAAACCACTTTAAAAAGGATAGTGATATTATGAGCACTCAAAAATCGACAGGACTACGACTCTAAAAGAATAGTGGTATTAAGACCACTCAAAACTCGACGGAACTACGACATAACAACCGCTCTAAAATATCGAAGGGACAAAAAGAGAGGGGAGAAGTGATTCGGTAACAATCGAGAATATAAGAGGGAGAAAAGAAAAAGTTCAGAAATGCATCCAACTTTGGTGTGTTTTTCACAATAAATTGACACTCTTTATATAGTAATGGAAGGAAATCCACATATGTTTTCTATCAAATGTGGAACTTCAACAAAAATCGACAGGACTACGGTATAAAACCGCTCTAAAAGGATAGTGATATTAAGACCACTCAAAACTCAACGGAAGTACGACATAACAACCACTCTAAAATATCGAAGGGACAAAAAAAGAGGAGAGAAGTGGCTCGGTAACAATCGAGAATATAAGAGTGAGAAAAGAAAAAGTTAGAAAATGCATTCAACTTTGATATGCTTTTCACAATAAATTGACACTTTTTATATAATGATGTAAGCAAACCCACATATGTTTTCTATCCAATGTGAGACTTCAACAAAATTTTGAAAATATTTATATAGTGATTAAAACAATTTTTAGTGTGAGACTTTAACAATTTTTAAATTCACACATTATGTTTCAACATCAACCCTCGATGATAACCTAAATTCTGCTTTCCATTATATTACACTAATAATCCAAACTCAATCCAAAAGAAATTGGGTTTAATCTCACATTCTCACTGCATTTTAATATTTTATTCAATAATATATAAAATACATCCTTCTTGATGTCTATGAATTAAGGAAGTGCACAATTTTAGACAAAGTATTATACAGTTTCCGGTCTATGCGTGTATTTACTTATGTTGATGTGAATGACCTGTGAATTGTAGAATTGTCTAGCCTCTGACTGCTTACAAGAAAGGAACTGCATGATTACAACATCATGCATGCCATTTTCCTACAATACAAATTGAACCCGGTGGTGAATTAATTAAAGTATTGATAAAAACATAAGAAACAAATGTAGCCATGAAAGTAGAACTGTATGTTTTGGCTAATACTATCATATAATAAATTGTTACGCACATGTTACCACTCGTTGGACAAGCATCACTTGATGATTTTCAAAGGTCTCATCATTTCATTGTCTTCATGGTCCAATATCTGCATGAAAACGGTATGTGTCACGTGTTGCAATGAATATCAATAATATATTTTTAAAATTTAAAATATAAATTATTATTTTTTCTTCTAATATTTATAATCAAAATTTCTTAAGAAATCTGTCCATCTTCAATTTCATAATTAAAATAAATCTATGCTCTTTTTTTTCCCTTCATAACCGTGTGCTATGTGTGTTAGCAAGTATTTAAAATATCACATTGAAACTAGAAAAAAATTAACATTACTAAAGTTATTTGAGTAAATAGATACTTTAGTTCTTAAAATTGTAAATAATAATAATTTAGTCTCTCAAATTTACGGAACTATAAATTAATTCTGAAAATACTAATCCATTTAGCAATTTTTTTTAAAAATATTTAAAAAAAAAACATCTACATTTAATCATTAAAAACTGTGATGTAAAAATTAAATAAAAATACTAAATTGATTTATTTTCAATTTAATTGATTTTATTTTTAATTTAAGAGATTAAATTGTTATTTGATAAATTTAAACGATTAAATAGTACTCTCTTAACTTAATTTCAGTTAACGTTTTAGTCTTTTATCTTCTTTTTTTTCCCGATTTGGTCCTTTATTTTAATTTTAAATGACAGTTTAATCTTTGATATTTTAAAATGTTAACAATATTATCATTTTTTTTTTACAAAAATTCATCAAAATTTTCAACCAATTTTGATGAATTTTTTAATTTATTGTAAAAAAAAGGATAATATTGTTGACATTTTAAAACATAAAAGATCAAATTGTTACTTAAAATGAAAATAAAAGACCAAATCAAAAAAAAAAAAAGACAAAACACTAAAACATTAAGTAAAAATTAAATTAAGAACTACGGGTGCTACTTAGCCAATTTAAACTATTAAAAACCTTGAGAAAAGAGGAAGAGGATAAAACACTTAACATGACAATGATAGACATAGCCAGGATCCGGTGTTGCATCAAACCCATACGTTGCATTAGTGTGTATGTAAGAAAACCTAACAACAATCTTTGTGACAAAATCGGGTCTCATCTTGAACACATTCTTCCACCCTTTCTCGTAATCAGGCACCGCTACTTTCTTGCCACGTGCATACTTGTCCACGTGGCACTTAACAGCGTCGTTGAATTTCATCATACAAGCCTTAAATTCATCTGATTTCACCAGCTCCGTCTGATCCAACACCTTAAACAAACCCAAATGAATGTGAAGCGGGTGATTATCATCCGTTAAGTTGATCAGATACCAAACTTCAGTGGACCCCGCTTTCGGAGTTTCCGTAACCGCCGCGTCATATGGTTTCCCATTCAGATACAAATGAATCGGTTCATCAATGTTGCTGGTGTACTCATACATAGCAATATACCTTGTGCGCGACACACTGGATAAATCAACAACAGGATATTCCACAAGCCTTTCCGGTATTCGTGACGTGTCAACTTCTTTATCCGGTAAAATGGTAAATTTCATAACTTTACTGTTAAACTCATCAACAGAGTCACCGGTTGGGTAAGGATAGGGTGCATCGTTAGCTAGAATAGCAACGCTGCTCTTTGATTGAGAAAAGTCAATAATAACGTCTGTGATCTCAGATGGCCCCACAAGAGTTTCATTACATACAACCGGCTTTCCGATATAAGCAGAATCAGACGCCACGTGTACAAATCTCAAACCGTTGGTGAAGAAGAGTCTAAAAAATCTAGCGTTGCTGGCGTTGATTATACGAAACCTATATTTACGACGCCGTACAGTAAGACGTGGCCAAGCTTTGCCGTTAACAATGATGGCGTCACCAAAATACTCTGGTTGCCACTGTGGATGAATCGAAGGGTTATTACCAGTTGAATTCATGAAGATCGAACCGTCCGTTCGAAAGCTACGATCGAACAACATCAACGGTAGATCGAATTCGTCACCGTGAGGTAATCCTAGAGGGGTTTCAATGGAAGGGTGACGTATGATGTAGGTCCCAGCTAAGCCAGCGAGAAGGTTGACTCTGGTCAAACCCATAGCATGATCATGGTACCATAAATTTCCAGGATGTTGATTATTTGAATAATGATATTTTTCTTTGGTCCAAGTGGGTCCCTTAGATTTAAATCCAGCGGTGAACCATGAGTTAGGGTTTCCATCGCTTTCGGGTTCGTGAATTCCACCGTGGAGATGAACCACAGTGGGAATACCCATGGTGGATTTTGTTAATGAAGTGGGGATAGTTGGATCCCACGGCAGTATGTGATTTGAAGGGAGGTGATTTTGCCACGTCACATGGGTTTCGATTCCGTAGAGGGCTTCTATGGTTGGACCAGGAACTGTTGCTGTGTGTTTGCTTAATCCGTAAGCGTAAACAGTTGTTGGAGGTAAGTCCCTGTGGAATTTCTGCAATTGGGAAAAAGTTGTGGTGCATCTATTAGATTTCATAAACTCAAATCAAATTTAAATGGTATTCCTCTAATCACTGTAAAGAAAAAAGTTTGTTCTAAATCTTGATCATTGTTATAAATTAAAAAAAATTAACTATTTTTAATTTATTTAATGTTATTATTATCAATATAATATTTATTGAATTTAAAATATTTAATGTAATTAATTAAGTTATTGATATTTAAAAAATATTTTAATTATATTTTTTAATATCTGTGAAAGTATTTTTTTTTTATAATAATAATCAGAAGAATATCTAATAAATTCAGGTGAGCATTATTGAATGTGGAGATTAATAATCAAAGACTATGACACCAAGTTGGGAAAAAGACATTGGTCCAAGGTGGAGAATGAGTTATATAAGCATCAAGGCCATGAGTGGATGACAATTAGAAATTTTAGGAGAACTAATTCTTTGCCTAATAATTATATCAATTATCTAACATCTTTTAGAGCTTGTGGTCCACTAAACTCTTTAAATAAGCAGAAGAAAAAAAAAGAGCTTGTAGTCCAATAAACTCAATGAATTATTTATTATATAGAAAGTCTTGTGGTGTTTGGAAATTTGACAACAAATAATTACGGCTAATATTTATTATAATTAAAAAGTTATTCTTATGATTAATTTTATACTCCGTCTTGTATTAGATATAAGTAGTTTTGATCAATAAAAAATAAAAATTAATGTATTTAGTTTAAATAAATTTATATATTTGGTCTAAAAATTAGACTATAAAATTTGAATTAAATAAATAATTTTTTATTAATAAAATTTTGTTTATATTTAAGGTTACATGGAGAGATATCAATGCTATGAGATTTGCAACATTATTGAAGGTGGAAAGTGTTGAACACGATCACTGAAGTTGGTCTATCCTACTAAACCAACTGAAAATACAGTGGTGACGAGACATGTTAGTTGACCTTTGGATCAATTAAGAAATCTCTTTATTTTTTAATTATTTTTTCTATTGATTAAATTACTTTTTATGTAGTAATCAGTATAATTTTGGCCACAATGCTACGTTTGATTTTTTTGAATTTTGAACATATCAACCTATTACTTTGTCAATTCGCCTAGAGACGAAATGGATTTAGAATTCGTCTGTGAGCCAAAATAAGACTCATTAGCATATTTTATCACGTGAAAGATTGCCCGTCAGTTGATTGGGTATTTTAATTAGACTGACGAGCACCCTTTACAAACTGGCATTTGGGTGGGTTGGACCAGGTTCACATGCATACATAGACGGTTAAAAGAAAACTACATAAAGAGGGTATTAAAAAAGGAATATATTGGTAAGATGTGTTACAATTTAGACCATCGAAATAGCAAAATTTACTCCAAAAATATATTGAAGTACATATAACTTATCAAAACAAGATGAAATTATGTACAGTAAAAAATTTTATAGATGGTCGAATTTTAAAAATGCCATCACTTTATACTACTAGAGATTAAAAAATCATCTTGTCGCTGTCGCATGAAGAGGATGCGACTTTTTAAAAATCAAAATAAGGAGAATATTTTGGTATATAAATTTTAATATAAAATATTTTAAAAAGTTAAAAAATAAAAAGAAATATAAAAGAAAAAAAAACCTAAAGTTTATATTTAAAATTATATTTCGAGTTTATTTAATTAAAAAAATGTAAAAAATAACTTTTGAATCCATTGACTGCAGCAATAAATTATTAATTAATCTTTATAAACTCCAAGCTAAGAAATGACGGAAATTCTAATGCAAAATACTTTAATGTTAAATTAAAACAAAAAAACGCACATACCCATTTCTTCTTGAACATGCCAATCTTGAAAGACTTTGATTTGGGAACGCCATCAACAACTTCGTACCCAAGGATTCTGGGCATATTGGGAAGCTCATCCACAAACATCTCTAACTTGGATGCATTTAATACTTTGTCTGTAGCTGATGATGATGTTGTTAAGGTAACATAACATAGTAAAAGAGTGAGTAGTTTCAAGAACACTGTTCTCTCCATCGCTAATAGTCTACTAGTACCTTGGTAATTTGAATGTTCACAGGGTTGAAATTGAAACAGAGAGAAAAAGGACTCAAAACTTTAAATCAATAGAATCGAACGGTTGATATTCTTTCATAAAAAGAACATAAATGTGAGTCGTTGGATTTCTATCTTCTATTATTCAAAGGATTCCGAGTCGTAGATTGCTTTGGTTTGTGAGGAGAGAAATGTAGAGAGGGGAAGGGTATTCGTAGGACGAATATTTGTCAATATCGCTCAGGAGTGTGTAATGGTGGACATCGTGAAATCCTCGGGGCCACAATAATTCACATTGGAATGGCGTGTAAAAATTATTACGCTAAAGATTTATAGAATTTAAATTAATTAAATTACTTTGCTTTTTGAAAGTGGGGTTTTGACTAAATTAATATCGTTTTAGTAATACAAAAAGTTTCACCCTATTACGGGATTGGGGTTAAGAGACACTTTTTAAAATTGTCTTTTAGCTGAGGATAAAAATTGTGATTCTTATTCATGACTTAAGCGGTAAATAACTCAAGATATTGATGAAACCTATGTCATACTTGTGTTTTTTATGTGCATTTTTAATTATAATTTATATACTTGTTTTAATTCAAATATAACAAGTATAATTTATAGTGTTTAAAAAATATTACATTCATATTTACATATAATAATTTAATTTATAGTGTTAGTATATTTGTTTATACTAATTTGCGAAATTGGTCTATCTGTTATAAAATCTTACAATTTTGTTTTTCATTCTAATGTTTTAACTAAAAATGACAATGTTGCAAATTTTAAATAATGTGACATACGATATAATGATGTAGAATGATTAATATCATATGCATCACAATAAAATATTCTAAAAACTTATATTTCAACTTCATAAATTTTTTATTTTGTAATTTAATTAATGATATATAAATAATTTAATGTATCTGAGTGGTTTTATATCGTGAAATTTTATATCACACAATCCAAAATATGTCAAATAGTCACTTTTTAATTCAAAAATCTTATAGAGATACTAAAATTTTTGACTTATAAGGAGACCAACTATGTGAATTGATGAAAATAGATGACTAAAACTGTAATTAAGTCTTTATTGTAAATATTCGTTGTTTTTTTTTTCTTTTTCATGTTGGTAGAGTAGTTAATTAATTTATTTTATCTGTTAATGTTTCTAAAATAATATTTCTATTAAACTTGACTTTTCATATTCCAAGATAAATTAACAATATTAATAAAAAGTAAATTTGAAAAGAAAAAAAATAAATACAATTAGTAAATTAAAAGAGTGGTTATATTTAGAGACACTTTTTTTTTCTCAATAATGCTTATAATTAAAGACAAAGGCAGTAATAAAATATTTTCTTCAAAATTTTTAAAACTGATATATTTTATATGTTTAGTTGGTGGAAAAGTAATTTGTTTTCAAAATAATAAAATACTTCACTTTAAAAAAAGATATTATCTTCAGTCCTATATAAAATAAAAATTATCAATACCAATATAATTATTAAATGTTATAATAATTATAGTTCATTCCAAATATAATTATGTATTAGTCAAGAAAATAAAAATAACCATGTATTAAATGATCTTATAAATTGTGTAATCAATACATATTTATTGAACAATAAAATAGGGATAAATAAAATAAGTAATTAATACATTTTAAAATATACAATTTTTTCTTATAATATTAACCCCAAAAAATTTCTTATACAAGAGACCAAATGTAGTATGCCAACATATCATACATTATGGATTCTCACTAAATTGCGTTTTACAGATGCGCGGCCATGTAGATGAATTAAATTATTTTTGTATTAGGTTAGATTCCGGATATGCGGTCATGTACTCTGCGCACTTATTATTAACTTTTTAAGTTTTAGGGGAGGGTCGTTTACTATGGTTGCAACATCCAACACTTTTATTTGTTTGTTTATTTTATTTTATTTTTATTTATTAAAATTTGATAATTTTAATAAATAATAATAAAAATATTAATAATACTACCTAATTAATTATTGTTAGTTGATATTGCTAAATTAGACACATGTCTTATATTTGAATACGAAATATGACATTTATGTACATATTTTTTGTAGTATTTATCATTTTGTGTAAAAAAAATTATTAATAACAAGATACGTAAAAAAAATATATAGAAATTAAGCCGAGGGGCAATAACACTCGGGTGATTTTTTGTTTTTTATTTTATTATGGTTTGGTTCCATTTATATTATGGATTTTTTGGAAGATTATCTTTGACATTCATTTTAGTTTTAACGTGGTTTTATATTTTTTCATTTATAGTTTTCTTTTTCTTTTTGTCTATAGTTGTTTTATAATTTTTAACTATAATTCGTAAGCGTTAAAATTAATTAAGTGTTTTTCGTTATACTACATGTGTTTATATTTTATTTTTTTTATCTACAGTTATCTTAAAATTTTAAAGAAGAATGTTCATAGTAACTGTATTATTAGAATTAAAATAATCGTTAAAGATAGAGTACTAAGTAAATAGAGACAATGTAGGGTAGTCGAGCACAATAAAAAAAACTTTGTGAGAGTCATAATATAAGAATTTGAGTAATAAATAAATCAATGATTAAAATCATTCGTCTAAATTGTGAGAAAAATTTCTAAAATATATTTGAAATTATTTAATAGTTATATTAATGTAATAAAAATTGAAAATATAATGTATCACTTGATCAAGTGTTACAATATTTGAATGTAATGAATATGTCAGACATCGAACCAATGCATTTGTTAAGTTATCAAATGTTACAATATTTTTTAATAGTTGTTTTTTTCCAACAATTGATACGAGTTTCTATATAAACGGAAATATTTTATATGCAGAAAACACAAGACAAATTTCATGTTACGTGAGTCAAAATTATGTCAAAAATATTTATTGAGTAATTTCTTCTTTTCTCTGGTGCATCAGAGTAAATGAATGAATTTTATTATGGAAACTATAATTGATCATCGATATGCTTGATGTGAATGTGCAATGAAGAAAATTCGTCGATTAACCAGTTTGCATCCAATATATATAGATTGATTTGAGCATATAGAACATAAAATTTAGTGTGATATACACACTTTAGAATTTGTTTGTACAATTCATCTTCATATTCTTATTTAAGATTTGCAGTATATCATATCTAACATAAATAAAATTAGTAATTAATTACTAATATTAATCATTTAAAAAATATTGTCTAAATATTATTGTCACATCTATTTAATATCTTTATAATATTTATGTAATTTATTACTAATTATAATAATTACATAAATATCTGTACTATTATTTAATAATTTTTCATTTATTATTAATAATAATATGAAAAACAAAAAAGGTTGGCGGTCGCACCTCACAAAACATATAAAAAACAAAAAAACAAATAACTAAGGAATGTAGAATTTGTCATGGAGATGCGATCTATTCCTCACAAATAAATTTGTATTATTATTTATTAATTAAATTTGGTTGTATCTCGACCAAGTTGTTAAATTTAAAAAGTACGATATTTTGATATATTTATTTAAAAGTAAAATACTTTAAAATATTTCTTTTCAAAAAAGAGACCTATGCAACAAAATATTTATTTGGTTTTTATCTCATAAAGAACAATATTATTTAAACTAAATTGCCTTTTTTGTTTTTAATTTTTTAAAGTAAACTAATTTTGTGTCTGCTTTATTTTTACTTTTTTTATGAATTTTTAGTTTTCAGAATAACAGAGATTTAAAATTCAATTTAGAGATAAATAATATCTAATAAAAAATTATTTAAACTTTTTAATTTACATTTCTATAAATAATTTATTTTAGATTAAAGTTCGTTAATAACTTAAATGCAATCACTTTTTTCATTGTACTCTATTTTAGAGAACACGAATATATTGTACCTAAAAAGAGAGAACCTGAATATAGAATAGTTTCATTTGGAGATGTCGACGACAGCTCTATTTCCACACTTGTTCTTTCTATTTTTCTACTCGGAAAACATCTCTATTTTTTTCTCTCATTTGCAAGTGTGCATATACTCACTTTTTTGGATATTAAAAATAAAATAGAGCGCAATAAAATAAAATAAAATATAATAAAATAAAAATTTCATTTTATTATTTAGATATTTTACAACGTATCGGAATAAATAATTTCATCTTATACGTACCTTCTAAATTAGAGAAGAAGAAAAATCAATAAAAGCAGTGGAATTTGATGAAATGAGTGAGTCATTATCTGATATTTTATTCCATCATTTTATTAAATATCCAAATAATTATAGGTGTTTGTTTCTATTATTAGATAATTAAATTCCAACATTAAATCAAATCAATTTTGATAAAATTTATTAATTTAATAGTGAAAAATAGACTCATTCATAATACTAATTATTTTACTTGTATATAGACAAAGTCAATTATATAATAGTCTTATATTAAAAATACATCTCATGTCATATTAATCAAAACTCACAAACACAAACACTATATTTTATAATTTTTTTTAACGTACACTACATTCTACTTGAGAGTAAAAAAATCTTAAATTTTATATATTCAATTCCTAATATTACATACTAGACATTGTATAAGGTTATAAGATTGATTAATTTATTTTAAAAAGTTATCACTTTACTTTATTTGAAATGACTCGTAAAAAAAATATTAATTAAAAAATTAACATATCTAAATTAATTATTTAATTAGATACACAAACCATTTAGCTACAGTTTTTATTTATATTTTATTTTAGAAAGAATACATACAAATTTTATTATAAATTTTCAAATATATAAAAAAAAGTGCACTATGGAGTAAACCAATTTTACGTAATAAAAACTTTCAATTTTGTTATTTTATCACAAAATTATAATTATACGAAGTTTTTATCGTACATATAAATCTATTGGTGCATTTCTGTTAATAAGCCATGACACAAATGAAAAAAAAGAAAGAAAAATGATGAATTTATTAATTAATAAAAAAAATAAAAGAGAAATGAAGGTGGGGGGATAAGAGAGATCCGAAGAATCGATTCGATTTACCCGCCAACTTGTTCAAAACGTATTCCTCCATTCCCGGACTTACTTTCTCTCTCTTATCTCTCTCTCTCTCTACAACCACACAAAAATGTGAAGAAGAAACAAACAACTGCATAGCATAGCACAACTACTACACACTCCACGGAACCCTCAAATCAACAATGGCAACTCTCTCAGAAACATACGCGTGTGCACCTTCCACCGAACGAGGCCGCGGAATCCTCATCTCCGGCGATCCAAAAACTAACAACATTCTCTACTGCACCGCACGATCCGTCATAATCCGCAACCTCGACAATCCGTTACAAGTCTCTGTTTACGGCGAACATTCTTATCCTGTAACCGTCGCCCGTTATTCTCCCAACGGTGAATGGATCGCGTCCGCCGATGTTTCCGGTACCGTCCGTATTTGGGGGACTCACAATGATTACGTTCTGAAGAATGAATTTCGTGTCCTCTCTGGTCGGATCGATGATCTTCAGTGGTCCTCTGATTGCTTGAGGATTGTTGCGTGTGGAGACGGAAAGGGAAAATCATTTGTTCGCGCCTTTATGTAACTACCTATATCCCTTTTTCTTTTACTCTTTTAATTAATTCTTCTATTAATTCATGATACATCATATTTATTAGAGATGCACTCAAATTGTTTTACATTCGACACGCCAAAAAATATTTAATATTTAGATTAATTGTTTTTATTTAAAAATGTAGCTTATTGAATACTTCTAATTTAAACTCAATTTATAATGCCTCTAACGTTTAGTTTCATGGTGAAGTGGATCTTAACATTCTTGGCCACAAGCCCCTGAACCTCTTTTTTACTAATATTATAAATGTCCATGTATATATAAAATTTGTATTGAATAGTTGATATCACATGATTTCTTTGAGAAGAGAGGAAGGTGTCACTTCATAAGATTTTAAAATAATAAATCAGATTTAATATATGGGGAGGAATTAAGCAAGCTTAACTATTGGTTCTTTGTGAAATAAGAAATTTCTTCAAGTGATTAAGGAAATATCATGAAAAGTTCTTGGAAAAATATTATAAAAAACTTGTCATTCTATTTTTATGTTTTTATCGACAAAAGTTAATTAGTTGATAGTATGTTGTTAGTAGTCAATATTTGAATGTGGATCTCTTCTCAAATTCTTTAGGACGTTCCAGCTCAACCACTTGAGCTACGCTTTTCACTATACTTTGGTTGTTTGGCATCTAAGGTCTCCACTAGCTAAACACAATATTTACTATGATTCCCCTGTATGATTTAGATGGATGTAGCCATGTAAAAAATTTCCTAACTTGTGTAATGATATTAATTTGTTTGAATTTTGTTACTATACTTTTTGCAGTTATGGCTTAATTCATATAGTATATATAAGGACATCAAATCATAAGGCTTGAATTTAAATTAGCATCTTGTCACATTCATTTCACTTTTCTTAGAAGAATTGGCTAATTGCTTGGATGTGCGAATGTGCTACCATCCTGTTTTTTATCTTTAAAATATTTTGCATTTTAAGGTGGGATTCAGGTTCCACTGTTGGTGATTTTGATGGCCATTCGCGGCGGGTTCTAAGTTGTGCAATCAAACCAACAAGGCCATTCCGCATTGTCTCATGTGGAGAAGATTTTTTAGCAAATTTTTATGAAGGTCCACCGTTCAAGTTCAATATGTCCATCAGGTAAGTGTTAGTATCTGCTGTATTAATCAGTAGATAAATTCTCGGTATTACATATGAGCTTATCCTTTCTTTTTTGGTTTTGAATTTCTCTTGTCTTCTTTTTAAGGGGGTACTATAATTATCATTTCCTAGGAAAAGACTTTCTGTAAGAGTTGGCATCTGTCAAGCACACGTACATACACAAAAAATTAATGTATGTCTCTTACCAGGGTATTGAAATATTATTTATATAAATTGACACGGGTTATAAGTTATAACATGGTCTGGATAAAGATAACTTCATCGTAGTTTTATACAGTCAGGGCATTATCAATTCTTTACATCTGAGAATAGGGTCGAGTTTTAGCATGAAATAAGTATTTTGGGTTGAGTAGGTTTCCATTTCCTTATTCAGGTTGTCATAGAAGACATTCTATATCTGCAGGGACCATACGAACTTCGTCAACTGTGTTAGATATTCTCCAGATGGGAGCAAATTTATTACAGTTAGCTCAGATAGGAAAGGTATTATATATGATGGAAAGACTGGGAATAAACTTGGAGAGTTTTCTGAAGAGGATGGTCACAAGGGCAGCATATATGCTGTTAGTTGGAGTCCTGACAGTAAACAGGTGAGCTCGAGGTTGTGTTTGAATGTTACTATTTTATGTTGACTTGGATAAAAAAATTTCGTCTTTTTTTGGCTGGTATTGTAGTATAAGATTGCTATATGAAAACAATTATGTACTGGTCTAGCATTGTCAAGAGCTTAATCACTATATATTGGTTATCGGTATCTTAAGATACATGCGAGTCATATCTCAATTCGATACTCTCAGTCGATGTGAATCTCTAGTGTATATCTATTTGGACATGAATCCCATCTTGAACCCCAATTCATTATGATGAAATCTCTATTCATTCTATTGAATTCCTACTAAACTTAGTGTAGCCAACCACTTTTCTTTTGTCATTTGATTTATGACTTGAAACTTGAATTATTTTGAGGTTCATATTTATCTATGGGTTGTAAGTTACAATGCATTATAAAATTCCGATTAAAAATTCCGATTAATGATGCGGAAAATGAAATGTTTTCCGTTGAATGATTTGATTCTTTAATTTGATAACCATGATATACAAATATACATATGTGTATATGCATGTATGTAAGGTGGAAAATGTTTTGATCTTATTTGTGCTATTTTAAATGTTCAGGGCTGCTATTTACATTCTAGTTTAAATTAAGAATAAATAAATTACAGGTTCTTACTGTGTCTGCTGACAAGTCTGCAAAAGTATGGGATATTGATGAGAATGGTAGTGGAACAGTGCATAAGACATTGGCTCTTACTGAATCTGGTGGGGTAGAGGACATGCTCGTTGGTTGTCTTTGGCAGAATGATCATCTGCTTACCGTCTCCCTTGGTGGCATTATCAATTTATACTCTGCTAAGGATCTAGATAAAAGCCCGTTGTCCTTATCTGGTCACATGAAGAATATCACCGTTTTGAATCTGCTCAACAAAAGTGAAAAAATGCTTTTGTCTAGCAGCTATGATGGAGTGATCATTAGATGGATTCCAGGCATTGGGTACAGAGGTAAGTTTGACAGCAAACAATTTGGATTAATCAAATTGTTAGCAGCTGCTGAAGAAGAAGTTGTTACTGCTGGATTTGACAACAAGGTATCTGTTAGATATGCGTCATGACTCATCATTATCATCATATGGGCTCTTTTATTTGCAAACACAAAAAATAACCTGTAACCTTTAAATTTATATGTATTAAATGCAGGTATACAGAGTTCCCCTTGAAGGGGATAATTTTGGTCCTGCTGAGCATGTTGATGTTGGAAGCCAGCCAAAGGACCTGTGCCTTGCACTTAATTCCCCTGAACTTGCACTTATTGCAATTGAATCCGGGGTTGTCTTACTTAATGGTCCGAAAATTATCTCCACCGTAAACCTGGGCTTTGTTGTGACTGCGTCTACTATTTCACCTGATGGCAGTGAAGCAATTGTAGGCGGGCAAGATGGTAAGCTGCATATTTATTCAGTCTCGGGAGAGACCCTTACAGAACAGACTGTTCTTGAGAAGCACCGAGGAGCAATCAGTGTAATCAAATATTCTCCGGACGTTTCCATGTTTGCATCCGCTGATCTGAATCGTGAAGCTGTTGTGTGGGACTGTGCTTCTAGAGAGGTAACTTGAGCCTGTTATGACTGTTACATGAAGTTCACATGTTTTGTGCCTGAATGCTTTGGTTTGTCGTATACCCAATTTCCTATTTGAAATTAGAAATAAATGACTTCAACTATCATGATGCATACTTATTTTTGTCATAATGCGCTGGTGAAATCATTTGGATGGCCATAACTTACTGGAATGCTATGGCTAAATAAATCTTCCTTTCTTTCAGGTGGTGCTTAATAACATGTTGTTTCACACTGCACGTATAAACTGTCTTGCTTGGTCGCCGGATAGCAAATTGGTAGCTACTGGTTCTCTTGATACATGTGTCATTATATATGAAATTGGAAAACCAGCATCAAGCCGCAGAACTATAAAAGGTGCTCATCTAGGTGGAGTGTATGGGTTGACTTTTATTGAGTCAGAAACAGTAGTCAGTTCAGGAGAAGATAGCTGTGTTCGTGTTTGGACTTTGAATTCAGAATAAACTAGCATCAGAATCTACCAATGCATGTTGCAGTTTTGTGGTATGAAATTGATTGCTGTGCTGTATTATTATATGATTATCTTCACTGTTATGCAATGGTTATGCAGCTGGAAGAAAAGTTGAGGTTACAGTAGCCTTCAGGACCTAGGTGTCTATTTTTTGACAAATTTCTCCTTGAACTAGCAATCTTATTCTTTATTATCCAAGCCTATTTAAATATGCAGAGGTGGGGTATTTCTAGTTATTTCCAAAGAAATTGACAATTGGTCTTTGTCTAAGCAAACTGGTTCCTTTATTTTGTCTATCAAAGCAATTTCATTCATTTAATTTCACTAAGCGAATCATGTCCAGCTAAGCATTTGATTAGAGTAATTAAGCACAATTTGTGTATATAATTAAAACTAATATGTCTGTTATCTGCAACTTGGAGCGATATTGGACAATTCATCTCTCCCACACCTTGAGAAAGGATAATGTTGTGGATGACTGTTGTGAACCATGCACACTCATTTACCTGCACTCATTTTCAACCAAAGGGAGAGTTGTCACTCACACTATAGAACCATGATCTCCTCTATTTATAAATTGTTGGAGAGATTGTAGACAATTCATCTGTATCCCACCCACACCTTCACCAATATGTGGTTTGTTTGAGTAGTATGGGACTCGGGCACCTTAAGCATGTTGTAAGGGTTTGATCTCTTGCTCTTGCACATTCACAAAACTCGGTCAAGAGGGGAGAACTCACGTTGTGTATCAATAGACTCCAAAATATAATCATTGTTGAATGGTAGTGTATACTTTGTATCTATATCATCATCACCATACTTACTACTTTGGTCTCAAATATTAACAAATGTGTGGTAAAAAAATTGATGTATCTAGTTTAATATTTCGATTGATTTACTTTTATTTATATTTAAAATCAGATGTATAAAAAGAATTGTCTCATGCATAAATGGGTAATACGATGACTAGCGAACAATCTTCATCAAGTTACTGTGGTTAATATTTGTATATTAAATAACTTTTATTTTATTTTACACAAATAAAACATATTCAAATACTGTGTAGTACCTTTAACCATTAGAATTATAAAAAATGAGTGTGTAGGAATTAATCTACTTAGGGCCAAATTCTTTCTTTCGACAAATTTATTGTTATCTCTACTCCACCTTGTACTAGTTGAACTTGTGGGAACTCACATTTCTAGACATTAGTATTATAATGATTAGTTATTGCTCACGAGTCATGGTCCCTGGATTCTCCTTGTTTTTGCGGACAGCGTTATGCTTTCTAGTTCTAGACAATAATTATATGGGCCTCTTGTTGCATGTCCTTCCCTTCTTTATACAGTAACTTCAACCAAACTACTTTTTTTTTAAGAAAAGAAAAAATACTCCATCTATTTTATAAAAGTTGACACATTTGTAAAAAAATAAAGTTATCCTAAAATAATTTATCATTTTAACTTTTAATGTATTTTTTTTATACAGTCGTTTTCTTTAATATGTACAAAAATATTAAATCACCCAATTATTTTGAGACAGACAAAATTCATTATTACGAAAAATACTTATCTCATTATAACGAAAAATGAATCTTTAAATACTCATTATAAAACACGCAATTATCATCTTAAAATTGCATGGCCATTATTTGATTAATTTTTTGCCTCCCAAACAATTAACTTTTCTCGTACAGTTGCTTGAAATGACATAGTACACATTTAAAAAGGAACTTTCCCAAACAATTAACTTTTCTAGTACGCAATTAATCATTATCATCTCATTTTAAAAAATATCCAAAGAGAGCCTTAGAGCAACACTTTGGATAAGCACGCATGAAACATAGAGCAGGTACATCGCGACAATTATAAAATACTATACCAGTTATCATGCGTCTATAATTAGCATTGTAGTAAATATAATATCCCCCAACAACACAACATTCAAGTTACAATGTGGTCCCAGTTACATTGGAAGCAAGCACTGTATCATTATACACGTGACATACGCGTGCTTATCTTACCTAACGTGCACTATACTATTCGTACACGCACAGTGTCATCATGTTTGTGTGCATACAATACAGTAACTTGTGTCACATTGTCTACTTTTAGTGATATCAGAATGTCCCATTTCCCGTCTAATAGTAAATATTTGAACAAGTAAATCAAAATTTTATTTTTAATCCCTCAAAAATTAAGACATAACAATATAAGAAAGTACTACTTACTAGTCTCATGAGAGAAACAAGAAATAATAAAAAGGCCAACATCATCTCAACAAACAACACAGTAGAAAGATATGATTCACAAACACAAAACACATCCACATCCTAACACACATCTATCTGCCCCACCAAATTACAGTCAAACTACTATACTACTTTACTAAATGGGACTATAAGGTCAAACACACCAATCCTTTTTGCTACTTTTTCTTTCTTTCTCACTTTCCAAACTCTACAATCTCTATCACTACATTATTGAACAGCCGCTTGTAGTATTGTCATCGCTGAACATGTGTGCTGCTACAGAGTGATCATCTGTTGGATAACTAGGCAAAGCATAGGTGTAATGTGCAGGGCTATAGTTATTATTGTAATAATTACTGTTATAGTAATAGCCAGTGTTAGAAGGGATAAAAGGTGACCTTTGATACATCATCTGAGGTTGTTGTTGTTGCATACCATGCCTTGCTTGCATGTTCATGTTCGTCATAAGTGGTGATGGATGGTTATTGAAACTATTCATGTTCATCAACATAGATGATGGATATTGTCCAGTAATAAAACCACCATTTGGAATTGATGCAGATGAACCACCTTGAATCATATTATTGGACTGAATAGAAAAGCCTCCTAAACCATTAGAATTAGAATTTCCACCTAAAACAGTAGCACTACCAACACCATTGTTATTTCCATTGAAACCAGCTAAATTCATCACAGAACCAATGTCACTAACCCTTTTGGATTCTCCAAGGTTTAGACTTTCACCACCACTTAAATGACCATTGTTCAACTGCAAGGCTGCCATTGTTTTCTGATCAATCCCAACACCACTTTCCTTCATTCCCATATTCTGATTTGCACCTCCTTTCTTATTGCCACCATTGTTCATCTTAACTCCAATACTTTTCTTCACATTGTTTGCATCAGTTGCTTGCTGTTGCCTCAGCATTTGAAGATGATTTGCCTTCTCTCTGATAAACTTCATCTCTTCGTCTTCGTCCTCTTCGTCAAAGTCCTCGTAGTATTCGCCGTCTTCTTCGGAACTAAAAGCAGGAAATTTCGGCTGATTTTTGAAGGCTTCAAGCCCTTGTTTTTGTCCTTTGTTCTTGTCATCTTTAACATTGTTGTTCTTCTGCTTTTGATTCTGATTCTGATTATTATTAGTTTTTTGAGACCAGAGCTCAGCATATTTACCAGATCTTACCAGTTTCTTGATCAAAGTAGCTGAATCCACACTACCTGAAACTGTTACCTTCTGTTGTTCTGCATCTATTTGAACTTGGTAAACACCTGTAGAACAAAGGAACTAAAAAACTAAATTCCAAAGGCTAATACAGTATGTTACCTTCACAATATTATAATGCATTTCAAACCAAAGTGACTCAATTGTCCTTATTATTATTATTATTATTATTATATGCCTTATTCTAAGCATTATATATAATTTTGTTCACATTATCCAAATAGTACACCAAAGTCAAACTATGAAATTTTAAAGAAAACATGTTAAATAAAGTTCTAACTATCAAACTTTTTAAAGCATGAACTTATCATTAAAGATTTGAAAAGCAGCATTCATGATCTATTTACTTAATGGAAAAAATTAGTTCAGGATAGGTTAAAAAAAAGAATCATTTTTCTGTTTCCCTTTAAACTCTCGGAATTTATTAAAGGAACCCCTAAATTTTTTCTTGATAAAAAAAAAAGTAACCCCTATAAAATGAGTAAACTAAACAATGTTACTATGCTGAGTTTGGAGTATGATTCTGAAATTATAATAAAATGTAATATATTCTGACTTGCATATAAGAGAAAAGGCAAAACATAATATAGACAAGAATGAGAAAAATGAGTGAATAATGAGAACAAGACAAGATATGGAAAAGTAGAGTAGAGAGAAGAAAGAAAGAAAGTGAGGACCTTCAATTCTCTGAAGGAGTTTCTTCACTTTCTGCTTACAACCATCACAGTGAATGTTGACTTTGAGAACACATGTCTGTATAGATCAAAAAAAGAAGAAACAAATCAAACAACAAAAAAGAAAAAAGAAAGATTCTAAAGGAAAAAGACTAATTCCAAACTTTGCTGTGTTTATAGGAAACTAAAAATAATAAAAAGGGAGAAAAAAAAGGGGGTGTTAAAAGCAAAACAGAAAGCATGATTTATGGAGAAAGAGGTACCTGGATTTTAAGGAGCTTAAAGTCTTCTTCTTTAGTCATTTCTTCAGTGCTGTTTGTTTGAAATGAAACAAGGTTCACCCTTTTCTCTCTCTCTCTATCTCTTTTTAATTTTCTTTTTGCAAACAAATAAATAATGTTAAGCAAATGGTAAATCTAAAAGGGTTTGCATGTGAGTTTCTACAAGTTATATACTAGTATTAGATAGATTCTAGTTTCTCATTCTTTCTATGCTATTGCTAGGTACTAGGAGTAGTATTAGATACTCTTCTTTCTCAAAACTAAACAAAATAATGCCACATGCTTGTTTTATGATTTCAGTTATACGCTATTTAAAAATAATAATTATATTTTTATTTTAATAATAAAACGACTGTTATTAATCAAATAGTATTTATATTAATTGCAGTTAATTAAAATATATAAATAAAAAATATAATTAATATTATATTTGTATGATAAAATAATAAATAATATTAAAAAATGATAAATAAGACAAAGAAAATAATAAATTAAATGGTTAAAGATGAAGAATGCAAGGGAAGTGAAAAGTTAGAAGGAAAGAAGCAATAAATGAAGAAGTGAGAGGTGGAAAAGTCAGAAGGAGAGTTTTGAAAAGGTTGGAGAGAGGAGAGAGAGAGAGAAAAATAGTTGTGAAATGTGAAGTGATGTGATTTAACGTTAAATATTGAAAGAAGGAAAACAACAATAAAAGAACAACAGCGACTTGACATGCCGAATTCATACTCTCTACCCTTTGTCACATCTCAACGTACTACTACTACTCTAATTATTACCATTTATTTTATATTTCAAACTATTTTAAATTGTTTTTTATACCAAATCTCTAAAGACACAACTTAGTATTTTTTTTCTCTCTTTATTTTATATTTCAAACTATTGCAGTTTTGAAATAAACTATAATAAATAAATTTTGAAATAAATTTTCACTGAATTAAATTCGTTTAATAAAAATGATATTAGAGAAATATATAACACATTAATAAATTTTTAATTATTAACTTTAAAGTATTTAAAATATTAATTGATATAAAATTTATTATTTATTAAAAATGTCTTTTTAAATATTTTTATTTTAAAGTTAATTATATCGTTAAATTTACGAAACACTTCAATTAATTTATTAAATATAAGCAATACCACCCTTTTTAAATGTTGAAATTCTCTCCATTTATCATCTTTTTTTATTATCAAACTCTTTAGAATATAAAATATATTAATGCGACATTAGGGGTTTTTTTCTTTTATATATTTTTTAAATTTTTTTCAAAATAACATACATTGAAATTTATATACTAAAATGTCATACTTTTTCTTTTACTTTCAGGAGGTCGCATCCTCGTTCTGCGACCGCCTAAAATATGATTTTTTTTCTCTATTGGAAAATCGCATCCTAGATATGCGACCATCTACAACATTTTAATTGTTTGTAGGTAAATAAGATTATTTGGTAAAAAATTATTTGCTGGATGGAGATGTGATCTCCTGAATGTCAAAAAAAAAAGACATTTTGGTATATAAATTTCAATGTATGATATTTTAGAAAAAATTTAAAAAAATATGATATAAAAGAAAAAAAAACCGACATTTGATTGTCACTTTAGAAGAAAAAAATATTTGTTTCAAAATAAATATCATTTTTAAGTTTTAATATATCCACTATAATAATTTAACTTTACATTTATAATAGTACAAAACCAACTATTAATAATTCAGAATAATTATTTGGTAAAATAACTATTCTATTTCTTTTAATTGTGATATTTTTTTAATATGTGTGTAGAAAATTTTACTATTGTCAGTTTTTAATCACTTTATCACAATATCATTTACTCTCCGTCCCACAATAAACGATTAATTTGTAAAAAAAATGTCGACTATTTTAATTTTCAATGTATTTTTTCTCAATAATATCCATTAATTAAAATTTATTTACTTACAATGCAATAATTTTCATTAAATACGTAAGACAGATAATATATTAATTTTTAACAAAAATAATTTAATAAAAAAGATATTTTTATTTTTTAAATTTTACATTTTACATTTTTTTAAAATAAATGAAATGAATCGCACGACTCAATCATTATAAAAAGTAAAAAATAGTTATTTAAAAAAATAAAAATAAAATTCGTTTTAATTTATAACCAACCTCCAATAACTGATTCTTATGAGTCACATGAGGAAACATAACTAAAAGTTGATATTCATTTAAATAACTAAATAATTATAATCAATAATTGATATTTAGTGGTATAGTAAATAACCATAATCAATGTTATATTTTTATGTGTTACATAAAATATATTAATGTATTACATGAAAATGTAAAATTATAACCAAATACTGCTTCTTTATGTGTTTTATGAAGATGTAAAGTTATAACAAAAAACTAGTTATTGTTTCATGAAAATAAAAGACTAAAATAAAATTACATAATTTTGTTTGCATGAAACATACTCATGTTTAAATGAAGAGAAAAAAAATCACAACAAAAAACTTCAAAATATTCAATCAAAGTGGAGAATGAAGATATAAAAATACAAAATTGAAGATGCGGTTTCATTTAAGAAAAATATTTAGTCAAGGGGGAAAGTTAAAAATAATATGTCTAAATAACTTTAAAATATTTTATTTATATTTAAATATATTAAAGATTTAGAGATATATATTATTGGGTATATAATTATTCTTTATAATATAGTTAGATTTGTTATTTTTTTTTATGTATATGATATGTTTTTATATTATAATTTAGTTCTATATAAAGAACAATGGATAAAAAATTTATGATATGAGATTTTTCACACATAAACAATAGACTTCTTTATATATAATTTTGTTTATGCAAATACAAATAACAACAAAAAGAACATCAAATTTGAAATTATCAGTATAAATGACAAAATAATAGATTTTCATTAGATGATGATATAAAAGTATTTTACAATGTTATCAAATACATATAAAATCTAATTATTTTGTTATATTTGATAAAATTTATCATTTTCTTATAATACAATTAACTATTTATTATTTTATTATATCTTTTTTAAGAGATGATTGAATTATAACTTAATTATATCTTATAAAAGGATCATATAATTTCATATTTCACGCATTTTTTTTTCAACGATAAATAATTAAAAGTATTATTGATTTTAGAAGTCTACTTGTGCCATGTCCATGTCACTCATGCTAAATTTTAACTTATGCTAATTTATCATTTTTATAATGTAAAAACAATCATTTGTAAAACATGGACATGAATGTTAGTTAAGATTAAACATGAAAATTTGTCATTTTTTTTTAAGGTAACACTTTCCTAAAAAAAACGCAACAATTATCTACTGTAACAAACAGAAACGTGCATACTTTGCATTGCAGAGTATGTACCCACCGGTGAATTATATTTGACAAATAATTTTTACGCCGAAAAATTTGTAAGAAATTAAAACAATTAAACAATAATGCCTATTTAATTAAAAAGGTTTGATTATATGTTATATAATAAATTTTTTAAGTTTATTTAAATAAATATAGATAATATTATTTTTATTATTATAATAATTTTATATTAATTTTCAATTAATTTGTCTATATTCAACTTTTAGTAATTTATGCATATTAATATTATTTAGTTTTTGACATATTTAAATATATTATTATTAAATAGAATTGAAGTAAGACGCGTATAAAGTCATAAAGTCATATTCTTTAAAATGTCATGTTAAATATTAAAATAGAATTAAATTTTATTAACATATTAACTCGTTAATCTATTTAAAGATATGTTTGATTACTTATTCAAAAATGTTAAAATAAAATAGACTTTTAAATAGGCTAGTATGACGTATCATATTTCTATCAAGACCATATTCACACCTTAAAAATAAGTCACAAGTCAGAATTAGACTTTGAATTTTTTAACAGATCAGACTAATGTGTAAAAAAGTCTAGCTCGACTTAGCATATTTTCATCTCTACCTCCCATATACTTACTAAAAAATTTGTGCATAACATTTTTTTTTGTCACACTTACATTTTTATCTGTCACACTTACATGTCTATCCGTTGTATATAAAAAAAAAACTAAAATACATCTTGTGTCACTAAAAACATAATCGCACCTTACTAAAATGAAAATTTTTAATCGTGTCATATAGTAAATGACTCAAATAAACATAAGTTTCGCAGAAAAAGATATGTGGTGTAGTTTTTTAATAAATGTTTTTTTAAAATTAGATGAAGTAGAAGTTGTCCTTTAAAGAGAATTCAATGGAAATCAACGTACTTCTTTAAAAAACACTCAACTAATTCATCCATACTATAATAGGCGTCCTTCTGGCGTATAGAAAATATTATAAAGTAAGCGTCGTTTTGCTTTACAACAATTAATATTGTATGAACGACACTTATTTTGCAACGGACTAGTAATTCCAAAGACAAAAAAAGATTGAATAATAATAATAATAATAATAATAATAATAATAACAACAACGTAGTCAATTGAATAATAATAACAATAATAATATAGTGAATTAAATGTTTTGATGCTTCACCCTTGGACTCATCAATTGGTGTTGAGACTCAGATGGTGTTGAGATGCACGTGCAATAAAAAAAAGGCTGATTTTGTACTATTATTAAACTCCTATTATTTGGTTTTTTTTCCTTAATATTTTTTTAGAAAAAGAAAATCAATTTCTTTTGCTTTCAAAAAATATATTTTAAAATATCTTATTTTTTAAAATACTCACTAAGTCACATTTTTATAATGAATAAACTATCATATTCGTCTCTTTGTAGGACGTTCTCAAATAAGTAAATGAAATTATTAATATTTCAAACACCTTCATGACTCTATCATATTTTACAAGGGTATTCATGGGTACAGATAAACCCGGTTATCCAAACCAATTCAATTCACATTTTGACTCAATTTATTTAAATTCGGCTCTAACACAAACCAATTTATTGAAATTCAATTATGTTCGGTTCGGACAGCAGATTTAATATTTTGAATTCGTGAATTCAATCCATTAACTTGATATATATATTTTTATTTATTTTTTTACTATGCTAAAATTTAGTTGTTTGACTATATTTAAGAATTTGTTGTTAATTTAATTAATTTAAGTGTTTTGTTGTATTTGTTGATGTATTTTAAATATTGAATAATATGTTCCAATATACTTTTATTATTTTTTTGATGTTCAAGTATTTAAATTGAATTACATTTTTTTTAAATAAAAAAAGATATTTCTCTTTACTACTCTCGAACCCAACCCAACTCGCTCATAATTGGATTGATTTGTTTCGAGTTTGATAAAAAAATCATGGATTGAGAACTCAACCCAATCCAAATAAAATTGATTGGGTCGGATATTAAATTTGATAAAAAACAACCCAATCCAACTTATGTACACCTGTAGATTTTACTCATATTATGTTAGAGACTAAATTGATAGTAACAAGTTAAATATAGAGATTAAATTGATAATAAATTGCTAAAATAAAAGACATAATTGATAATACGTTGTTAAATATAAAGACCAACTTAACAATAATGAGTTAAATATAAAGATTAAATTGATAATAAATTACTAAAATAAAAGACATAATTGATAGTACGTGGTTAAATATAAATACCAACTTAACAAATATACTATTTTAAAATATTTTAACGGAGTTAGAGCTTACAAAATTAGAGACTAATTTGATATATTACTCTTCTTAGAATATTGGTATTAAAATTATGTTATATTTTGTTTCAAATTCGTTTACTTTTTAAAATATTAATATTATTTGTTTGTAATTTAAATTTGGATAAATTAAAAATTGATCCAATATAAACTATATTAATTCTAATAAAATCAAATTTCTTTAAAACTATTATTCAAACTAAATGGCAAATATTTTTTTATGTTTGAAACCGATATTGTTTTATCTCATAACCAGTTCAACACTCTTAATTTAGAATTCGTTGCCCATTTATCTCTCTATAAAAAAATAAATAGACCTCTCATCTGTACACAAATTGTTAATGTAAAAGTTATTATACCAGTCTCTCAATATAGAACTCTTTTGATCAAATAATAAAAATTAAATAAATCGATAATAGTATTAAATTTGTTGATTATTGATATTTCTTTTACAATTTTATAATTCAAAAAAGAAAATTAATTAATATTCTTATTATAGTATTTTTTTAATCAATTTCATTATAGTTTATTGTTGATTGCAAAAATATATAAAAATTAATTGGAGATAAGTTAATAAAAAAACAAATACGGTTGAAAATTTAAAAAAAAAAAAAAAAAACTAAAATAAAGACAAATTTCTCAAGAGGGTGAGAGAATAGAAATATAGGCTTGACTAATTCTTCATGAATTAAGGTTCAAAGGCTATTTTCAGCAACCAGCTACTACCGTTTAGCCTATATTACAACATTTTACAATAAAAATTTACCTTTGATTGCAATGTCCCAACGACATTCGTTAGCGGTCTCCTTAACAAAAAGGAACCAATTCTTCTAATATTTGGCAGAAACAGATACGATCAATGTTACAACATATAATTTATTTATCTTAATATGCCACATGTATGAGTTAATAACCAATACAGTAGCCTGTAAAGATAATTCGTAAAATGTCAATGTAGCCAAATCTGTAAAATATGTTACGATGTTTCATATAGCTGCTTTGTCCAGTCAAAATGTTCCCACTCTTTAGAAAAGCTAGCAACAGCTTGCTTTTGTACCTCCACTGTCTCATATCTTCGACGTCTATGCATGTCTTCCTCGGCCAAATGAAGCATGCCTCTAATGACATTCAAGCCAAAACTACTCTTGAACTCCTTTTCATCATCGATAACATGAACAAAACCTTTGTTTAGACCAAATTCTACATGAAAATATGGGAAGTGCTTCGGAATTGAATTGCGCAAACCCTTTTGACTCGTATCAATGAGTTTTTTAGCGTTGTGTTGGCTCCACTCATCTTCTGCTTCATCAATTGCCTGCGATTGAAGTCAATTTAAAATGGACAGTGAGTAGAACGAAAAGTGCAATCAACTTCTGGAGGTTTGCTTTTAAGTTTTACTCACATGTGGCACACTCATCCAACAAATAGCATATAAAATTAGAGTTGTGCATATAAACTTATAAGCTGAACGGAACTACACCCGAAAAATACATAATTCCAACATCTTTCCACAAGCATATGATTCACACAGTTCAAGTCATCTAACCTAAAGTGCACACAATTTTATATATATATATATATATATATATATATATATATATATATATATATATATATATATATATATATATATATATATATATATATATATATATCAATTAATCACACAGGCATAATCATACCCCTTCACATAACACAATAATTTAACAAGCGTTTTGACATCTGACCTTCTTAAAGTATAAAGGAGCCTCTTTAGCAATATCTTGGGGTAAAGGAATGCACTCAACCATACAATGGCGCCGTTGTTGTGCCAATTCCATCACAGTTTCAAGAAATACTACTTCCTTATCTTGCTTTGCAAACATCATAATAAGGCATTTCTTGAAGTTTCGAATTTCTACCCATACATTATCATCCACGGTTCTTGTAGCTGATTCATGCTGCCATATTAACAATAAATAAAAGTTACAAATGTACGAGTCAATAAAATAAAAATAAAAATTAAAAATAATAAAATTCTGTTTGGCACAAATCAACTGACTAAAAAATCAGTTCATCCACATTAAATTCATATCACATTTATACAACATTACAACTTCAGGTTACTTCCCAACATGCAATAATATAAAAGTTGACATGTAATCTTCACCATTTATTAGTAAATATTTTGGTCATAGAAAATAAATCTTTAGGTGTTGAATCTTTTGTAAAATAACATCATTTTCTATAAGAAAAATCATCAACCAAAGAATTTATTCACTTATATTATAGGGATTGTGTTCAATAATAAACAAGCTCGTGCTTCTTTCAACTATTAAAGAAACACTAATGGTACTAGAAATTAAACTCACCGGAATAGGTAGAATACAACAATGACCAGGCACCACAGGTTGCCACTGTGGTAACATAAGATATGTCAAATTTGCAATGGACACAACAAGATGCATAGGCCGATTTGGATTCTCTAAACAAAAGAGGCAACGTTCTTTCTGGGTCAAGAATCGATTTGCATTCATCTTTTTTTGGATATTCCTGGGGTCATCACCTCCTGGCTTCTTTCTCCTCTTTCTGCTTTGACCATCTTCAAAGTCGTATTCATCATCCGCCTGCGTAGAAACCTTAAATTGCTTGTTCTGCATTATATTACGAGCAAGATGCATATCAGCATCATCCTCTCCTTTCTTTTGTTCAGCAGATATCCTCTGCATAGCATACCTTGAATAAAGTAAAATATCATTGTCAAAATCATAAGTTAAGAATGCATAAACTCGTAAAAATCAATACATTTGATGCAACACATCAATCATGTTTATGAGCGTACAAAGAAATATAAGCAAAACAATCAAAGAAATATAAGTTGGACTATGTTTTGCTGCAATACAAGAAATTCAAGATAGAAAAATACCTTCTAGAACTTCCATCGGTTCTTGATCTAGTTGTATGATCTTCTTCATTTCCTTCCTTTGTGTTCAATACCTTTGCTTCTTCCTGTCCACCAAAACAAGAACAAAAAGCATACAATTGAATCAAAATAATCATGAAGCTAGAAGGATATGCTTTTTGTAGACAATATATTGAGAGATAGAGATACAGTCTAGAAAAGAGCGCGTAGTCTCTCCTCTTATGGCCTTACCATTAGTTTGTCAGCTTCTTCATTCTTTCCTTTCAAACGAAGTTGCATAGCCTTTGCTGCCAACTGGTTTGCACTCATCTTATTCTTCACTACTGTATTCCTTTCACCAGGTGTGTTTACATCTGAAGAAACCTTTTCGGCTTCAAAAATTTCCAGAACAGAGACATCGGAATTGCCACTCTCCTTACTAACTAACTCACGCATAAAGCTTCCGTCATTAGCGAATTTATTTAAGCTAGATGCTGCAGCAGAGATTATCTCAGCACCCTCAGCACCAAAAAACTGGCTTTTGTCCTTTTTTCCCCAAGATAAAGAATCTTGAACTTTAGGTGCTTTCATTTCATGGTGCCGAAGAGAGGCATTTTTTATGTAGTCCTGCCAGAGTTTGATTATCAAAATTCAGTGATGTGCAACAGAGTATACTTCATAATTTCAGAAAAATTAGATAAACACCCATAACAATTTATTCAAAATAGAATTCTTCTAAAAAACAGAGAAAAAAGTATGCAATAGTTTTCTATCTGCTCTCAAAATTACCCTTTTAGAATCCCTTCGGATAGTCTTATCAGAATCTAGTGAATTTTCTCCAGTTACCCCTCTTTGTCTACTTTTTATAGCACGTAGATGAGCCCGAGCTGGGGCAGCTGCTTTTGATGCAACAGATGCAGTCAACTCACCAAGAGATCCCCACCTTTCTCCCACAACCTGTACATATCCATATAATGAATGTTAAGAACTACTGAACCTTAAGTAAATGGAAAGCACGAGAATGAATCTGTTATTGGAGAACGAAATAATATGAACTCTTAGGAGAGAATTATCCCCACAAGGGTTTCAACTGTCACCATTCCACAACACAAAATACTCAGTTCTCAAATGCTAACAATTCAGAATGATCCTTTCCTCTACCATACACATTTCTCTAACTAATAAGTAACTACACTAATATTACGTTAAAAAATAAACATTTTGTTTCTCTTCCCTTTATTCTTCCAAGCAAAAATCCTTATGTCCAAACAGAATAATAACAAATTTTTTTATAGGATAGACAGATGAAATCTATTAAAAAAATAGAAACAAAGAATATCTAAAAAGCAAGGGCATAAAACCTCTCCAAAGCTTCGTCCTTCTCGAGCTGCTTGCTCTTGCGCACGCTTTAAGGCTTTAAGTCTCCAACTTGCTCCTCCATCCCCAACAAGGGAAGACGAAAGAAGTTGGTTTGCAACAACTTTAACTCCGTCACTTTCTTCTGGGTAACCACTTCCATCATCCTTTAGATATGGATTCAATTCCCTAGGATTCGACTTCTTTGGCTAAAAGAAGGGGAAAAAAACTGTTTAGACTTTTTAACATGTTATATTGGCCGAGAGATTAAAAGATCAAAACAAGCTGCAAACAAAATGAAAGCATTTTTAAGATAGACCATAAATAAGCATACACTTCACTAGTTGGAGCATCAACAAGGAATGCTGTTTACTCATTAGCCACTCAAACAAAAATATACAAAAATTTCCCTTCTTATCTATCTTTTCAGTTCTTGTAAGAAATAGCTTGAAAACGACACTAAAAAAGGATATAGCTTGGAAAAAAAAAACAAAGAGGCTTCCTTTGAGGACAGAAAAAGAATATATATAAATAGAGTTGACATGAGAGCTGAACATTAGAACAACTGAGGGGAAACAGAATTTAACACTAAGAGATACCTCCTCAACTGGAACTTCCTCATACAATATCTCCTTTGTTTCTGAAACTGCAGATCTATTATTTTCAGACCTAAGCATCCAATCCAATCCCATTTCTTTTCTTGCAATCTCCCTCTCCTGTGTAGAATTGGCCGCAATGTCGGTAGCTTCGCCTTTGATCTTGTTCCCTCTACTCCTATCTTTTTTATATGACTTTTGGCGCTTCCCTTGGCAACCCAAAAAACAATCACTACCATCTGAAGAAGAAGAGCCTTCCTCGGAGGTATACTCCTTTTTACCACTCCTAGATCTTGTGTTTCTTTTTGACAAACCATCATCTCTTTTCTTTTTTCCTTTCCTCCTTTGTTTCTTATCATCCCCATCACTTTCACTTTCGGTTGCATCAAACGAAGAATTTTCATCAGATGAATACCAATTCTTCTTTCTAGAGCTTTTTTTTATCTTATCAAGTTCATCATCATCAGAAGAGATATTCCTAGAGCTCTTCCCCTTCCTCTTACCCTTTTTCCTCCTACTATCTGATTTTTTCTTTTCCTGTGAGTCAGAATCAAAATCCTCGTTTTGTACCTAGTGCAATGCAGAAATTTGAGTAGAAAACAAAATCAGAATTACAAATACAAGTGAATAACAACAGTGATACTATGATAAAAGTATGGTAACTCTACAAACCTGATCACGGGGAATGAATTTCACCCCAGAAAGCATTTTCAGGATTGTCACACTTTATCAATGGCTGCATAATAAGAAAAAGTAATAAATAAAGCTTAGGACAGTGCATGGATTGATTTTTTCAAAATTCAGATATTAACCCCTTATTTGGGTTGAATATCAGAACAAAGACAACATTTCTCTCCTAAAACCGGATTTATAATCGGTTTCATATCTGTGGTTATGTTTCAAAATTGGCTTTTGTCCATATTTGGATTCAAAGCTTGTTTTGTTCAAAATTTGAATTTATTTAAAAAAAACTGGATTTTTACCAGTTTTCTCGTACTGGTTTCGAACTTAAAAAATCCAGTTTTTAACTCAAAATTCCATGATAATTTCTTTTGCAACAACAGAATATCAAAGCTTATTTTAGTGCTACCAAAATCGAAGACAATGTCACCTCTTAGTTCAATCAATCAAATAGAAGAATATAAATACAAATATGTTTATTAATATGCACATTCCCATTTTTAATAACATGCTTTGCTTCAACATGCACACCAAAATTGGTTTGGTCATGGCTGCCCTTTTGAAACCAAAATAAATTAAATAAAGAACCTCAACTAGAATAGTGTTGAATATTTGCTCTTAGAGTTTATATGAGGGGCATAAGTATATACTAGACAATAAAATAACCAAGATCATATGTGTATTATTTCCAATAACACAATTTCAAAATGATACTTACATCTAATCATAGCACATATATATAATCATGGACATGACAACAAGATTTAATAATTTACATAACAAAAATGAAGAGAGGTTAAGCTCTCCTATTGCTCATAACCTTATGTATAAATGAGACCCGATTAAGAAAACTTGAACATGGGCATTGTGCTAATCTAATACCAACGATATTACTATCATAGGCTTTTGAACATGGGATTAATGTCATAGGTAGTAGAACCCAGCTTTCAATTGTTGAGTGATGTTTTATTTAAATAGCTGCAATGCCGCATATAAGGATAACATCTTCATTCTCATAACAACACAGTGCATTACATTCAAAAGAAGCTAATTTAACAACTAAAGTAACCCACTGCTAAGTGCAAGAAAAATGCTTAGAGGATTAACTCACCAAAATTCAACATTGTCAATTATAAACAGAGAACAACTCAATGTCTCATCAAAAGTGTGTCCCCAACACTGACACCTTGATTACATTCAATTAATTCATTTCTTAAAATTATTAAAGTGTTAACGTGTCAGTATTTGTGTTTCATAGAATCCTACCCATGTATAGATTAAACTACAAGTTAACTTAATCCTCTCTAACACAATGCTAAAATTAAAATTAACCAACCACCATCAAACGCAAGAAATGCTAAAATTAACTAACATCTTTAACAATATGCTATCTAGATCACACCTATGTAAATAGCGTAGCGTAGCGGCCAACCATCAAAACGCTATAGCGGTGTAGCAAGTAGCAGTATAGCCGCTACATCGAAGTCTAAGGGAATGTTATAGCGTGTTTGGAATTATCATGAAACAACGTTCAATTTCAACGTGGAAGCTACAAAATGCAGCTTCAATATTTTCATGCAAAATTTTTTACGCGGATCCAAACACTAATTAAGTTGGCTCTATTGATCTCCTAACATGCTGGAACGCCTTTGTGCAAGTGTAAGTTAAGCAGTTAATGTAGTATTCCTCAGTTTATCAACTTTCAGAGCAAAATGTATGGCAGTATTCTCCATTCCCGAATCAATTAGAGCTCCCCTGAAGGTATTGAACATATTGGCAGAAGGCCTAATGCCAACATCCAACATTTGTTGAAAGTATTTACATGCTTCATCCAACTTATTTTCATGACACAAGGCCAAGATCAGCGTCGAGAAGACGTGCATTCCCGGTAGGACTCCCTTGTCTTTCATTTGATCCCAAACTACCATCACCATATCCAATTGGTCTTCATTACAAAACAGTCTCACCATGATAGCATATGTGTTTGCACTTGGCTCACACCCCATCTCACTACTCATTTTTTGGAAAACTGAGTAAGCTTCTTTGGTTCTTCCACCCTTTATCAAGTGATGAAGTATTATGTCATACGTTCGAGAATCCGGACCAATCCTGAGTTCTTTCATTTCACCAACAATTCTATAAGCATCATCCATTCGCATTGCCCAGCAATAAGCCCCAACAACAGCATTATAAGTAGGTGCTTCTGGTAGAAATCCACAAACTTTAGATTTTTCAAAGAATTCAAGAGCTTCATCTAATCTATTACCAGAACCAAGACCAATAATCAAAGTACAATATATATGAGGACTAGGACTTATATTCTTTGATTGCATCTCATGATAAAAACCAGTAGCCTCATCATATTTTTTAGCTTTACAATATGCATTGATGTGATTATACCATAGGTAACCACATCAGGTTCAAAACCCTCACCTTTCATTTCCCTACAAACCTCATTAACCTTCAACAAGTTTTTCTGTTGACTCCATCCTTCTAATAAAATAGTGTAGGACTTGAGATTAGGCTCTAAATTCCACTGCCGCATTTTATCAAACAGTTCTTGTGCAGTGCCAGATCACCGCGAATTCTGACTAAGTAGGATTACACCTCAAGAATAATAGTAAAACCGTGAAGCCATAAAAGCAAAACTCAATAGAAAAGAAAAAAGAAAAAACAACAGAAGCCATAAAAGCAAAAACCAAATAAACAAACAAAAACAGAACTACGAAATCACACAAAATCGCGAGATGAACAAACTAAAAGCAAAGACACGAACATGAAACAAAAAATATAGAGATGAAAAACGAATGGGAAAAAATAAGGGACGTGATCGTAGGACTCACCTCGGCGGGGTAAGCTTGCGGTGTGATGGACGGAACCGAGGCGCAGCGTATCTGGGCAGAGGGTGTGGCGGTGGCCAACTAGGTTTCCCGGAGATTTGCGATGGCAGTGTTCAAATCCAACCCAGTTTCCGCGATGGTGATAAGAGGACGTCGCAAATGGTTCAAGATTAGAACTGGTTCGATTTTTCAACCCACTTCAAATCAAACAGTAAAGACAGCGACTGGTTCTCTGGTTCATTCAATAATCCTTAGTATTGACTGAAATGGGATGGAGATAAACGGAAGCGCAAAATTAGGGGTTAATTGTATTTTGAATCTGATATTATCTTTATATTTTAACTAAAATATCAATATTTCAGTTGGGCTTTATGAGTATATATCTAGATGTAAGAAATCAATTTGAGGTGCTGATTTCTCGCCTCCATTTAATTAATAATGTTAATTAATAATTATTTGTTTAATTAATGAATTATATTAAATATTAAAATAGAGAATAAAATTATATACTTAATATATATTTTTATAATATTAATGTGTCTCTTCTTTACATCAACTATTAATAAATAATATATTAATCTCTTCTAGTTCCATGGAAATATATTAATGTTGCCAACCTTCATATATATTTGGTAAAAGAGGAGGAGGGCTCATGGAACAGTCTATGAAATTAGAGAATTGTTTAAATTAAATTAGAGATTATTTAAACATAATTTTTTTATTTTTATTTGTTTATTATCATAAAATTGATTTTTTTTAAATGATTTTTAATCTATTTATATATAATTTTATAAAAGTGTTTTTTTTAAATTAAAAAATTATCATAAATAACGTGACTTTTCTAAATATACTAATTTCTCTCTTGTTTAAAATTACCATAAGCATGTTGTCATAATTTGTTTATCGTTAATACTTTGGTATAATCTTTGTTATGGTAGGTGTTAATATTTAAAACATTTGTTGTGAAATTTAATATTACATTACAATGAAATATTTCGAATTAGTCAAAATTTATCAGTTTAATTCATTTCTTATACTCATTTCAAAATTGATTAATGTAACTTAGCTTGAGTACTCATAAAAAGTAAAAAATAAACACACAAAAGCAAAAATAATTTTTGTACGAATAATGTAAAGATAAAATAACTCAAATAAAAGGCATAGAAACAACAAGAAAAAAACGACGTGGATAAATCCAAAAAAAAGAAGAAAAACTTACTTGATGAAAACCTATATCAAATTCGCATAAGAAAAAAATGGCCACATGTGAGTGTGAGAAAATGCGCAGCTAATTAATTGATGCAAAAAATTCATGGAGAAAACCATAGTAAAAATTGACGAAGGACAATTTCAATTTCGAATTTTTCTAAAAGATTTGTTTAACAAAATGATTGTTCAAAAAAAAAAAGGAAACAAACACCATTCAAACAATAAAAAATAATTTTTGATAAAAAAATAGATCTTATTATGAAAAAAATCTGAAATAAATGATACTAATTGCATTTGTTTGAGCTTAAATAAAAATGATTTTTGCTTTAAATAATTTAGAAATTATCTTTTAAATATTTTTTAAAAAAATAATTTTTTAACTTCAGCTTGTTGTTTACTATTATAAAAATGATTTGTATACAATTTTGTAAAAGTGATTTTTAAACTATAAAATTATCATAAAAGACGTAAAAAACTCTATTATGATCCCATAATGATCTCATTGTACTCAAGTATAAAATTTATTATAGTAGAAAAAATAAAATATTTCGAATCCTAATTGACATTTCAAACTTTATTATTATTGTGTTAATCAATTTCTTAGACTCAATTCACATCATAAAATACTTATCAAATTATCGTGCAATATAAAAAACAATAAATAAACATACAAAACAAAAGAAAATTGATATCAACATATGAATTCAAATGTAAAGATAAAATGATTTAAATAAAAGACATAAAAAACAAAAAAAAAATGATATGAATAAATCAAGAATGAAAAGTAAATTTACTTAATACAAACCTATATGAGTCGCATGGAATACATAGACGCAAAGAAGATAAAGAGACAGCACATAGAGGAGAAAAACGACTATTAGAGAAAAATGACGGTAAGAGAAAACACATCTAAGAGCAATTTTAGATTTTTGAAAAACAATAAGGATAATTACATCAGTGTTTTTCAATTTTTCCACGAGAAGAAGGTAAATATGACAAGCTACTATTTTTATCTTTTCAATTTTAGCTAAAAAATCATTTTTTAATAACATGATTTTTCAAAAATATGAAACAAACATCATTCAAACAATAAAAAATGATTTTTAAGTTGAAAAGATAGATTTTTCCATAAAAAATTATAAACAAACGCACTCTCTCTCTCTCTATATATATATATATATATAATTGGAGAGTTAAATTTTGATGATAACCATATATGAATGGTCAACATTTGAAAAAAAAGTCATATGATTTTGTTTAAGTGGTCATGGACCAATTAAATAACTCTTAATTATAATCATCCATGTATAGTTGTATGATCAAAATTTGACTCTTCCGTTGTAAAACACCTTTCATTTGAAATACTCCATACATATACACATATGCACAAATTCAAAATGAGATCAGAACAAGTAATTGGAGTGAACAACATGGATGTCTAAGCACGTAACTATATTATATCAACGAGGTCAAAGATTTAGGAGGTTAAGGAGTGATCTCTTGCGTGCTTCTAATAAATTGGCAGTATCCTCTAAATCTATTTTACACCGATAGATAGATAGATAAACATGCCTCTTCATAAAATCAATGGATGATTTACAGCATGTTCGGAATTATCAGGAAACCACATTCAATTTCAACGTGGAAGCTGCAATATGCAGCTTCAATATTTTCATGCAAATTTTTTAACGTGGATACAAACACTAATTTAGTTGGCTCTACTGAGCTCCTAACATGTTGGAATGCCTTTGTGCAAGTGTAAGTTAAGCAGTTAATGGAGTATTCCTCAATTTATCAACTTT
Organism: Cicer cuneatum; assembly: GCA_037974295.1. Taxonomy (NCBI): domain Eukaryota; kingdom Viridiplantae; phylum Streptophyta; class Magnoliopsida; order Fabales; family Fabaceae; genus Cicer; species Cicer cuneatum. Next base: position 3,218,103 of record JBBPBO010000001.1, on the reverse strand, counting down.
CAGAGCAAAATGTATGGCGGTATTCTCCATTCCCGAATCAATTAGAGCTCCCCTGAAGGTATTGAACATATTGGCAGAAGGCCTAATGCCAACATCCAACATTTGTTGAAAGTATTTACATGCTTCATCCAACTTATTTTCATGACACAAGGCCAAGATCAGCGTCGAGAAGACGTGCATTCCCGGTAGAACTCCCTTGTCTTTCATTTGATCCCAAACTACCATCGCCATATCCAATTGGTCTTCATTACAAAACATTCTCACCATGATAGCATATGTGTTTGCACTTGGCTCACACCCCATCTCACTACTCATTCTTTGGAAAACTGAGTAAGCTTCTTTGGTTCTTCCACCCTTTATCAAGTGATGAAGTATTATGTCATACGTTCGAGAATTCGGACCAATCCTGAGTTCTTTCATTTCACCAACAATTCTATAAGCATCATCCATTCGCATTGCCCAGCAATAAGCCCCAACAACAGCATTATAAGTAGGTGCTTCTGGTAGAAATCCACAAACTTTAGATTTTTCAAAGAATTCAAGAGCTTCATCTAATCTATTACCAGAGCCAAGACCAATAATCAAAGTACAATATATATGAGGACTAGGACTTATATTCTTTGATTGCATCTCATGATAAAAATCAATAGCCTCATCATATTTTTTAGCTTTACAATATGCATTGATGATTATACCATAGGTAACCACATCAGGTTCAAAACCCTCACCTTTCATTTCCCTACAAACCTCATTAACCTTCAACAAGTTTTGCTGTTGACTCCATCCTTCTAATAAAATAGTGTAGGACTTGAGATTAGGCTCTAAATTCCACTGCCGCATTTTATCAAACAGTTCTTGTGCTTTCTCAACATGCAACTTTGACTTACACAAAACATCAATTAACTTATTGAAATCCGTTATTTGAGGCTTCAACTCGTATTTTTCCATCCTCTCAAACGTTTTCAATGCTTCCTTAACGATTCTAGCTCTAACATATCTACGAGCAATGAGGGCAAAAGTGTCGCCATTAAGCAAGTTTCGTTTTTTCATTTCATCCACCAAATTCCAAATCATCTTGAACTGTTTGATCTTACCAAGTGCTTCAATCAAAACATGGAAACTCTCTGTGGTGTGGTTGAACCCTTTTTGATTCTCTGCCCAACGGAAGAACGAAAGAGCGAGAATTCCGGCATTGCTGAGCCTGTTTAAGACATCAACCACCAGCTCCGGTGAAACCTCCACGGGAAGGTTGGCGAGAGAGGCGTCGAGGGTTGAAGCGGGTGCGGTGGATAAGATTTTGCAGATTGTTTCGGCATGTGGGTTGGTGTTGTTGGGTTTAATAACACGCGATGTGTGAAATGTGAAAAAGTGGAATTTGAGAGAACCATATGGGTTTTGGATTAGTTGAATGGTGGGTGTGGAATAATAATGTTGGTTAAAATTTGAAGTTGGTGAGAGTGTTAAAGAAGATTTTGAGAGTGAAACAAGAATGGGGAATCTTGTGAATGATCGTGAGAGTGCCATGTGTTTGATGAAAGTGCAGTGCAGTGTTTGTGTTATTATCGTATCACCTATGAAACCGGCGAAACGCCAACCTGCATTTGCAACTTTTACATGTTGCCAAAACTAGGTCAATAATTTGAATTTTATAAACCATGATTTGGTACTTACTGTTGTTTTAAAAAAAAACATTTCTACTTCTCAACCTCACTTAATACATTCACCTCCTCAATACACTTAAGAATAATACACTTAAAGAAAAAGTTTAGATATTTTCGAAATAGGAAATTTAAAAAAAAAATATTATTATTTTGAAACAAAATTTACTGAAAATTTGAATAAAAATTTAAATTTTCAAAACTTTTATCTTTTTCGAAAGTTTTAAAATGTAAAATTACATTTCAAAAATTTAATTTTTGAAATTTTTGAAAAAATTTATATTTTGAAAATCTGAAACTTTACTTTCGAAACTTTTGTTAAAGATGTAAACTTCGAAAATATTTTATAAATACAATAAATAGTATTTCGAAAATTATATATTAATTCAAACTTTCGAAAGTAAACTAATTTTTTATTTCAAAAATTTAATAATCAACCAAAGTTTTGAAAATTTGAAATTTTTTTAATAATTTTTGCTAAAGTTTTGAATGTGAGGGAAAAGAAAAAAAATCAACTTTTTATATATAATAAAAAAAAAAGTAAAAGAGTCTCTTTAAGTGTACTAGAGGGGTGAATCTAGCAAGCAGAAAACTCTTAAAAAAATATATATATTTAAATGTACTTTGGACCCCCGTTATTTTAGATGATGTAACACTCTAATTAATTATGTGATACTTAAATGTTGTTATTAATTTTATTTATATTTTTTAAAAATAAATTTATTTGTTTTATCCAACAATAATTGAAAATTTTAAAATATTTAAAATTTATTTATTTTTAATATTTTAGTATATAAATAAAATTAACGATAATAATAATAATATAAATTATTTTATCTAAATTACAACTATCACCTAAGTGCCACGTTATTAATGAGTGTTACCTAATAAAAAAGATAGTGTAAAACCAAAAAATATCAAAAATTAGTTAATACGAAGACCAAAAGATTAGTTTTAGAAATAGGGAGACTAAAAGTTTATTTTTGACAAAATAGATGACCAAAAAATTTCACTCTTTTATTTTATTTTACAATTCTTCTATTTTATTTGATCTTTGAAAATAGAAACATAACAAATAGTTTTAAAATTATTTTATATCTACTAAATTAGTTGTTAAATATCATTTGACAACGCAACATATAATTTATAGTGTGTTGATTCAATCAATTCAATTTTGAATAACACAAATTCATTTTTACTTGTTTTTATCGGAAATGAGTACCGTCAAGTCATTTTCTCAATTATGAGAATGAGGAGAACGATAAAATTATATTTTCAGGAGACAATGGCTTTTGTCTTTAAATTGTCTTTAAAGTTTTAAACACTTTTTAGGTATGAATTCATAGTAGATCAATTATCAAAATAATTATCGTTTAAATTAGCCACAAAATAATTTATTCAATTTGAATTTGCTTATATTAGAATTATTATAATAATTGTAAATTGTTTAAATATTTAATAAAATATAATTTTTTAAAAATACATTAGAATACACTACTACTAACCTAAATATAGATTTTAATATATATATATATATAAAAGATTAACTCGATAACTGAAGTGAAAAGTTAGTGGAGATCAAAGATTTGATCTCCACTTAATAAAATATTAACATCACTAATTACTAATATTATTGTTATGGTGACTATAGATTCGGAAGTTACTTATAGATGTTTGGTTATAAAAGTTACTCATTCTGTTAGCTGGGATTATAAGTTACTAATAATATAACTTATGAAATGTGCCAAAAGGAAATGATTGATTGGAGAGTGGAAAATGATAATCATATTCATAATCCAAAAAGAATGAGCTAGCTATCCTGCTCGAATCGTCTAAAATCTCTATGGTAAGTAACCATGAGACATATAGAACATACAATATCTATGAAAATGAAAGCATGAGGAAGGAATATCCTCCCACTGATTCAAGGCATTGAAGGATCCACCATAAATATGAAGCCTCCAAAACAATACATCCACCCTCCAAGGCTCATCAAAATGCATTTCTCTTCCCCTTTTCCAACTCTCAATTGTTTGTTTCTTATGCACATAAGTCCCTCCTCCAAGCACTTTGGTGACCAAAGAATGTGTTTCTCCTTATCAATAATAAATGGCAGCTTCTACTGGTCAGTGCAATAAACTGCACAGCTTCCTACAACGGTTTTCTATTCTTAGTACTGTCTATGATATTGATCACTGGCACTGATTCGTCTGTGCGGTCCAATCATCGAGAAGACTAGAAACAGACGCCTCCAGCTTTTTAGCCTGAGGACCTGGCTTCAGAATATTGACATCACCCCACTGCGAGCACGGATCCACCCACCAGTTCCTCCGTCCGGAACACCACGCACCTGGTGCGGCTCGATTGCGACCCCGTTGGAGAATTTTTTCATCGATCATATCCAGCACGGGGTTATTGACCTCAAATTGTCTTGCAAAAGCTTCTCCACTTTCTGCCATCATATCATAAACAGATGAATTAAGGAAGAGAGGTTCCATCTTTGGAGGATTGTCCCAGATCATATATCGCAAATCACCATTTACTGTTGTGTTCTTAAATTCTGGTGCGTTGCAAATGACCGAATGAAAGTAGCCTTCTTGAGATAACTTAACATTTGTAAAATACATCAGTAGTGTTCGCGGTAAATTATCCCACCCGAAAATGCAGAACTCCAGAAAGGGTCTGCTCAAGATGACCCATGGTGAACCTGCATGGCATGAAAAGCATTCAATATTAAAAAGAAAGAAAGAAAAGGTTTAAATGTACATTTGGTTCCTACAAATATAAGCTTTTAGTCTTTGTACATTTTTTTTGGTATTTTGTCTTTGCAAATACTCCACATTTTGCTTTTGGGTCTTGTTTTGTTTTAGTCTCTGCAAAATTTGTTCATATTGTAATTGGTCTCTATAATGTGTGCATTATTTATTTTAGTCCTTATGTAGCTCATATTGGAAGGATAAAATCAAATATTCGGTGTTATAGGTGACTAAAAACATATGTAAAAAATGTGGAATATTTGCAAGGATTGAACAGTTTTTTTACATGGACTAATAACAAAACATGGTATATTTGCAAGGACCACGTACATATTTAAACAAAATAAAAGAATCATAGACATCGATGTATTGCAAAAACAGCATGTGAGAAAAATTTACCAGTGAAGAGTTTGAATGCATCAGGTGTTGTCCTCTTCTCTGTAGCTTGAAAAATTTTACCTCTCCTTGCTAAATATGTTCCTGGATCAACTACAATAGGCTGGAATCTGTCACTCCTGCATCAGCAATTGAATATATATAAATAAATAAATAATCAAGGACCATCTGAATAAATGCCACAAAGTAGAAGTTAGATTTAGCAGTGGTTTTCATACTCTTTCCATCCGAGGTTACCGGTGTGATCAATGAAATTGAGGTCTCTATTTACAGAGGAGAAAACGTGGGAGAGATCTGATAAACAAGACAATCACATATGAGCACAAACATTAGAGAAGGTCTTAGGAAAGTAGACAAACATCAAACTGAGATTTTTAAATATGGAAGAGACGTGAGATGTATAAGGATTTTACAACAAGCAGAATTCAATGAATAAATTTCATAACAATATGAGGGCTTACTCACACATAATAAATTATAAAACAAAGAGTGTAAATGTTCTTGTTCTAAAACGTATATAATATAGATGCCAAGTTCTACAGTCATCTGAGGAATACCAATGTTCAGTGTTTACTTAATTGACAAGGCATGCCACAACTCCAAGAACCAATGCAGATTAGAATGTTGCTCGTTGCCAATCTATAGGCTGATGAAAATATGTGGCCAACCTCAACAAGCTTTTGTGTCAACCAGCCACAATGGCTCAGCACAGTTCTTATGAAGCAAAATCTGAAGGAATGAGCAGCACAGTGGTGAAGTGAGAGAGTGCAAAAGTGATGGAGGATAAAGAAGAATAGAGAGCAGGAAACAAAGGAGCCAAAGAAGAGAGAAGAAAGAGTTGATTTGGAACGATTTTTTTGAAATGAGAGAGTGGATGCCAGATATTGGTTTTGTTTATTTTTTGGGGAGATAACTATTAATTAATCATAACAGTGTTGAGAGCACGAAAAAAAGTCGACAAAGGTACATATATGGTCAGCAAGGACCTTGTTTTCACAATTTAAAGAGAAAATATAATATATAATAGTTAGCCCCAAAAAAACTCAACTTCCATTATCCTTGCACCATCCATTCATACCCACACTTGACGCTACTCTATCTTTTGTAATTTGTCTACTCTTCCACACCAAGATTCAAAATTACTACCAATCATATTCTTGCTATTCATGATAACTTTTTCAGCTTGTACACTATTTGTGGCACTTCAACATGCTAAATTATATCCTATAGTCACCAATTAGTTAGACTATTTACTAATTTACCACTTGAATCGTTTCATTGCCTCCTCTTAACTATTTTCTTAGGTTCTTAGCTTCACCTCTTGACTGTTACCGCACATTCCATTCGTATGGACAGCAAATGATATGAATAACATATCTTTTCACCACAGTGTCCTATACAAACTCAAATTACTCAATATTATAGTCTAAACTCTAAAGCATGATCAGTATCTAGTAAACTGTAAAATTTATTTGGAAAACCAAATTAGAAATCAAAGTACCACATGGGCAGGGCTCATTGTAATCAAACTGTAGCAACCAATCCAGTGTTATAACATGCAGACATTTCAGTATAATTCAAAAAGTACAGACCTTATACTTCCAGATTCAAAATTAAAAAAGTAAATCTAAAAATGACAAGAGCTTACAGAAACTCAGAAAATATCATGTTTTTACATAAAAGTGACATTTCAAGGATTTAAAAAGAAAAACAACTATGAATACAAATAGTCTTATACTTACATATACACATATTCAAGTTGACCACATCAAATAATTATTGATAAGAAACCATTTCCCCATAATGCAGGATAAGTGAAATGCAGAACCGGCATGTTTGGAGCAAGCTTATTTGATTTGAACATTAATTATAATTCTAAGGTATCACATTTCCAATTAATTCTGCATTTCAAAATTCCTAAAACAATCTAACCTGATCAAGAAAATGGTGAATAAAAAGGAACAAAAACTTAAATAGAAACAAAGCTCCTAAACAGTGGGAAAAACTTTCCAATGATATATATACACCAAGCCACCACACACAAAACAATCATAACATTGAATAGCTAAGCTCATTACTAGTTTATGTGTGAAAATATCACTACATGTTCAAATTTCATTCATACCATACTCACCTTTGTATTTAGAAACATCCAAAATCAAATAAAAGGCACAAATTTCACAAAACAAACAAAGAAAAAACCAAAATAGGCATACCATCCTGTGTAATGAGAGGATAATCACGTGCACTCAAAGTGATAAACCAATTCCAACCACTATCCAATTTAAGCATAATGGCAGCAGCACGTAGAGTGATAGCAACATTGGATGAACCCAAATAAGTGATCCAATCAGCCTTACCAACCACATCAACATTCCCGAAAGCTCGAATAGCCGGAACAGAACTAACAGAATCAGCCAAACCCTGTCTCTCTTCATTCCTAGCATCCATTCCAATATGAAGCAAATAACGGTTCCTTGGATGGTAAATTGCCAACAACAAACGAAAGATCTGGTCTTTATCACCATGTCCACCAGAGATAAAGTATGCAAAAGCAGGAGGGTAGTGAGAACCATGTTGAACTGGAGAAGGAAAGGGCTTTTGAGAACTTAAGGAAGAGAAAGAAGACATTAACAGAAGCATTAGGGATAAAACTGCTGCACTGAATAGCGTGAAAAGCCATTTTTTCTCAGCTCCCATAACTGCTTTTCACTATGTTGGTATTGGGGCATAGAAAAAATTAAAAAAAAAAAAAAAAAGGATTTTGAGAACTGGGTATTGCTAAAGTTTTGATTTTGAAACTCTTCGTGTTAATGGGTCGTCGAAGAAGATCTTGGATTTTTCTTCATACATCGAAACAACATGGAAAAATTGAAAACCCAGATCAGAAAGGTTCCAAAATATCGCTCCAGAATTGTTGTTTCGAAGTGATTGAATGCGAGAAAGACAAAATAAGAAAGTGAGATTGGTTGAGAGGGGTCTAGGGTTTTTTTTGTTGTTGTTAAAAGTTAGATTGGTTGTTACAGAATAAAATGGAGATCACGGAATCGTATTTTTCTTCTTCTTCTTCTCTTTCTTATGTTCTCATGATGGTTATGGATTTGAAGTCAAATTTCAGGTTTATTATTTAGCAAGACAACAAAATGTAATAAATAAATTTAAATTAAACAAAGTGAAAGAAGCTGACATACCCTATAAGAAAAGTAATGCACTCTGGCAAATTAAAATATGCAGAAGTATATACATGTAGGAAGTATAAATAATCATTTTATTTATTGAATAACATGTAAATTATTAATCAATTTGATTATCAAATGTAGTTTTAGTTTGTTCTTTTGGTCTTTAAATGATATTTTGCTAGTTGGTTTAATTCATTAAATTATTAATAGAAAATACATTTAATTATATATATATATATTTTTTAATTTTGATATATTTAATAATTTTAAATATAAAGTTGGTTTGGTCATAATAGATAAAGAGGTAGGGTTACCTGCATATTTCTTACGATAGTAACATGAGAGTTTTAAAAAAATTAAAATCATTGTTTAGTCAAAATTGTGGGAGCTCTTATTTACATGGGTTTAATTTAAGGATTTATGGTTTATTTGGCAAGTCTAATAGTTTATTTATAGCTTATATAAGCTATAAGACTTTTACTAAATAAATAAATAATTTAAAATTTAAATCTATAATAATTTAAAATAATTTATTTATTATTATTTAAAACAAATAAACTAGTTAAGTAAATAAAAAATATATTATATTGATAAATTTTAAATTACTAAATTTTAAATATTTTTAAATATTAATTAATATTAAATTTATTATTAATTAAGAATATTCATTTACATTTTAAACTAATTAAATTGCTAATTTTATCAAATACTTTAACGAATGGCTAATTTTTTTTTATCAAATAGAGTCTCATAAATTTTATACTTATATTCAGACGAGAGATCAAATGTTTTTCATGTTATCCGGTAAAAGAAAATGGTTTTTCATGTAATATTTGGATACTATTTACAAAATTGTATAATATTTTATTATATGAAAAAACTGGACAATAATACAAAATTGGAATATAATATAAAATTGGATAATAAATTTTGGATAATATTACAAAATTGGGTAATTCTACAAAATTAAACGATATTGAATATCTTTAAATTTTTAATTTAATTATTAATGCTTAATTGCACTTTTGGTCCCTTAGTTAGGGATTAGGTTTTTCAAAATTGTTTTTGAATTTCATGTCTAACGAAGGAAATTGTTTTTTATTTTTTTATAATTAAATATTGTAATAAAATAGAAAATTTGTTTTTTAAAATAGAAATTGTATTTTTTAAATTTGGAATAATATTAAAATACAATTAATCCACATCTGCCACATCATCTTCTTTTTTGACAAAAATTCTGTTTTGGGACAAATAAAATGGGAGGACTATTTTTGTGATTCAACTAAAATAAGGGGACTAAAAGTGCAATTGAGTATGTATAATATTTATATTACTATGGTTATGATGTTGTAGATTGTATTAAAAGTTTTATTATAAAATAAAATTTAAATAAGGATCATATAAAATAAAATTCTTTAAAATATTACGTTAGACATCGATTTTGTTTTATATCATCATATTTTGAATAATGTCCAGAATTGTATAGCTGTGAATTCTATATAGTATTTTCTATATTTTCATAAGGTAGTGTTAGTTTTGATCATGTTACTTGGAAGTTGGAAGTGAAATGCAATTTTCTTTTCCTATTGATCATATTAGTTGATAAATATCAAATCCTTCGATAACTATATAAAATTCAGAGGTAGAGCTTCATTTGTCTCATTGAACAATAGTAGTAACTAGTAACTTCATTTGTTACAAAATTCCCACCTATAGAGTCAGGATGGTTTATTCTAATCACTTATCAATGTATTGGATTATTTGCTACAAAAACAATGAAAGGAAAATAAACAATAAAAAAAAAAATCTACGGTTGTGCAATTTTACATTGAGATAATAAAATCTTCACTATTACTTTCAATACTTCCTTTGTTGTCATCTTCAGTGTCTATATCTCGATGTTCGTCGACTTCTTCTATGGCATCTGGAATCAGATTTGGTGGCTGTCATATGATAACAATAACATTAAATTTTAATGAAGCACACATCCAATTAATATCAACACAAACAAAAATATTCTAACTACATCTTACATACCAGCATTCTTAGCTTCATCCTTATTATTACGTTCCACATCAACCTTACATAATCAATGTAAATATGTTATAAAAATATAAATATATTAGATGCAACAACTATTGTTTGTTAGTCATATGATAACCACTTACTGGTGCAGCCTGAGATGAGCTTTCACCACTGCCAACAGCTGCTGGCCTAGGCGGAGCTGCGATAGCTGAAGATCGATCTACAGCCGTGTCGCATCGCTCCAATCGCAATGTCTTTGTCTCACCATTAAAGAACAATAAAGCATCAATTTCCTTGCATTCCTCACTCTTTCCCTCAAATTCCACAGTGGTCTTATTATCTTTGGTCTTATCAACTGAATCTGGCTTACTTCCATCTATAAAAATTTCAAGACTTTTAAAGATTATAACACAAAAAGAAAAAAAGAAGAAGCATATATAATTATTGCAAACAAACAAACAGAAGATTAGAAAGGCTTACATTTAAGAGTGTAGTGTTCTTTACAGGAATCATCTTTGAAAGAAGATCCTAGTTTGAGATTGTACCATTCATCAAACTTGGGAGCCGTCTCTGGTTCTTCTTTAGATTTGTTTGTCCTTTTATTGTTGGAGTTAGATGAATCCTTGACATCAGAATTTGCATAGTCATCATCCATGGAGGAAGAAGATTAGTCAGCATGAAAATAAGGAAGCAATGTGAGAATAATAGATTCTTTTTTCAACTGATGTATCAGATTATGAGAATGTAAACTCTCATTCTGTTTTAATCATTGTAGATGAATATTGCTTATATATACTTGGGCTATGCTATAACATTAAGTTAAACCAAAAGCTAACAAAATAACTGTATTAACAGAAGTAACTGAAATGTTTTAACTAACTGATTTTTGTTCAATCCTAACAAACAAACCATGTATTGAAACTGATGCTGAGCTAGTTGTTAAGTGTCTCTATGACAAATGCAAGATAACTTTAATTGATTGTAAGAAACTCTGCTTCACATGCACAACACTATAGTGTGTAGTTTTAGAAGGTCTAAAAATGCTGCAGTAATTTAGGCTTTCTAAAATAAATAATTATCTACATTTTTAAAAATATTAAAAAATTATTTTTATTATTTTTAAAAATGTATATTCATTAATTAACATTATGATAATAATTTATTTGAAGATTATTCAATAAAAATAAAATAAATGCATATTTTAGAAATTAAAAATAAGAGTTGTTTTCACAAAGAATGAGATTGAAATAAGGAAACACAAAACAAAAAATGAACCTGTTTTTCTTTTTTTTTCACACTGATACAAACTACACTACAGAGTCTCTTTTTAGATTTTTCTACTCGTCTTATCTACAGAAGTGGACACGCGTCAGTCATGCTCTTATTCAGTCACAAAACGACGTCGTCCATCGCGGATAATTTATTTTTCTCTCTTTATTATTTCTTCTCATTTCTCTGTTCGAAGCTCAAAGTTCACTCACAGCTTAGAGTTCAGAACGATAATGGTGGTTTTTGGCGGGAAAAAGGTGCATCAAATTGTTGCCGGCTTCGGCGGCAGTGGTCTTGGCCAGGTAGTCGTCGCCGTCGCCGTCTCTCTTCTTGTTCGCATCTTCTCCGCACCCGGCCCCGCTCTCTTGCCGGAGAACGACGATGATATTGACGACGATGTGCCAAACAACGATTCCCCCGACGGTGAAATTCCTCCTCCCTCCAGAAAGGTTATGCCGGTCACAATCCGCTGGAACAATATCAATTGCTCCCTTTCTGATAAATCCTCCAACTCCGTGAGTTTCTATTCCTTCTATAGTTATTTTTCATGCCTTCACTTCGTAAATGTTGAAGTCCTGTTTGGTTTCTGTGAAAATCAGAATCTAGTAGTGTGAGTAAAAATTATTGTATTAGCTTTGGAGTTTGGATTTTTATTTTATCGCTGCATGCATGTGTTGGTTAAGCCTTTGTAATAGTTCTGTTGCTTCATGGAGATTTTTAGTTTATGATTGGAATTTGATGTGAAAATGAATAGGTGAGGTTTTTACTTAGAAATGTGAGTGGAGAAGCAAAGCCAGGAAGATTGTTAGCTATAATGGGGCCTTCAGGTTCAGGGAAGACAACATTGCTCAATGTTCTTGCTGGTCAGCTCGCAGCGTCGGCTCGGCTTCATTTGAGTGGCCTTTTGGAGTTCAATGGAAAGCCTAGTTCCAGAAACACTTATAAGTATGTTTGTTCAATTGTTTTATAGGAATTTGTACTTACAGTGATTTTCCTAATATATATAGGCCTGTTTAGATCATTTATTTGAGTTTATCTGCTGTCTTAAGCACTTGTGAGACTTTTTGAGAGATTTATGAAAACAATTTATGACATGTCCATAAGCTGTTTTTAACTTATTTCTATAAGCTCTTCTGGATAACTTATGAAAACTGCTTATTATATCTTATATGAAAAAAAATTGACTTTATTTTATGTTTTGTTATAAAAATAACTTATACATAAGCACTTATACTATAAGCGTTTAATTAAATTGTTTATCCAAACAGAGCCTATATATAAGTTGTTTTTAGATAAATTGAAATGCCTGTTTGCTGTAGGTTTGCTTATGTGAGACAGGAGGATCTCTTCTTCTCACAGCTTACTGTGAGGGAAACACTGTCTCTCGCTATAGAACTACAGCTTCCTAACATATCTTTGACAGAAGAGAGGGACGAATATGTCAACAATCTCCTTTTCAAACTAGGTTTGGTGAGTTTTTCTGTATCTTGTAATTTGTCTCACGTGGCAAAGTAGTTGCTGGTTATATATTGGAATATAGGAACAGTTTTAAAGTGGGTTTTTTCAGCAAACCTTTATATCTTTCTTGAAGATTGAACTTTGGTCCATCAATTATGATTGACTACTGTACTGCTATTCTTTCTGTTTATTCCTCTCCATATTTGGATACTTGTTCTCCATTCTTACAAGTTCGACAAATGAAAATCACCATCAAATTTACTTGTGTATCTTATGCAATTACTTTTAGCTTTCCTTTTTCAGATTCATGATTGACAATGTGTTAGTCTCATTGGATAGTTCCATGTTACTGATATTACTCCCTTTGGTATCTGTGTGCTTAAGGTCAGCTGTGCTGATACCAATGTTGGCGATGCAAAAGTCCGTGGAATTAGTGGTGGTGAAAAGAAACGTTTATCCCTGGCATGTGAACTGCTTGCAAGCCCATCTGTTATATTTGCTGATGAACCCACAACAGGTAAGCATGCACATGTAAAATTGCTTTGCAGTGGATTCGAATTTTGCTTATAATATAGTGCACCTGCATGGCTGATATAACAGAAATATAAACTGTTCACCGATCAAATTCCTCGTATACGTTCTTAAAATAAAAATACAGAAGAAATCAGTAAGAAATTCAACATGCTTGTTTAGTTTAGGTGCATTCTGACCATTTACCACTTTGTTACTTATGGTGCAAGAGTTACAATTTGACTATGCCAAGTTGTCCGTCCGTACCTGTTAGGAACCAACAAGGGAATTGAGTAAAGAAAAGAATGATTTTATTTCTTGATTGAAAATGAACATGATGAGGGGAAAGATATCTCCAATGGTTTCCTTTTTTCACAACTGAGCACTTGCTTGGACCTTTGAATGATAGCTCTCGTCTCTTCATAATTTCTATCTAACTAAACCCTCTGAGTAACTAACTTTCTAAATTAACGAACTCCTCTGTGTTCCCTTAGCGGGTTGCTTCTCGAAAAAAGAAAAAGTTGAAGATATTGATATATTGAAAGGCTACTGATACAATCTTGGGTGAGTTGGCCCATTGCAAAAAACCAACAAACCCCTTCAACTATGGGTTGATTTCAAAAAACTCCCTTGTGGTTCAAAACTCAATAATTCATCTCCTCCAACTTATGACACTGTATGTTGACTTCTCCTGAGGGGTCTTCCGTGCATATGCAAGGGGTTGGTTTTACACTAAGATTGCAACAATTGATTAGTTTAGCGAGTCAAATTTTTATGTTTTGAAAATCACAACGGATCTTCAAACACTGATCTATACTTGTAGGGGGTCCCTTGTGTATTTTACTATATATGCACAGATAGAAATTCCTTTCTACCTTGGATGGTTCTTTATTGTGAAGTCTTGTTTTCTTTTTCAAGTGATAATGCATAAATGACTTCTCCTTGCCATTAGCTACTGCCATGTGTGGTCAATTTTCGCAGACAATTATAACCTCTCTCTCTCCACTTATTTTGTTATAAAGTTGCTTTCAGGACTTGATGCCTTCCAGGCTGAGAAAGTTATGGAAACTCTTCAAGAACTTGCTCTAGATGGTCATACTGTAATTTGTTCGATACATCAGCCAAGAGGTTCCGTGTATAGCAAATTTGATGACATTGTCTTGCTAACCGGGGGTACACTTGTTTATGCTGGTCCTGCTCGTGATGAACCATTGGCATACTTTTCAAAATTCGGGTCATTGTCTTAACCTTATTGATATTTTGCCATCATACATTCTTACTCTGGAATTCCTCTCATTAATTGTAACTGATTTTTTTTATAACAAGTTGATATATATATATATATATATATATATTTTCTAACTTTCTAAAGGAAAGATTCTTTTACCATGTTCTGAACTTTGATCCTCCCTCTGTCCCTGAACTTTGGTAGTTTTAGGTTTTGGCACAGATTATAGACTAAATTACCTTGAATAATTATTTTTTAATCACTAATTATTTTGCAAATTCTTGTAGTTTTTATTAGTAATGCCATGTATTCCTCTTTGATGCTGTGAACGAACTTTGAGCTTCGAACAGAGAAATGAGAAGAAATAAATAGTGGATTGAAATGGTGATCTTTTTGTATGAATAATTTAACATAAAATATATATGACCTTTTTACTGTAATTCTGAACAGTTTGTTGATAATTGCTGATGAAACAGGTACCACTGCCCAGATCATGTAAATCCGGCTGAATTTTTGGCAGATCTTATATCTATAGACTACAGTTCTGCTGATAGTGTGTATTCCTCTCAAAAAAGGATTGATGGGTTAGTCGAGTCATTCTCACATAGACTATCTACAATAATATATGCCACTCCAATTACTTTAGATGATCTCTCTAAAAGTAGAAAGAGAATCAGCAAGAGGACTGTAGCAAAGAAGAAAGGGTGCTGGTGGAAACAATTCTGCTTGCTTCTTAGACGGGCATGGATGCAGGTCCTTTTTCAATTCAATCTTTCTTCTTATCAAATGGCTGAACCTGGATTATATTGCATGAAAGGACTTTGTACATGGTTTTCCTTCTTTCCGGTGTACAAATTTGATGTGTCTTAAGGAAGGACTTATGAGGCTTGAGCCTTGATTAAGTCATTTGACAAGACATAACCACAAAAGTGTTATAATGTTATTACTGTTTATTGTTTTCATATCTTGTATGTTGTGTGGTAATATTTTTTCTTTGACTTACTGCCTCAACCATGTCGCCTATTGTCATAACTTCTATCTTTAGAATATTTAACAAGGATAATTTATATCTCGCTCTCAGTGTAAGGTGAATGAGATTTATTTGTCATTTATTTGATTCATGATTCTCTGGCTGACTAGGCTTCCCGTGATGCACCTACCAACAAAGTTCGGGCAAGGATGTCAATTGCATCAGCAATTATCTTTGGGTCAGTTTTTTGGAGAATGGGAAAATCTCAGACTTCAATACAAGACAGAATGGGATTGCTTCAGGTTTGTGATGTTCTTGATTCCTGCAAGCTTATTTCTCATATTGGCCTGATTCTAATATGCATTGCGGAACAACTTTGAACTGTTTTTATGCTATATATACAATTTTTATTCTACTACGATTGTAGAAAATAATGTCTATAACTCTATCGGCAATACAAGAATTTATTATGCATGGTAAAATGTTTGTAAGGTAACATTCTAGAAGTGTGATAGTTTGAAATTTTAGGGAGGAATCCGGTAAAATTCCTAAGCTCTAATGGGGGAATAACTGGTAGCAGAGAACAGAGAAAAGAGAATTAGTTAGAGGAGAGATAACAATTCTTGTTCTTGTGAATGATGAGGTGATTTCAATAATTGGCCACCTGGCCTTATTAATAGGTACCAATTAATACTAACAGCATTGAGAATATTCTAACTGCCAATCACTGCCACATCATCTGGTAGCATAAAGGCTCGCACAATTAAGTGCTGACCAAAGGACATAAAATGAGAGTTTCAACTTAGGCTAAATAAGGAAATACTATTGTAGCAAATTCAAATAAACATAGCATATGTGATACTTGTGACAGTATGTAATGCTATAACAAGAAGTCATCTTCAGATACAATGCTGTGTTATTTGACTATTAATTGTTGGATTTTTGTTATAGAGACACCTTCAAGTATTTATTTGTGTTGTGTACCTCAGACATGATTTTATAAGGCTTGAGTTTTTAAACTGTTAGTGAATTTTTGCTTATTAACCTAAAGTAAAACTGAATTAATCAAATATTATGGGGATTGCCGGTTAATTGTGCTGGGATAGTGTTATCCAAATCTAGTAGACTTACTACTTGAGTTCCACCTTTTATAGCAATTAAGAGAACTTGTTATGTTCTTTAAATGACAGTTTGACTTTACTAAGTTTGCCTTCCTGAATTACATGGATTTCATTTTCAGGTTGCTGCAATAAACACAGCTATGGCTGCCCTCACAAAGACTGTAGGTGTATTTCCAAAGGAACGGGCAATTGTTGATAGAGAACGTGCTAAAGGCTCTTATTCTTTGGGCCCATATTTGTTTTCGAAATTGTTGGCTGAGAGTCCTATCGGAGCAGCATTTCCGTTAATGTTTGGTGCTGTTTTGTACCCAATGGCACGTCTTCATCCTACTTTGATGAGGTTAGTTTCATTATTTGGTCTCTGAGCTACTCCCTCCATTCCTTTTAAATTGTTACTTTTGCTTTTTCTCTGTCTTCACTCACATCTGCCTTTTCTTTTTGTCATCATGAGGGATTTATTCTTGTTAATTATGTGCATCTCATATTATGCCTAATAACTCTTGACATTTTAGATTTGGGAAATTCTGTGGAATCGTCACTATGGAATCTTTTGCTGCATCTGCTATGGGTCTTACTGTGGGTGCTATGGTTCCAACCACTGAAGCAGCAATGGCAGTAGGCCCCTCTCTTATGACCGTTTTTATAGTGTTTGGTGGCTACTATGTCAATCCTGAGAATACCCCAATCATCTTCCGCTGGATTCCTAGTGTTTCTCTGATTAGATGGTAAGCACTAATCTGATTTATTAGTAAGCAAAGGGAGTTAACTTCAACTATATAACCCATACTACGAAACTGAACTTTAGTGTTAAGTATCCTTACAAAGTTTAATTTATGTTTCTCTGACTCTCATACTGATGAATACCAAATTGATTTATGCACACTTTCAGGGCCTTTCAAGGACTTTGCATCAATGAATTCAGTGGTCTTCAATTTGATCATCAGCATTCATTTGATATTCAAACTGGAGAACAGGTGAGGATAGAGCCTCCGATCAATTTAAGTTCAACGCAACTAAGATCAAATTTGAAAAATTGAATAAAATACTGATATATTTATATTATGACTAGTGCACTACAAAACCGGAAAAAATTGACCAAATTATTAAAAAACACTTGAAGGGAGAAGGAAAACTTGAAAGCATGGTTGCATTTTGGGGTTGACAAGGAAGTACAGGGAGGTGATAAAATGGAAATCCTATAAACTGACCTGATGGGATTGACTAATCACCATCGGTTTTTACCCAAGTTTGCATGTTATAATATTATTGAAATACAGCTGTTCATAGAGGAGTAATGCATTTGTTCTTACTCCATAAAATAAGTAGCAAATTGAGAATATTATCTGGACTTGCAATCTATTCTCATCTAACCATTTCTGTTTGAGTTAAATTAAAATTAAGTATCTATTGTCGTTGTTTTTTGGATGACTGTTTTTGTAGAAGAGACATCATCACATAATCAATCATATAAGATTCCTATTTGGTTTTCTACTGTCAAAATACATTGAAAGTATAGTTGTTTATTTGGTGGTTGTGCTTTCTTGAATTCTGATGAACTGATGCATTGCACCTTGTTACCTTCCCTCTTTCACAGGCACTAGAGCGTCTTTCCTTTGGAAAAATTAGGATTAGGGATACGGTGGTAGCACAAAATAGAATATTGTTATTTTGGTATTGCACCACCTACCTTCTCCTTGAGAAAAACAAGCCCAAATACCAGCAACTTGAAACGACCCCTCCTGACCTCAGCAAACCACATTTAAAACTTGAGGAGTTCAATTCTGAACAAGTTGATCAGACACATGAAGCACCAGAGGTTGACCAAGATGGTTCGGTCGAGCCCATTGAGTCACCTGAAGTAGACCCTGTTGGCTCTTTTATCCTAGAAGGTTTGTAATCAGCTGGGCACTACTGCTGTTCTTATCAGATTTATATATTTATTGATTTATCTAATACAGGTGCTCAGTAGAATGATATCTTTGCAAAGGATGACCTGCAAATACTGAGAAGTAAGCCGTTTCCTATATAGAACAAGACCACAATCACTGGTAAATCCACGATGTCATTATTGGACATCCAAATCATACGATTATTTTAACAAATTCTTACCTGGCTGTAATAATAATAAACAGTGATAGTGGATACTCTTGTGCAGTTTCATGTTTGGTTCATTTGGTTAAAGCAACTATTTTTCATTCCGGGACCAGAGTATGTAGAAATGGTCCGTGCAATTGAAATAGTGTTATGCCTATGATGACAAAAAAATGTGTGAAAATTGAGGCAGGCAGAAGGTTTCTTTTTTATGAACCTAGTTTAAAATTGGCCTAATGGATACTAACGTTCTAGACTTTGATATTTCTTGCCCCAATGTTAGAGCTTTTTACGTCATTCTTTACAAGCTCGGCTTTTCAATTTAGCATTCATTTCTTTTTTAATTTGTCCACTTTTGTCGCTAAATATATATCATTAATATACAATGTTGTCATAATAATTATTTTTTTTTTGACCAAATGTTGACTTAGTAATTTTGAAATCCTTTTTTAAATGAAAAGTGATACCATGTTAAATAAATTAAGCGAGGCTACTACTAGTCATTTGACGTATCGACATTGTTATTATATTGCAGCGTAGCCTTTGCGGCTTTGTCTCATAGTTGATTTAAAAATTAAATTGTGATGATGATATCAGTGATTGGACAGGAAACAAATCCAACGTGGTGCGATGGTAAAGACAAGAAGGTTCTTGCTTTGGCGTAAGGAATATTCAAATAAATCGACACGCCACCTCCATTTCCAATTTCCAAATATTTGGTGTGGCGTAATCACCAATCTCTCTTTCTTGGAATTTAGCTCTATCTTACGCCCCAACTTCCACTCCACACCGTCCTGAAAAATTCAAAATAATGTAACCTGCAATTTTATATATACGCATAACGTGATCAGCCTCAAAAAAACATTCCACAATTCAATACCTTCCAAACATAAATTAAAGTTCAAAACTAGCTATAGCTTGGTTGCAACCCTTTATCACTTTGAAGCCTAATTTTAAGTCCAAGAAAATGCAAGCAAAATTACTATGCTCATTTATGCTTCTATCAAACCCTCCATCAGGCAATATATTGCCCCGAAGTGCACCATTCATTTCACATAAAAAGAGTTTTATATCTGCTTCGAAAAGAGACCCGTTTGGCCAACATTATGATGGCAAGTTGGTGGATGAGAACATGATCATTCTTAGAATGCGAATACGTGAAATTGAGATGGTGGAAATAAAGAATAAAGCTCCTTCTAATTGGACTGAATGGGAGACAAAGAATTTTGAAAATTATGGTTCGGATATATGTGATGCAGTTGGATTGTTGCAAAGAATGCTGATGAACACTAGACCTGGCTTGGCTGTGGGCTCACTAGCTCTGCTTATGATAAGCATGTCAATGACCATGTCACTACTTGTGTTTCATCTCGTAGAATTGGCTAAAGGAATCATCATCATATAATTTGTAAACGACCAACGCCAAATGAAAAAACAAAAACGAATTTAGTGCTAAATATTGAATTACAAATGTTATTTGTTCATACTTTCATTTCACCAATTCCATGTGTGAATTAGTGTAAAACATAACAATTTTTATACCAGTTTATGCAGTTAAAAAAATAACTTGAATACCGACATTCTTTAAAATTATTCGCTAATACACGTAGTGTTGTTTTTCCAAATTATTAGTAAACAACACCATGAATAATAAAAAGGAGAATGCTACTTGTCACGAAAAATAGTTACGAAAGCATCATAACAAAATAATCTGTAACTGTAGCGAGCCTTTTTTACATCCCTCATATTTTCTACCAAATGGAAGATCTAACACTTATAATCTCTATTTGTGAAATGTTTGTGATATTAATATGCGTGACAAATAGCATTGCTGATGATAACAAAATATGTTTTAGTCAAAAATAAAAAATAAGGTAATCATTATACTCGACAAATGCCATTTGCTTGCTCTCTATTTTTATATTTAGTGTTTTTTCTAATAAAAATATATAATTAGAGGTTTTTTTTTTTGAGTGAATGATAAGGGGGCAAAGCAAGCCTCACAAAATTTAGAAAGTTATCGACAACAAATTTATAATTAAGCATTTAGAATTTTAAAAATTTGATACCTGCACCCCTGTTTTTGCTTCCCACACCCCCTAAGTCTTTTTAAAAATCAAAAACCCCAAAATACCCTTCAGTCTTCTACCTCATTAAAACGTTGCGATTCTGGGTTTTTTTAAAACAGTACGTGAACTGAATGTCAAGGTTTGAACTAAATTCACGTAAGGTTCATTATGACAAGTAACTCCAAAATTTATTCCAATTAATTCTAATTAATTTCAATTCCAATTAATGCGGTAACTCTACTGATTTGGTAAACTTGAGTTCACTTTTTGGCAAAAAAAATTGGGCACAAATTGGGCAAAAAAAATTAACTTAGAACTCACGTACCCTTGCTTCATATGAGTTCACGTGAAAAAAGAAACTCAACCAAAATCAAAACTTTGAACGTATCTTCTTTGAACACTTTAACAACAATGACAATATGAGATTAATGGGTTGTAAGGTTTGAGTAAATGTTGTGAGTTTTGAATAATAATGAGTTATAGTTGGTGAGTTATGGATGATTTTTAGGTTTTGTAATTTTTAGGTTTAAAATGTGGAAGAAGGTGAAAAATGGGATGAAGAAAGAAAAAAAAAGTGATCTAACGAGGTAGAAGACAGAAAAGTATTTTAGAGTTTTTGGTTTCTAAAAAAATTTAAGAGGTGTGGGAAGCAAAAACGGAGGTGCAGGTAGCAAAAAGTGTCAAATTTTTCACATGTTTGATAGCGTATGAATGACAGGCTTCTCTGGCATGTTACTGAAATAAAAAATGGAGATAAACTGATAAAGTATGGAATATCATGCGAGGAAGAGTATAAAACAAAAATTGGAGATACATTTATAAGTAAACATTTAAAATCTTCAAAAAGTAATAACAGGTTCAATTTTTTTACATGATTAAAAGTATTCTGCGGGAAAAGATTTAAATAGTTGCAAATTTATATATATCAAGTTTATATTTAACAAGCTTATAAGTAAACATTTTTCTTTTTTTTATAAAATAGTATGCTATATTCTAGACTGTCGAGTATTATTCTACGGGAGATGAATAAAAAATGGAGTTATATTTAATATGTTTATAAGTAAGCATTTTTGAGTAAAAAAAGAAAAGTACGCATTTTAAATTTTTAAAATTAATCTTAGATCATTTTTTACACGATTAAAAGTATGCAGCATTCTAGATTATTTAGTATCCTTCGGGAGAAGTATCATCGGTGTTTTCGTAATGTATAAAAAAAAATAAGAAATACCAATCAATAACCCATTATTCTGTTAAAAAATTGCCAATAGACCATTCTTAATTTCTTCCGCTTGTATGCAACTTATTCAATTTTTGCTGAGTAGGTCAATCTTTCTAGACTTGAGGAAAACATGGACGACTGTAATTATGTTTTCACGCAGATTTCTGACTCGAATTTTATTTTATTTTTCAAAATTCAAGTCCAATGATAACTAAACGTAGAAGAATCCCAAGTTTACTAATAGACATGGCAACACGGTAAGGTAGAGGTGGATTTTGCTTTCCATACATCGGCAGTCAATTTATCGGGGAAAACTACCTCCTGTTTTTTACCAATTGTGAAATTTAGACCATCAATCCCATTTGCAACGAGTTTTAAGTTTCTTCGCCCACATCCGCACTCATTTATATATATAAAATTATAAATTTAAAAATTATATTTATTATAATTAGTATAATAAAATGATTATTATTAGACAATAATAAAATTAAAAAAATGTTTTTTTTATAGAGATAAGATTTTAATTTTTAATATTTAAAAAAATATTAAGTATTCAATATGTGCATGTATATAAAATTTAAAAATTACAATAATATTATTAGCGGGATGAGTTCGGGTGCGGGGTGAATTTTAATTGCAGAGAAAATATGCACCCTCACCCAATCAAAGCAAGTTTTTTCCGTCCAAGTCAAGATGATTTCGGGTGGGTACTCGTGAGTGCGGATTATATTGTCATCCCTATTTGCTAAGCTTGCTAGGGACACAATCATATGGATTTGCTAGATTGATCGGTCAATGAACAATGTGAGGAGTGGGAATAGATTGAACCGCTCGACAAAGGCTTATGGTTTAACATACGATAGATTTAGACTTTTTTCTTTAAATAGCTAAAATTATTTAAACAAATATAAATATATTTATTATTATTATTATTATTATATATTAGATCTTGAAATTTATGTTAAATTATAATTTTATTAACCTTTTATGATTTAATTATAATATTCTACATAAATATTTTACATGTTTAAAGTAATTGAAATATGTTATCGGTAAACTTAAATTCTTTAAAACATATTAAATTTAAAAAAAAACTTAATTTCACTTAACTGTAAGTTTTTTTATCTATTCAAAAATGTCTTTTTACTTATTTTAAAATATTATTATGAAATAAGTTTTTAATAGGCTAACTAATTGTACTAGACTTTCTTAAATGTCGGACACTAAAAAAATCATATGACAGACTATAGATCAATCTTAGTGAAAGTGCAAATATGAGAAAGGGGGTTGAATTGTGTTTGTCAAAGTTGATAATTTTTTGATAATTTATAAATAAATTAAAAACTAGTTTGGTTATTGGTTACTTACTTGGAGTAGAAGCAATCAGATTCAGAGGTAGCAAACAATGAAAGCATAATTAATTTGACACATAGATTTATCCTCGTTCACCACTAATTTGGCTACATTCAGTCCCCTCATTCATGAGGCTTTAATCCACTAATTCAAATACCTTGAATTACAAAACACCTGATCTTCCAAGTCAGTCTTCCCAAACAGTCTGACAACCCCAGACTTTTGAGGAACAACACCACCTTGACCCTACAAGACAAGTCTTCTCCTAACAACCTGACAACCCCAGATGGAAGAAGGAACTAAGCCACTATCGGGTTTGATACAATAGATTGGAACATGAATAGTTGCTTCTGGAAAGCTGATAATTATAATAACTCTCACACTCTAAGAAAATAACACTCATAAAATATTTCTAACTTGAAACGAGTATTTCTCTCTTTGAACTCTAAGACTACTTTTTTTCTGTTTTTCAATGTTTTTCTTCTTCAGCCTTGAGTATCTATTTATAGTTAAAATTTGGGCTTCAATTTGGTCCTTGTTTAATTCTGAATTGTATTTTGTTCAGATTGCGTTTGTAAATTCTTCAAATTGATTCTGTTCCTTTTTGTTTAGATTGAGATTGTAAATTCTTTAGATTGATTATGTTCGTAATTTGCTGTAGATAAATCTTGATCAAATATTCTTCAAATCTTAATTAAATCTTATTCAAATCTTCTACAAATCTTGACTATATCTTCTTTCATACTTTTTGAAGTCAAATATATTGTTCTCATAAAATACTTTTGTTAACAACAAAAATCTAAATGTAAAACCAACTTGGTTCCAACACTTAAGCATTGAATTTTTTGACAGATTAGACTCAAGTCTTGCATAGGTCAGCTCGGTCTAGCCTATTCTCATATCTACCGATGTGTAATCACCACACAATTGTTGCCCCATGTATAAAATCTGATAGTTTTTAAAATCTGATAGTTTTTGTCCCTCCATTAATTATTCAATGTTGATAACACCCATGTGTTGAGGCAAAATCCTAAATTAATGTTTTGATGATAATCAAACAAAGTTAATTAATCTTCTAATTATGATTCTAAAAATGTGTTGTAATTTAACATGTGCTTTTGAGTGAATTAAACAATGATAGGCTTCAAACATAACAAAGATCAAATCAGAAGAAACAGACAGTCTGAAAGATCAAGGTTGTTTTGATTGTTAAAACAGAAAAATGAAGATCGGTCTGGCTTTCACAGCATCAATCCAAGAATGTTATGGTTTACTAAAGAACAAATTTTTCTTGAAATCAAGATCGTTTTAGGCTACAAAAATACATCAAGTTGCATGGAAAATCACCAGTATTCATTACAAATGAACAATTTTATATACTGAAGATTAATTTTGGATAGACTCGTCAAAAGAATCAACAAAATCAAAGCAATGAGTAAATAGCAAGATTAATCTCCAAGTAGTTACCCAAAACAGAAATGAAGCAAGTACAAAAAATCATGACATACAAACAGCTGTCAAAAGTGAAAAATCCAAGTAGTTACCCAAAACACAAATGAAGAATGTTCTGATGATCAAGCAGGAACATTCTTGCTTTCTTTACAACACATGTCTATTAAACTATAGCCTTAACAGTCTATCTTCCAACGACTATATGAGCTGGTACAAACCTTCAAGAAGCCTATAAAAGGAACCTCAAGGCAGAGGAAACATCATCAGTTCAAAGTGCAAACAATCATTCACTTAAATCATTATTCTTGAGAAATATAAGCTTTTGAGTCAAGCAAAGGCTTCAGCTCTTCTTCACTAGATTTAAGGATCTATTCTTTGAGTCTGATTGCTGAAAATTAAACTCAAACAAGTGTTAAGTAAAGGATGATTCATCAATGCTCTTCAAATCATTTTTGTTGAAACTCAAACACTATAGAATTAGAAATAGTTTGAGTGTATTGGAGAACTCCTTTTGTATTTAAAAGGTGACTTGTAAATCCTTTCTGAACTGAAAGGTAATCATGGAAAATCCTTTTAATGTTGAAAGGTGAAATATTGTAACTGGTCTTGAACATTGGTGGGAACAACAAAAACATTCTTGATTTAAACACTTTAGTGAAAAATCTCACAAACTGTGAGAACTGCATGTAGTCTACTTTAGGTGAACAAGATATATTGTTGTGAGAACTCTCTCTCCCTTATCTCCTTTTTATTTTTCACTCAATTAGCACTAATCACTTTGTGAAGTTTTTATTGTTATATTCTAACGAAGAACATTATCTTTATTATTTATGAAACCAAGATCAATCTTGAGTTAACAACATTATGCAGAAATTAAATTTAAAAAAGGGAATCACAATTCAAATTCCGTTTTCTTGTAATCAACATTGTCATTTTATCATGAAGTTGCAGTAAAATCCTCTAAAAACCTAACTTACGACTTCATAAATTTTTTCATTTTTCTAATTTAATTAATGATATTGAATAATTAATGCATCTAGATGATTCTATATCATAAAATTGTACCTTACATCATTTAAAATATGTCAAATCATCATTTTTTATTTCAAAAATTTAATAAAAGTATCAAAACTGTCAACTTTTAAAATAAGATGACAAATTTTCCATGAATAGATAAAAATTAAAGATTCACTCACACGTACTTTAAAAAAAATAAATGACCTTGAATTGAATTGAAACCGCACTCTAACATATACTAAAAAAAATACCTTTGTATATATAACAATAAAAGAAAGGCCAAGAAAAATTATATAACAATTTATTAAGAGAGATTTAAAATAAACAATCATAGGTGTAAACATATTTTTCTTAACACATATACACATAAACATGGAGGTTGTTATGAATCTAATCAAAACTATTATAATATAGAAAATAATAGAGAGGGTAGATGAGAAAGAGATTATTTATATTATTTTGTCTAATGTATGAACTTTGCAATGTTAGATGACTTTTATTTATAGATTATTGTTCACAAGTCATATAACTTACAAACACATTAAGATCATAATATAAAGTGCTATTAATATATGTAGTCAAACGAATACTTTGTTTGTGTTTTATTACTATGTGAATTACATATAACAAATGATACACATGACTTCATTTCGCTAATTTTGGATAGGTAAAGAAATATATCTTACTTATATTAACAATAAATAATAAGTATTACTTGTATAATTTATAAAATACATTAGTGTTTCAATCAAACTAAAATATGATACTTCCGAATCAATTTAAGTTGTTTTTATTTCACCATAACATAATACTTTATGACGGATTAGTTGTTGATCTTTTTGCGAGATATAAAATAATATTTGTGTTCTACCTGCAGCAGCATATGTTATACACCTTTGCCCACTAAATTTAACGTCCGCATATGCAATGAACCAAAAATTCTTAGTTTAGCATTTGGAATGAATTGAAGTTGAATCTATCTCTGAGTTGCGGCTTTGCCAACTACATAGAAACAAATTGAAACTCATTATTGGTTTCACCTTGACAAATTCTTATATACACGTTTTAATTTTGCAAGATTACCTGTATACTAAATATCAATATAATGTAAGTGAACAACGTAATTTAATGTTGAGGGACAAAGATGGTAGTTGTGTTGTGTCTAGTGGGGGCTACTTCTCATCAATGTCACCAAATATCAAAATCGAATTTGTGTCTCTCATGTGCCTTTTCGAACTAAAAAATCTTTTCACAGGGAAGGGACTAGAATTTCTTATCAAATTCACTCGGTGCACTAATTTTATCTGAAAAATGAGTTTTCTATATAACTATTTTATTAAAATCCTTAAATTTTAAATTAGATGTTTTGTTTCGAGTTTTAATTTAAAATTTTATAATCATGTGAGTTAATTATAATTATATTTATTATTATTTTTAAAATAAAAATATATATAATAATAATTAATGAAGTATTTAAGTGGATTGAAATATCATAAATTAATATATATTATGAAAAAATATATATTTGATTTTATCTGTTGTGAAAAATAAAATAAATCTCTTTATAACTTCATTGATCACCCACTTTAAACAAGATTTTTTGTGTGTTTAGTCATGTGGTTTCCAAAATTGATTTTATAAAATTAATTTTGTTTAAAAGGAATTAAATATAAAATAATTTATATTTTTATACATTTAAATAAAAGTAAGTTAAAAAAGTTAATTTGAGACTCAATTAATTATGAATACAGAAACTCTAAATTCTAATTTTAAATTATAATTAATTTAAATACAAAAAATCAATTATATATTTAAACACATGAAAATATGCTAAAATTAATTATGTATTTTAAAATCAATTTTATTTCGTGGAAAAGTGAAATCAAACCTACAATTTTTACAATAGAGAATTTAAGTAGATTCTGCTACAAAGAGAAAACTCAATTACTCTTAAAAGGTTAGGTATGATTGGAATTATCTCAGTAATTAAACTATTTGTAAAAGATATTATACTAAATATATTTTTTTTTCTTTTATTCATAATTTTTTTAATTCATATAAAATTGTCAATTCAGTCGAGAAAAAGTATTTCATGATTCTCGTAAATTTAAGATTGTACTATTTAACGAGTAAGAGTCAACCGTTCCTACGGCCAACACTTTGAAATTGGGTGTTTGCCATTAATTATTGTCATTCTGGAAATTGAAAAGTATATCATACTAATCATTAATCAATACTATAATCATACAATAAGTACAATACAATAATGCACACAGATAAGATACAGAGAACCTGAAGCTAAATTGTCCACACAAAAAACTGAAGCTGAAAGTTGAAATTAACTAAAAACCCTTCCTGCCTGTCTTACCCATCATTTTCTAAAAAGGTAAGACTAAATTTCTAGCACGTCTTAAATATATTTTAATTATATACTAGCTCATTATTATATTTAGATAGTTTTTTATTAATATAATTTTAATTTAATTGTAAATCTCTCTATTTTTATCAATTTATAAAATTGGTCTATTTATTTTTAAAATTGACAGTTTTAGTTTATCTCTTAGATTTTAAACCAAAAAATAAGGATTTGACGTATTTTAAATAATATGATATGCAATTTCATAATATAGAATTATTTAAATGCATTAATTATTCATATATTATTAATTAAATTACAAATATAAAATTTTTTTAAAGTTGAAAGGTTATGGTGTTTTATTTTGATTTTATGAATGTTAATTATTTTACATTATCGTATCATATAACACGTTATTTATAATATGTCTAATTACTATTTTTTAATTAAAAAATCATTAAAAAAAATAAATAAATAAAACAAAATTGCCGACATTTAAAAAACAGAGATCATTCTAGATCTTGGTAACTATTCTTGCGCACCAACAAAAACTTGTATTACTTTCAAATTGAAATTAATAATTGCTATAAACAACATTTATTTTCTTCTATTCATTGAATTGTCTTTCATAATGTGAGATCTTATTTATAGAATTTAAACCACACAATATCTTGAAAATGTGGCTTTTAAAAAAAATCTTTAAAATGTAACTTGAAATTCGAACCATATACAATAAATTTTTATATTTATTTATTTAGTATTTTAAATTTATATTCATATTTATTTTAAAATTTAATTTATATGTATTTCAAAATAAATAAATAAATTATATTATCAATTAATCACATTCATTAAATTATTATTAATATTTAATTTTTATTTTAATTACTATTAAAATCACTCATATAATTTATTATAGTTTGTCAATTATATAAAAGATTTTACACTCCCATATATACAAGTTAAACTCTTATGTAGCCACCATTTCTCGTGCAACAAAAAAATCGCCAAACAATTATAGGTTTTTGAACTTAAGACTATCATTGGACACGTGCCACTTTTGCACTTCGACGTGAATAATCAAACGCGTTTTGATGAAAATTATTGGAAATTAGAAATGTTAAAAAATAAAAGACTTTAAAAAACACGGTTATGCCACATTCTATGTTCTTTCTTTGTTTTTTTTTTAAAAAAAAAAAACATTAGTTATTGTTAGTTATTACTACTTGCTCCTATATATAAAATTTATTGACAAAATTATAAAGATTAACAATTTAGTTGTAGTACAAATTTTAATGATAATTTAAATTATTTTATTAGTTTATTAGAGAGAAAATTGTGCTAATAGTTTATTATTGAAGAGAAAGAATTAATTTATATTTTTTATTGTAATAATTATTATAGATTAAAAAAAATAGTTAAAAATAAATGAATAACTAATATAATTAAATAATTGAAATGTTTTTTATAAAAAAGACAAAGAAAAATCTAAAAGAATTATATTTAAGGAGGAATGCAGTATTATCTAAGCTACTTCCCTTCTCCAATTATTATCATTAATAGTATATTAATTAATAACAACAAATAGAAGCTTCCCTAAATGCATATAAATATGATGAAAGGATTGCTCTCCCCTTTCTATACCAACCATATCAACATCTTCCAAACAAGACAAAAAAAAAATAAAAAGACATACAATTTTCAAGTCACAACACAATAAAATCAATATGCAATCCATTTCTATCATAAAATCCTCCCAATTATTCCACCAATTTTCATCAACCAAGCCACCTTGTTCAAATTACAAAAAACCCGTATCTTTTCCTCTAATTATGGCTTCCAACAGAGAAGCAGCTGATCATAATTTTGGTGGCAGATTGGTAGATGAAAGTATGATAATCCTTAGAAAAAGAATACATGAGATGAACATGATTGAGAAGAATTATGAAGCACCTTCTAATTGGATGGAATGGGAGAAAAAATATTATACAAGCTATGATTCAATTATATGTGAAGCAATGGGAGTTTTGCAAACCCAATTGATGAATACTAGGCCAAGTGTTGCTCTTGGTGTTTTTGTTTTTGTTGCAATTAGTGTTCCAACTTCTTCTGCTCTTGTTTTTCTTCATCTTTTGGAATTAGCCAAGAATGTTTTTGGCGGAATTCATTTTTCTAGCTAGCTTTTGATTAATTTAATGTTTTAAATTAGTGGTTTTGGTATTTGGAAAAAAAAACCATCTAATTAGATACCATACATACTAATTACAGTTGCTTTTGATATTAATAATATAGACGATATTTTCATTATGTGTAGTTATAATTTTGTTTAATTATTTAATTGAGGTTTTGTTTTTTTATTATAACTCTTTGGTTTTTAAAGGAAAGAACTAGTTCGGTAAGAAGATAAATAAAATATAATTAAAATTTGTTTCAGTTAAAATTTAAATCTTCTAAAATATTTGTGCTTTAACAAATTCTAGAAAATATGATGTGGCTTAAGTTGAAAAACGTTGTAGAATGATTAGGGGCGACTCTTACTTGAAAGTTAATTGCTTTCACAACTGTTCCATTTCTTTTACTTAAAGCGAAATAAAGAAAAAGAAAGGAGTGTTTCTTCTTTCCTGATTTGGATTATATGGGTAAGAAAAATCCTCACAAGATAAATATAGATGATTTAGTTGTTGAATCAGACCCTCTAGAAGCTTTCATAGAAGTTAGATCTAGATCATAGATCTTCGGATATAATTCAAGTGCTCTATATAGGTAGGTCTATGCATTTAATAGTTTTGATGGCTCATGTAGACAAATTTTAATTAGTTTTACTTTACATAAAAATCTTTTAGAAATAATTGACCTTTAAATACAATTTGAAAATATTTTTTAAACGAAAATAAATTAACACATAATTTAATTCAACAATATATTCTGGTATGCAATTACAAAATAAAACAATTTAGCACCTCAAATTTAACAAATGCTATTTCACCTCAAGATAACACCAATTAGGTTAAATTAAGAAGAAAAACACAACAGCAGAACATGTAAAACAAAAAAGCAAGATAGGGCTTAGTGCGGAGTTTGAGAACGATTGTCATAGTAAGTGAGGGTTACAGACAACAATGAGAAGACAAGACTAATTCGCATGGTAGATGCCACAAACAATTGTGCTTGGTTGTGAGAGCTCTGCAATCTGCGTCTCTATTTTACGGTTTTTGAGATGCGTGGAGCACCGCCTAATAAAACTCGTTTTTTATTTCATTCATTCACCGTCACTACTGAATAATAGCGGTGATAAGTCCATGAAAAATATATGTAAAATGTCACGGGGACGTGTATGACATGTAACTTTACCCATAAGCTTATCCACTCCTCTCTCTATCTAATAGAATCAGATGCAGAATTGTAGATGCATGTGGGTGTCTATATATATATATTAATAATTAATCTAAAGTTTTTTAATCTTAGAATGACCTGAGCACAAGATAATTTCAATGGATTTTTATCTATACTAAGCAAGTTTAAGTGTTGCAAAATTAATCCACCGATGGAACCATACTTCGAGATATATAATTTTCGGTATCAAAATCCAATAAAATGTGTCAATTTGCACTTGCTAATAACCTACGGTTCAGGCAAATAGGGAATTTTTTTTTTTTACAACTCGGCATAATGAAGGTGATTAACTGCAACAAAAACTAATGAATATATTAAATGGTTAATGACAAACACTTCCTACATAAATTTTTCATAATGTTTAGAAAGTCTCAAAATTGGAGTCTCTTGCTCCTACAAAGAGGATAGTTCATTACTAATTCTTAAAACCCTAAAACACACTGTTTCTTGTGATCCGTCATGACATGGTAGACCATCAGCCTTCATCTAGGGACAAAAAGTTAACAAAACAAAATCAGTTAAATGTATTCACACAATAAATTCAGCATATTCAGCAAAATCATGTTTTGTTGCAAGTTGAACATCAAAAATAGATTGAGAGAAACGCCAAGCACAAGTACAACATATGCTGAGGGAAAATGTATCCTCGTATTAAAATTTCATTTCACCATTTTATGCTGAAAAACACTCTGATCCCTCTCTCAATATTCAACAATTTTCAAAGGAGCTGCTTGCTAAAAATCTAAGAGAGCAATAAACACAGTTTTAACATTATTAGGTCGTGTAAAATGTAAACACGAGAGGATACACTCTCTATGCTGATGAGGTGAAATGGTGAATGGTCATCTTTATAAAAAGGAAACATGTTTACCTACTCAGTCTTCGAACTTTATCTTCTTTGGAGCAGATTGGAGGTTACCCACCTACAACAGCAATGAGACATAACATGAGAAAAATTCAAGATTACTATCAAAACAACAAATCAAAGATTAATAAAGGCAAAAAAGCTCACAATATTAGGACATTCATAATCAATGCCAGCAGCCTCTATCCTTTTACGTCGCTTTTTGTCACGTTTTACAATCCTATCCACCAACTTCCTGTGTTCTTCCAAAGTTCTTTCCTGAAA
This sequence comes from Cicer cuneatum, assembly GCA_037974295.1. Classification (NCBI taxonomy): domain Eukaryota; kingdom Viridiplantae; phylum Streptophyta; class Magnoliopsida; order Fabales; family Fabaceae; genus Cicer; species Cicer cuneatum. Next base: position 3,185,454 of record JBBPBO010000001.1, on the reverse strand, counting down.
TGACAAAAATAATGAACACACTTTCTTTTTATACAGAGCACAAAACAATCAAAATCCAAAAGATATACTTCCTCATCGCACTAGATACCTTGTCATGTCGCTCTCGTTCAATTTGGAGAGAGTCAATGGGCTTGTAACGGTAATTGAATCCTCTCCATCTACAAAGAAAAATCTAATTATTTTCATTTATTCTTCTTGATAATATTAAAGAAATAGACAATTTATTTTACCTCACACAAGGCATTTAAAAATAAAATATCATTAGTTCAAGTTTCTTTTAAGATATGCTTCTATTGTTTAAATTTCTGTGATGATGGTTTATATTTGCATTGCAGCCTGGTTACTTAACCAACTGCGGATTGATGTAGATGCTACCACGGGCAAGGATTCTTTTATCAACAAATTTAAACAGCTCCAAATGTGCTCAACAGCTTATAACTGTCCCTCTTATCTGTAAATAGTTGCTTCTTTATCGGTTTTCAGTTTTAGCTAATTCTGAATAGAAATACAAGTATATTGAAATTTCTCTTTTAAATGTTATCTCCTATTTACCTTCACTGTCATTTTATTGGTTTGTAATTTCTAACAAAACTAAACTGACAAGATATGTCAGCTTACATCCTTTGAAACAAGAACACAAGAAAATGCTCAAGAGTTTTGCTCTTTTTTCAGACATGTGGGGTATTTGGTTAAAAGGCAATGCTAGACATTTCCCTCATGTACATATTGGGATATGATAGTTTTCCTAACTACATTTTGAGTGCAGTATCTCGTCTATTTAGTAGGTCTCTAATTTATCGTGGGGGAAGGCATCAAAATAAGCGTCTTAGCATAAACAAACTAATAGACCCAATCCTGCAATTTTGCCAGTATCATCTCAATACAGAAGCACAATGAATATCATGTTTATCTTGTATCTAGGGGGATAGGAAAGATTGTGAGCTGATCTACCTTTCCTTCGCTACGATTCTAGCCTATTCCCTCCCACCATGGGATTCTTGATCCTCCAATATAATTTGATATTTTCTCATAATAAATTCTTTCTTTTAACACAAGAAAATAGAAAAGGCAACATAACAGTCTAGCATTAAGAAAACTTGATATGAAGACTTGAAAGAAAATACATACAGATTAACAATTAATTAACTAATTAGTAACTTACAATCTGGGATGAACATCCTCTGAAGGTATAACAAAAACCTGAAGAAGGTGTTCAAAAAGCAAATAATTGTGCATAGTATCGGCTACAATTTTTGCTACCTACAAACCAAAGAAATATTAGCATAAACAAGAGTTTGCAACAAAGATAATCGCCAAAATTCACAACACAATAACCAGACAGACGAAATAGCTATAACCTCGGGAGATTCAAATTCTATGAACCCAAAATGTCTTGATTTTCCAGTCTGTTAAGCATAAAAAAAAAAAACGTATGATCAATATCAATCAACAAGGAGCAGTATCTATCACCAAAGATACAAAGTAAATAACTAACTAAAATACTAAATATTGTTGAAACCATGCATTCAAGTAAGTAAAGTAACTCAATTGCACGGGCGTAAAAAACATTCAAAAAGTCAAGAACCAATGCAAAAAAAAATGATCGAAAAAAAAGGTCAACAAAAAGGCTTTATCTTCAAGGCAATGGGTGCTAAGAGCAGGGAACCGAGAATCATGAGAACTATTTAACAACAAATTTAAACATTTTGCAATTCGCTTTAAAAAAATATCATTAAATGAAAAGGTAAAATAGATATTCATTAGAATGAAACAATTTAGAAAAATTATCATCAACATTATAGTTCTCATTGACCACACACAATAACTAGATACAGTAAACAAAGCAAGACACAAAGCATAGCCATGTTGATACATGTGTAAGGAAACAAAAGGCACAATGATAAACAAGTTAATGAATTAACCTTTTTATTTCTGGCAATTCTCAATCTCTTAACGGTTCCAAATTGTCCAAAATAAGCTGCAAAAAACGATTTCATAAACACAATATCATTCCAGCTAAATAACAGACTAAAATTTGATAAAACAATAAACAAACAAAAACTACAATCACCTTCCATCTCCTTCTCATAGAACCCATGTGGAATCCTGCCAATATACAAAACCGAAGAAGTATTCTCAAGCGGTTTCTGTTCCGGAAATTTGCGACCAGGACCACCTTCCAACGGCTACACCAATTCAGAAAGAAATAAATCAACAAAATTAACATAATGAAAAAAAAATTAGAGAAAAGTGTAATGAAATTGACATACCAAAAAATCAGCACCCTGAGATGGTTTAATAGCAGTGGCCTTTTTCAAACTCTTCTTCATAGCTTTCTTTGCCTTGGTCCCCATCTCACTAAGAAAACCCTAAGAAAGAGCAGTATTCAATTTCACACAACTAGTAAAAATCAAAGAAACAAAACGAATAAAGAGAACAGGAAAAGGGAGCGCACCTGAGACGGTAGACGGTGGCTGAAGGTGGTGGCGGTGGTGGCTGCGCTAGGGTTCGTTAAGTGTTGAGTTCAGAGAAGTATACTTGTGATACTGATTTCGTTACTTCAACAAAATCAAGCGCCTTCTGTTTTTTGTTTTAGTTTTTACAATAAACCGGCCTGGCCCGGTCGATTGCTCAACCCGCTTATTAAGTGGGCCGAACCGAATTGTATATAACCTACCGTGTTGAGACTAGCTTGCTCACGTGTTATAACTCATTTTGACACCTCCAATGTATACTCCCCAATGCCTTATTTTTTCATAGTACATATAAATAAATTTAGAATGAGTGGATTTACTATTTAGCACATTCCATCAGGGAACTTGGTTGAGAGCTATCTAATTGCAATTATGTATGTTAAGAAGAGTGATTTTTTTTCTCAATATTTTTCACATTTTTATATTCGTTCTTTATTATTAGAAGACTTTCTCTCTTGTTTTTATCTTCGTAAACATTATTACACTTATTATCTTTTTAAATAATAGATATAAAAGTAATAAATTGTATTATTTTATTTGATATTATCTTCTTTTTTTTAAATAAAAGATAACCATAAGATATCGTATTTATAATATTGTGGTAATATTCTCGGAGATAGAGACATTGCCGGTGTGGGAAGACTAATCCCACCCTATCTCCAAACTTCATTTGAGGAAATTTCTTTCCCCATCCTTGCACAAAAAATCACCATCCAAAGATTATTAAATGAAGCAATACTTGTGGACCCTCTACCCACTCATTGGTGCAAATTGACATTCCTCTCATAAATTTCTTAAAAATAAATAGATTAAAAAATACTAATGCAAATTGTAAAAATACACATGTGCTAACCTTTTTTTTTTACTCTTTTATTTGGTTTCACTTGAATTGCCCTATGCTCCTTTTATCATTTTCTTTTGCCAATTCAGAATAATGGAGAAGAGAGAAGAAGAAAAAAAATGGGACCTAAGCTTCTCCGCTCTAGGGTATTTAGTGGTTAATGGCTTTACATAACACAAGGGGCACAAGTTTGTTTGAATTCGTTTATTTACAAGCATAAACATTTATGAGATTTTTCGAATAGTTAATGGAAATAATTTGTAACATGTATGTAAACTATTTTAATTTATTTTTGTAGGTTAATAATAATTATTTAAGAAAATAACTAATAACATGTATAAAAATAGTTGAACTTTATTTAATCTTTTGTAATGCAAATATTTATACATTAGTGTAATAGATATTTTATATTATAAACCTTTAATTAAACTGGTTATAAAAAAAATCATAAACTCGTGATTTGCATTTTGATATCCATGCTAGTGAGGAACTTGGCTAGCCATTACGCACGTACAATATTCCTTTGATCTAATAAACGATAGATTTGTTGATTATTAATAATTCTAGAAGTGTACAACCTAATCATGTGGATATTGGTCTATGCCTTAAGACGAGTTTGGTTTGTTTGTGGGAACAAAGACCTTTGGATCCGACCGATTCTTGATCATATATTTGGAGAAACTTACACACTATAGAGGCAACAATTGAATGGATGTGAGAGCTTTGTTTGAATAATGTTATTTTTTGATGGATGCAAAGTTGGTGGAGGACAGCTTTAAACACACCCATATCAATATATCATCAAGTTTAGTTATTTGACTCTTGAGTGTAGGAGATTTCTTTCATTATATCAACAAGCTAAGAAGGTCATTTCTAATGTTTGTTCTCATTTTATTATTGATGTTGATGCTTGTATTGAGTACTTGATTTTTAATGAAATACATTAAATATTTTTTCATAAAAAATAATAATTCAATACATGTATAATTTGAAGTTTAAATGGAGATCCACTAACTATTTCCAAATTCAAGTGAGGTCAAATTTACATTATTTGATGGGATGAGAAATTGGCACAGCCCATCATGATGAATGCATCAAGAGTCTAAGCCCACCACAACTTATTGTTCCTGTGGCTTTATGCAATGCAACAACCAGGGCACAAAGTATAAATATAGCCACGTGCATATAAAAACTCGTGTTATGTTAAAAAAATGTTTCTTTTAATTACAAAATCAATTTTAATTAAAATTCTATAATTTTGGGACTAATAATATAATATAATATAAGACTGAATTTATGTCATCCGCTTATTTCTATTAACAGGTCCATGTAAGAGTGGTGTATGGTACCAAATGTGAGAATAGGTTAGCTTACAGTCAGACTTTAAAAGATTTGAGTTTTGTCTACGATTAACGTTTTAGGTCTAAGGCTGGTCTACGGCATATCGTAGGCTTTTTTTATTGCTTAGCATGACCTTTTTAAAAGTTTGGTCTAGTTTGAAAGCCTGTTTAAAAGTCTTATTTACATTAAAATATTTAAATGTTATATTTTATATTTTTTTTAAATAGACTAAGCATTTATATATAAAGAAAACTAATAAAATTATAATCAAGTCTAATGTAATAAAATAATATTAAAATAGTCTAATTGATAGGTTTTGAAATAAGAAACAATAATATTAATAAATAAATAAATAATATTAATAATATATATATATACTTTAAAATAGAAACGTTATATCATAAATCATAACGGACGGCTTAACTTATTCTCATTTCTATATGACATCCCGTACTAGGGATTTCCGGCACGAATTTGAGCGAACGCCCCATTTTCGATTCGACACTAATAAATACTCCTGTATATTTCTTTAAACTAAAGTAAAATAAATAAAAATAGAAAATCATGTAAGAAATATGAAATATAAATTTTAATCGTTACAAGTTACAATCGTAGGTGTTTATCAATTTAGTCCTTCAAATTTACATAATATTAATTTAGTTCTTAATATAAAAAATAAAAGTCTATTTTTCTCTTCCTATTTAGTACTACAATCTTAAAGGTTCATATTTATCTTGATGCACCAAGATGTCATTCAAGTCAATATGGATAATTTATTGGTGTTGAAGTATGTATTTAGTATTTTGACAATAATAATAAAATAAAAACTTTAATGATATAAAAAATAAAATGATTAATTTTTTTTTTATAAAATTATTGTATTTTAGTTCTTCTATTTTTTTTTTACTTTTAAATCTTCACAAATGTCATTGTTTTTCAATTTAAGTCTCCATTGCGGGAACTAAAATTAAAAAATATAATATTTATAATACTAAAAAGTGCAAAAAAAATTATAAAAACCAAAAATAAAACATAATAATTTTATAAAAACTAAAGATTTATTTAATTTAAAATAAAATAATAAATTTTAATTCACATATGTATTGTCACATCATTTAATGATTGTTAATTCATTATTCAATTTGATACATCAACAAAAATATTTTAGAATTGACCAAAAATCATGAATTACCTAAAATAAGTAATAAAATAGTTTTTTTTTTAATAATATAATCAAATAAGTAAAATAAATAAATAATAAAAGTATGTTTAAATATCTAAATCTATGAGAAAATATATTATACACGTCACTAACTTAGACAATAATCACATCATAAATAATTGTGATCAGCTATCTTAAAATATTTTTACAGTTAACATTAATTAATATCTAAATCTATAACAATAATAATAGTATTTAAAAAGTAAAATGTGAAGAGTATCTTGACTCCACTTAATGGGACACGGACACCATCGGACCATCACAGATACTCCTGTAAATTGGTCTTTATGGATAAAATAAAATAAAATTTTAATTAAAAGAGAGAGTACTTTATTACTAATTTTAGCATTTTCCCGATATAAAATCAGAATGCACGAGACAGATTTCCAATATATTTGGACCCCTCACCCTACATTTCTTTATGTAAAAAAAAAATACATCTTGACATTGTCCAATTAAATTTTCCAAATCGACTTTAAAAAAAAAAAGAAAAAGTGTACTAGCTAATTGAAAGTGAGATCTTGCTGCAACAAGCTTCTCTCATTCGCGCAACAGCCATTGAATTTTCTCCTTGTAATGGGAGGTATGTTTGCTGCCAATAATTAATAAAAGATGATTAAATATAAATATCATGTAAAAAGTTATAAGATGAAATTAGGCGACATAATTAATCTACAAAATGAAGTAGAATTTCTATAATTTCAATTTCATCGCAATATTAATTGTGATCCACACCACTTTCACTTGAAAAATGTGTTCTTGATCAAGACCACGCACAAAGTGACCCAGGATAGGTGATAAGTCACACGCTGCAAATTAATCAATGACGAGCTAAACAACACAAACAATAATTTATAAACAATATTCATATAAGTACTTAAGCATAAAATATTCATAAGATAGTGTATACATATAATGGAGATGAAGAGGCCCCTTCAGTCCAAGACGTGACAGTGACAACTGAATACAGCTCCTGTATCGTTGAATCAAAAGCATACCATATATTGTATTTTAATGATGAACTCTTGAATCAACGAGTCAGCAGCTGAATTTCAGTCATCTTCTACCGCCTCGAACTGGACTGAAGTGAGCCCCTTCAATCCTCTTTTCATTATTACCCCACCATTCCAAGATCATGAGATTCCATATGCAGCTAACCGAAGAAACTAAGAAAAACTTATAACACAAGACAAGGAAAGAACATATAAATATCTTGCCTCTAGCCTCACTCAAATAAATGTATTTGGTTATAGAAACAGTTTTCAATGTTACAACGTAATACTAATAAATATCAAAAATAGAAACTCTCTAGTTTATCTAGATAAGACTATATGTGGATTGTAGTTCAAGATTATTTTTACACGAAATAGCTAGTTAGCTAGCTAGGGTGGGGTGTGATGTGAGATATGACAAAATTGATCGAGAAATAATTGAATCACAGTATAGTATATATAGGAGTTTAGATAGACAGTACGAGGAAAACGGGGGGGATTGGGTTTTTTTATTTATAATAATTGTTTTTTTATTTGCCCATGAGTCTATCTTAATTATAAAAGCTTGATTTTATATTTTAAGAAAAAAATTAAAAGATACATTAAACAAACAAAATTAGTATTAATTATATTCTTAAAAAACAAAGTTTCAATCTTATATAAGATTGTTGTAAAATAATTATTAATATTATTATTAATAATTATTTTTTACTTTTTATTTTTAGTTTTAATGTAGTAATAATTTCTTTATATTTGAATTATTTGGTGTTTATAATATTTCGCAACAAATTAATTATTTTTGTAGAGGCTATACACTATAGAGGAACATACAAATATTGTAATGCAAGTGAAGACAATTTTATGTGGATGATTTTTAGCATATATAATTCAAAATTATTGTGATTGGTAATGAACTCAATGGGTTGATTGTTTGGAACATTTATTTATAAGAGTTAAATTTGATGTAACTTGTTGAAGTACGTACATTGGTATACACAATATATATTTTTTATAAGAAAAACTGCTTATAAAAAGTTATATTAAAAATATATAATTTTTATAAAATAAGAAAGAATATTTTTTTTATTAAAAATAATTTTCATTCATTCAAATCGGTAAAAATTACATCGATCAATAATATAATTAAGAATTTTAAAAAAAAATAATAATAAATTTGTGAACAAACTCAAATCAGTTAATAGCATACAAAGGAAAAATGTCTATAAATATAACAAAATTAAAGTATTTAAAATATTCAAATTTTTGGAGCAGCAATATTGATACCTTAGGAAAAATCAAAACACAACCGTACTAAAAAGATAAAATCACAAAAAAAAAGAATATGACAAAAATTTAAATATACATAAAAATTACTTATTTTTTATAAAAAGATAATTAAAATATTAATTAGCACCACCTCAAAATAACGGACTTAAAAGCACCGATTAGTGCAATTTTCACAAATTAATAAGTACCATCTCAAAATATAAAAGATAAAGAACCCGGTTAATATAGTTTAAAAGTTAAAATAAAGGACTCAAACAATTTAAAATTTATAATTCTAGGCCTCTAAACTCTGATATTTTTCATCTATATTTTTATTTATTTTAATATATATTATTTTAAAATTAATATATGAAAATGTTATATTTTTTTTTTATATTTAATATCGTATATTGGAGAAGCAAATATATATTGTTTTCTTTAACAATTGAAAATATATTAAATTAATAAATAAAATATACAAAAAAATTATATTTATTAATAAAATCAAACAAAATACATAAAATAAAAAAAATATATCAAATTTAATACGGTTGTGTTAAAGAAAAGAAAGTGTTATAATATTATGACAACTTCATCTTATTTTATACTCTATTCCATTAAAACTTTATCCTATTTTACAACCAATTTTCTCCTATTTTATTGTCAAATTTTATTTGTAAATAAAATTAACAACCTTTTCTGTTTTGCAAACCGGCTCTTATTATACAATTAATTTTATTTATTAAAATATACACGTTCAAAAAGTTTATCATATTCACGTTCTTTATATATATATATACACGATAAACTCATATTTTATTTATTTTCAGATAAAATATAAGATATATCTATTTATATTAAAAATAAAATAAAAATAAAATACACGGACTATTTTGGTTATATATATATCATCCTTAACGTCTATTTTATCTATAATATAGATAAATATTTTTTTCATTTTTTTATCTAAAAATAAACAACAAAATATGAGTATTTCATAAACACAGAAAATATGAAGTGCTAAAAATTTAGAACAATTGTTTAAATAATTATATATATATATATATATGTGTATTAAATTATATTTTAATAGATAAAATTGACTGTTAAATAGGAGGCATGTTAAATATGAGGGAGTTGATCGTAAAATAAGATAAAATTGTTAACTTATTTGTAATATATTATAAAACAGGATGAAGTTGTTAAAATATTATAATATTTTTATTTTTTTTGTATATCTAATTGCATTAACTTTGATGATTTATTTTATTTTATTAATATAATATATTTTTTATTAATTTTTTATATTTTATTTATTTATTTAATTTTTTTATTTATTAAAAAAAATAACCAATACGTAGTTACATATCTCTAAACGCCTTAAAAGAAGAAAAAAATTATTTAAATTGATCGCATTTTTTTGACTTATTGCCTCCTAAAAGTCAAATAAGATATTTTTTTATATTAATTTTGAAGTAACATATATTAAAAGATGAAAAAAAATGGATATAGATGAAAAATATCCACGAAACTCAAACCAATAAATAAGATAATTGAGAGGCAAAGATATATTAGGCCTTAGAGGATGGGATAGTTTGGAACATGCAAATCTAAAGGCAGGTCTGAGATAGATATTTTGGAATGATAATGGTGTTGAAATTTATTTATACTGAGTGAGGCCTTTTCTTTCATTTCAAAATTCAAGGGGACAAGTCTATTGCATATAGCTAGCTAGTAATATCTAATCAAATAGCTGGATGTTGCTTAGCATTATCTGTGCAAAGCTGGGGTCAAGCTAGCCCATTTGTCTCAATATTGTATTTGCACATTATTATATTCCAGATACTTCGTGTACTACTTGCTTGGTTTTCAGACCCTACAATTTTTTGCTGCACAAATGTTGTACTCTTCCACTTTCATGTTTTTTCAACACCCCATAATCAAGAGTGAACCGCAATTTATAATTTTAAAATTATGAGTGTCAAACAATTTGAGATCATAAATTTACAAATTAATAATATTAATAAAACACTGTTTAATACACCTTTAAATATATTATTTTTTATTTATTAAAATTTATGTGGATTTCAATAAATTTAAATGAGAGTCACATAATTTAAAGTAATTCGTATGAATTTCAACTAATAAAAAATAATATACTAAAATATGTATGTTAAAAAGTATATTACTACCACTCATCTTTACGAATTATTAAGTGTTATTTGTTAGTCAAAATATTATTTAAAATCTCAAATTGTAGATAAAAAGTTTCATAAAATTGTTGATAGAATTAACATTTTGACTAAATTTGAATAATTTAATAGGACAATTTTGTATTTTGTAAATTTGAGATCATACATCTGATCCTTAAAATTTCAACAGAAAAAATAAATGTTTACTCTATAATTAACTAGTCATTTGTGTAAGAAGGGGGGAAAATGAATATAAAACAAGATGATTCTTTAGTGGTTTGGTGTCAGAGAAAGTAAAAAGAGAAAAATAATATATTACTAAGCAGACATAAATATTCTTAATATATGATTATTATTTTTTGACTTAAAATAATAGACATGTATTTAAATTGATATAAATTACATCGATCAATAATATTATAATTCAAAATTGTTAAAATCAAAAAAAATTATTTGAACAAACTCAATGCATCTAGATAAATAACGTAAAACGACAAAATATCTACAAAAACGATAGAAATAACAAAATTGAAGTGTTTCGAGTACTCATGTCTTCAAATTTGTAGTAATCATGATATTAAAATCATTGATTGAATTTGTACTTGATCAAAATTGATTTGTCAATATGAACCAAAAGATATCATATCAAGATGAGAAAATGAAACGTCGCATAAAGACAACTAACAAATACACCGCCGCACAAAATGACGAAACTAAAAAATAAAATAAAAAACTAAATATTTGTAAAATTCAAAGAGAACAAGAAATGATTAGGAAGAGTGATTTCTAACAAAAAAGTTTAATCCTAAATCATCTTTTTGTAAAAAAAACACGAGGAATCGATGAAAAAAGATGAAGAGAGAATAGGAGGAGGCGACTAGGGTAATTTAGGGTCACATGTAGGTATAAAAATAATGGCATATGCTAACAAGCTTCTTGCATTGAAAGTTACGTATTTAATCTCTTAAAAGTGTAAACTTTGATGTTTTCAAAATAAAGTTTTTATTTGTGGTTGGTCAACAAGTATCTTTATGATATGTTTGGTTAGAGATTGTTGGAGGAGGAAACAAGAGGGGCATGAATATTTTTAAGTTTGTGTTGAGGAGCATGGATTGTTTTGTTCATTTGTGTTTGTTTTCCTTCCATTTTAGAGGATTTAGAGGACAGGGATCCAAGATTATATAAAAATCATTTAAAATATATCATATCGGTTGAACTAAACACAAAACCGTTAACTTCTTCTCTTAATTAAAATATATCATCTCTCTTTCCCTCCGTTGAACTAAACAGATCATATGGTGTATTTGGTTGGAGGGGTTTGAATGAGAGGAAAGATATTTAAGTTTTTGTGTTTAGTTTAAATTTTAAAATGAGAGATGAGCAAAATCCCTTGTAAAGTTGGTTTTGTTCTCCTTCCATTTTTTAAGATTTAGAATTGAATGCGAGGGGATGAGTTTCATTTAATTAAAAATTCATTTAAGATATTTTTCCTCATCTTAAAACAAACATAAACCCATTAAAATTATTCTTCTCATCTCCTATGATTTAAACCAAAGATATATCTATTTCACTACTCTTACGTCTCATCTCTTCCTCTCATCTTCTCTCTATTAAAATTCATCCTCTCTCCTCTCCTTGGTTGAACCAACATACCCTTAAATCACTTGTTAGGAAAATAATCAATAAAGAAACCACTATTGTCATTCTAAAAAAATTGCAGTTTTCAACGATTTCTTCTCAATTTGGATTGTTTTTTAGCGTGGAACATTTTTAAACGAGGGAACATAATTTGAAATATGTGTTTTTCTCTTCCTCCTTTCAAGACATAATATCAGTGGATACTATTCACATTTCTAAGGAGGTATTCTTTTACTATTAAACATCTCTTCTAATTAGTTATCTTTGTTGACAACCATAAAATTAAAGTAGTTTTTATAATATCTTTTGAGTGAATATGCTAAATCGTCTTTGAATTTGTAATCATCAGTTAAATTAATTCATTAATTATGCAAAATAGCTAATTAATATTTCGTTTTATTTCACGTTAATCAAATACATTTATCCGTAAAACACAAATGTTAAATATGATGATGTAGTTATGAGAGACCAATATAATAGTCTAAAATTGAACACGTATTCAACAACTATATTGATATTAATTGAAATATTATGGGACTATAATTATATTAAGTTAAAAAATATAATTACTAAATTGACTAATTTGAATGGAGTTTGTGTTCATATTTTTCATATATGTCATCTGAATATTGTAAATATAGTCAATAATCAACATGACAAAAATATTTCAAATTTTAATTAGATTCAAACAAATATTACATCTTCTTCATTCAATCATCAACTACCAAAATACAATCAAGCACACGTTATATTAGGATAATACACTTTGGACTTTTGCACTATGTTTGCCTTTTGTATAATACGTCTTGTCACGCTATGGCACTTCAGAAATTTACCTCCATCGACCCTAGAGTTTAAGGAAGAGCTTATTGGTTTGGTTTGTCTGACGTTAGAAAACGATGAAATCCCACCCACGAGCTTTACTTCTCAGATTTTAGTTAGATTAAGTTTTTATGGGTGGTGTGATAGATATGATAAGAGATAAGATAAAAATAAATTATTATATCATATCTGAATTTAGTGTTTGATGAACAAAAAAAGATATAATAAATTTATCCAGAATTCTATTATATCATGTCTCTCTAGTTAAAATTTTTATACTGAATATGATAGCAAAATAGGATAAGAACAATAGTTTATTTAATTACCATTACAAAATATAATTTAAAATATAAATTGAAATATAATAAAATATACATATATATAAAAATAATTTATAAAATATAATATAAAAATATAAATCTAATAAAATAAAAAAATAATTAATAAAATTTAATATTAAACTTAAAAATGAAATATTAATAATTAATTTAAAAAATGTTTATGATTTTACACGGTAGTTTTTTAGTTTTATATAATTTAATAAATTAGTATGCACAATTATAAAAATATGAAAGTTAATTGAAAGTTAAAAATAAATATAATTTATTTACAAGGTACTCTTGCAATTTATACATAATATATCTTTACTTACATTCTAATAAATAAAATATAATTATTTGGTTGCTCACGATTTTGTTTTTGAAATTTAAATTGTTTATTTAGTAGTGTCAATTGATAGTTTTAATATAACATTATTTCATTACTTTTTAATTTTTTTGTTAATTTATAATTTTTTGTTAATTTATAATATTTAAAACATATTAAGTTACTTTTAAAAAATAATAATATATAATTGTTTACAATGGTAATTTTGTTATTTAAATATAATATATATTATATTATATAATGATGAGATGTGTATCAAATACATGACAAAAATAAAATATTATTATATTAATTATCATTTATGTATCAAATACAAAATATGATAATGTTTATCCTGTCATCAAACGCACCCTTAAAGTTTAAAAAATTTGAAAAATTTATTGTTAAAGTTTTATCAATTAATAATAAGGGTGAGTGAAAGAGAAGAAAGAAATATAATAGTTGGAGATAAAATGATATTTTTATTGTAAAAAAACTTGGAAAGATACATTTTTATATCATGTCAATTTCGTTACTACTTATGTAGAGGTTTTTTAAAACTGATATGAACCCCCACTCTGCCAATTAACGACATACATCATCGTAGATAACGTGTGACATTAATGAAAAGTTTAACACGATTCACTTATAAAAAATTGAGAGTTAATTAATTATTTCGCAAAATTGAAAGATTGTTTTAATCAATGGTTACAAATTCAAAAAAGAATTAGCGTATTTATTCAATATCTCTCTCATTGACAAACAAGTTGACAAATAATTTTTTTACAACAAAAACTAATAAATATCCGTACATTTGTACTAGTTGATTGATTTTTCTCGATATAAAGTCGACCTTAAGTAAGCTCACATGAGTTCGTTAATTTTTGCTTGATATAAGTTGACATTATTAAAAGAATTAAGTCATTTGTTAGATTTTAAAGTAATTCGTACATAATTACAGAACTCCAATAATAATGCAAATTTTATCTATAATTGAATTAAATAATCAATTTCTTAAAATACAAAATTTTGTTATTTAAAATATCATTATACTGTGTATCACATTATTTAAACTATATTATATTACTACTTTTTAGACCATAAATTTAAGAGGGATCCGAGAACTTTCAAATGGAGGAACTGATATCAAGAGGATATAAAAATAAGAGAGACTAAAATGTAATTGAGTCTACAAATTATTTAATTAGCTGAATCGACTCAATTAGGTCATAAAGTTATTAATTAGATCATGATAGTTGTCTGTTCATTTAAACAACAAATTACTGTCATTTAAGTTTTCAATTAAGTTATAAAGTTACTAATAAATTAATTATGTATGAAATAAAGTATGACAATAATCAAATTAATGTTATAGTAACATTGACATATATTTTTGAACGGTTTCTATTTATACCGACGTAATTATTTGGAAATATTTTAAAATAACAATTTCGAAAGATTAATTGTACATCATTTTGAATGAAAATTAATCGAATATTCAATATAATTTTCTTATTAAAATTGTATTTGAGCTTAGCCTAGATCGATTATAGTATCATTTTTTGTAATAATCTTCTTAACCAAAATGTCATAGACTTTTGTCTATATATAAGTTAACCTATGAGTTTAATACCAATCTATGCATAATGCTTCTCTAATAATGAATATTCGCTTAGTATTAAAAAATAAGTTTTTTTAAAAATTAAATAGGTCTATTTGAGAAAATAAATTATATCATCAAAACACTAAAAATGCATTAAATAAACCAGTAAAAATCAGCGTTTATCATTTTTACTATCCTATATTTGCCTAAAATAAAAATCTATGGAAATATACCCGCACAATAAATTTTTTGAAAAAATACTTGATTTTTTTATTGATGAAAAATATACTTAATAAATTTACAAAAAGATTATAAATTACATTCTACAAATATCTTCCTTAAATTAAATATAATTGACCCATTAAAATATTACCTTCAAAATATAATTACTTAACAATAGTTGAAAAAGAAAATATGCATTTCATACTGTGATCCCTTTATCACTTTTTGCAACCGATGATATGTGTGTTGATATAGGACCAACTATTATTTGCTTTTGACTTCATTTTATGGATTTGTTTTACTTTTTTCATTTTTGTTAGATTTATTCAAAGATAGAAGCAAAAGAGTGACCCCTAGTAGTAAAAATTGAAGTTGAAGCACGATAAATATCTATTGTATGGTTCTATTATGATTACACATTAATTTGATGTTGTTTTTATCACTTTGTTATGTAGTAGTTATAATTTTTTTTCTTGAAAGACGTAGATGAATATATGGACAGGAGATAAGTACTTATAATTTATATTTAAAAATGCATGAATGCACTATTTCAATTTTATTTGCTTCAAACCTAATGCATGTTTATGCTGTTGTTTATTAGCCTATGAATTACACATAGTTTTGTTTGCATTGATATGTTAAAGATACATTCAAATCTATAAAAAATATGCATTCAAATGAGCAACGTTGGTAAATGTTTATTAGGCATCTAAATAATCACACTAACCATGAAATACAATTTTTTTCTTACATTAATATTATTGCTCTTGTAAATTGCCTGAGATGATGTTTCTCTTTGCAATTGAATTACAATTTGTGGATCAAAAAGTATGATTTTTTTTTTAACTTGTTTTCCTCATAATTCTGTCGTCTACTTAATTGACACAACTTTATAGATTGTTTCGTTAGACAATTATAGGTTATTCTATTTTTTTTTACAAAATTATAATTTTGTTCTTCTATACACATGAGAGATATTTTATTAACTGGTTCGGTGTTGATTATTTGGTTGGATACAAAAAAGCAAAAATTTATTCAAAAGTTGAAAGATTTGGAGTTAATATTTGCAATTTTTTCTTTTTATGTTTTTTAAAATAATATATTTTGCATATATATATATACACATTAATTTAGAGTAAGGGATGGTCCCACATCCCCAGGAGAGAAGAACATGCATCATCCAATATGTTTCTTTTTACACTGCATATTGTTTTTTTGCATATTATTATTTATGAATTTTGCCTTATTTAAATTTAAATTCTAAATTTTATATCTTTATAATAATATATGAGTTAGGACCTTTGTTTATTTCTTTTTAAATTTGATTGATGACATGCACATTTTACTACTACTATTATTATTATTATTATTATTATTATTATTATTATTATTATAGACTTCTCAAAAAATGTTCAACATGAACTCTTACTATTTTTTGTAAAAATAAATTTTACAATAAAAAAAAAATGAAGAACAAATATAATATTTTCAAAAAATGCATCCTGCATACCTCTAAATTATATGAAAATACAAATTAGTTATTTATATTTTTTTCATAATAAGATAGTCATTTATTATCTTTTCGGGACAACTTGTGATTTTAGGTTTGTAAATATTTTCACCGTTAACTTTAATTTAAAATTAGAAAAATTAAAATTTAAAATTCTCTCAATTTTTTTGAATAAACTCATGTAATTCTTAAGGGTTTTGATTGCAATAATCATAAGAACATAAATTATTAATGACCTAATATCTATTTGGTAAAAATGTGAAAAAATTATAATACATTGATTGTAATTTAATAATTTGTTGTATGAGTATACACATAATAAATATTTATTGTGGGTTAAGGGCATTTTTATTTTAATTGTAATAATATTATTTTAGTTTTTTAACATTGGATTAGGTAACTTTTTAACATTTGTCATTAACATCTTTTACGATTTGTTTGGTTTATAAAATAAAGTGAAGGGAAAGAAGGTGAGAAGAACGGAAAAGTAGTTGAAAATAAAATTATTAATTAATAGTTTGGTATAAATGAAAAAGTAAGATGAAAGAAATAAATGTTTTTCTAAAATGACATAAATATCTTTACAGAAAATTGAGATATGGTAAAGAAATTAAAATGAAGATAAATAAAGTAGAGATGTAGTTGTTATTTTATATTAATTAATAAATTTGATGCGTTTTATTTTTAATTTGAGGAGAAAGAAAGATTAAGTAAGGTCCGCCAAATATACTTCTTTCTTTCTATTTTCAAAGTGTAACAAAGGAGGAAATTTTTTTCAATATAAATGTTTTATTTTATTTTGTAACTTTTTCTTTTCCTTTCCTTTGCTCCAAACATAGATTTACTAAATAAATTTATTATCATGCAAATGAAATCCATCTTACTTTATAGTCTAAACTATTTGAGATTATGATATAAGAATATGCACAAAAATAATATCACCGTAAACAAATATTACAATACAACTCTTCACAAAGTATTTGTGACATATTAGATTATCATTAAACATTTATTTAATTTCTAACTGCATGTTTTTTTAGTTTTTCATAACTTCTCTTCACCAAAAAATGTAATATTATTTGAGTTATGTGAGATATTAAGTATGATACTTTTTTGAACGGAAATTCAAACTTCAACATGTTAAATAGACAATAAAAGTTATATCAAATATTAAGTATGATACCTTTTTGAATGAAAATTCAAACTTCAACATGTTAAATAGACAATAGAGCACGAGCAAAACACATTAAACAACTTTTATTATTTTAAAAGATTTATTTCAAATTTCTGTGCTATATATAACTTGCATGTGATGACTATTTTAAAATAGTATATCACAATAGTTTAATAGTTTAAGTTTGTTTTACCTCTTCTAATTTGCCTTTTGATGCATATGAATATATTTTTTTTAAAAAATTGTTTAAATTACTAACCAATATTATGAATTATGTAAATGCTATAAAAATGTCTCGTTGGTTTTGTAAACATATATTATTTCCATAAATAAATTAAAGTTATGAAACAAATATAAATATTGTGTGATACAAATAGTGGTAATTATTGTAAGCATATTCCACCAAATGATTTTTTAATATTTTAAACAGTAAGTTATTGATGTAATTAATTTGAGGTTAAGCGTATCCCCTTAAATTTAATAGTGCAAATTTTATAAAACTATTTTTATATTAATAATTCGTTTGTCCTAAATTATATGTCATTTTTTCAGTTTCACATAAATTTCAAAATATTATCAATATCATATAAAAAAAGGAATTATGAGTTATTTTATAAAACATCGTTCATTAATGATATAGGAAAGATAAATTTAAAAAATTGAAAAAAACAAAGAAATACATAGTAAAAGGTTTAATAGCAAAAGAAACATTAATAATTTATTGATACGGTAAAACTATATTATTTGAAGAAAAATTCTTGAACATTCACCTAATCATTAATAGTCAGACATAACTAATTAAATATCAAATAATTACAAGTAATAAAAATAATTATAAAATTCTAATATGTCAAAAAAACAAAAACAAAAAACACATCATTGTTTTCCCTCTTAATTTAACTTTACAGTATATCCTTTAACATTCTCAACTATCACTATATCGATGGATGAAAATCGAAGTAAACCTTAATTTCTTTAAACATCTCTTCGAGAGCATGAGTGACATTGAGTTAAATCTCCAAAAATTAATATCACACTTGATGTTGTTCTTGTTTGTGATGATTTTGAAGCTCTCTTATCTCAGGTTTTTTTGCATATTAAATATATCTTTTACAAACTATCTCAATCGTTAACATTTGTCAAATAAAATAACAAAAGTAACAAAACTACACAGTTATTTAAAATAAAAAAAATTATTTATGTGATTGAGTAAAAAAGAAAATATTATAAATCAAATTTCTTAAATGAAAAAAATTAGAGAAAAGATAACACCAAAACTTAATGTCTCCTTCATATGAGATATAAGATATAATTATAAAAATTATAATTTGTGACATGTTAAACATCTGTTTAATATTTTAATAATTTTATTATTATCAAATTAAGTTTTTAAATAATTTGTTACATACATAAATTTAAATTTTATTTTTATAATTATTTTAAATGTAATTATATATCATAAAATCTAATCAAAATGATATTAAATTTAAAATCACAATTTTCACTTAATTCATTATTCTTATCTTATTAGTTATATGTAACATTGTACTTATTTATTTATTTTGAAAGAAAAATAGAATATTAATATTTTTTTATAGATTAATGTTTACTTATTTTTAACACAAAGGACTAA
>JBBPBO010000001.1:3122083-3165772 GCA_037974295.1 Cicer cuneatum | reverse complement strand
ATATATAAATAATGCGACACTAATTTATTATGTTTTCACCTATAAACAAAATATGATAAATAGGAATCAATATTTTACCTAAAAGAAGTAACTAAACGCATTATGCCAAAAAAAAATTAAATAAACATATAATGTCTGATGTGGAATATTTGACTTAAAGGTTCTATTTTTTAAAAAAATATTGATATAATAATTTTTATAACGTGAGGATAAATATTTTTTAAAATATCAACAAATTATCCTATGTACAAATTTTATAATATTCAGGACTAAAATTGAAATATTTAATTATGTATACATTTATAATTAATTGACATTTTAACACACACACTTACATTATAAATTTCCCAAAATTAAACTCATTTTATAGATTTCAAGATATAAATGCATAAAAATCATGTAAATAACAACCGTGCTCTAAAACTCATTAACATAGAAGTCACAGAGATATAATGATAAATTAAAATTCGATAACTTTATGACAAAATTAATATAATAAAAAAATATGTGTATTTACATTAATAAATTTAAAATTAATATGTTACGAATATTTGGGTTTAAGAAGAAGATTTGGGTCTAACAAAAAAGGATATACTCTCACGACGTGTACCGAACCAAAATTCGGATATTCTATTTAATAGAGATGTACACGTTTAATGAATAACAGTATCTCAAATATAATTATTTTTGATAAAAAATAATATATGAGAAACAAAAAATAATACCTATAACTAATATATTCATAGTACGTACAAAAAAAAAATTATATACACATTATTTTAACTGTTGATATTTACATAAATTTCTATGATCGAAAAGCTACCTATTTTTTAATGTTAATGAATATATTATTTATTTTTTGGAAAGAATGTCATATTATATAAATATAAACATCATGAATTAAATATATTTTAATTTTAAATTATAATAAATATAATGAATAATTTTGTATTGGTGATATGATCTGCCATGTTTGGTACGAGCAAGGTACTAGTGTAGTATATTTTTTGGGCAATTTCTAGTAAAATTTATTTGATCAATATAGTTATTTCGTACTAAATGTTAGAATCACTGTATTGTATGTATCTCTTTTAGGTTCTAAAAATAAACTTTCCATTTTATGTATCAGTGTTAGATCAGTGATATGTATTTTATCTTTTAACAAATTAATTATGAAAATATTGTAATATAATATTTTAGTTAATTGGTGTAAATTTAATATGAATTTAGATACTTGTTTTTTGACTCATTTTATGAATAGAGGTTATTTATTTAAATATTTTATAAGAGTCTCATTCAAACAACTTTAAAATGAATTAAATTTTTTTTAACAATGATGAGTGAACTCAATAGACTTTTCGAATTATTAAATTAAAACTTGTTATAATTCTAACAATGACTTTTTTGCTATCGCGACAATTGCTAGTTAGTTTATCAACCATCTTTAATTTTGACTTCTTCTTCATCTAGATATGTGTTTTTATTTCTCTTCCCTTTTGATTTTGTTACT
The DNA here is from genome assembly GCA_037974295.1 of Cicer cuneatum. NCBI lineage: Eukaryota > Viridiplantae > Streptophyta > Magnoliopsida > Fabales > Fabaceae > Cicer > Cicer cuneatum. Next base: position 3,164,262 of record JBBPBO010000001.1, on the reverse strand, counting down.
TTGTTTTAAAAAATAGTTTAATTAGATCATCTAACTTATATGAAATCAACTAAAATCTGTATCAATGTATCAAAGATAAACATATTTTTCATATTTAGAAATATAGTTAGAATTAAAGCAAAACATTTTGTCTGATTAAACAATTATCATAAACAGATGATGTAAAAACTATTTAAAGTGAAAGTATATATCAAATAAATTTTTGATTTAAATATGCATTAACTTCATCTGTTTTAAAATACAAACAAAAATAAATTAATAAAATTAATATATTTAATTAAAATTTTAGACTATATAAATAATTTCTTGAAATTTATTTTGTATGGAAAAAGTATATACAAAAAGAATGAATAAAAAAGGTAGCTAGTTGGTTCCGAACCATATACTTACTTGAACCTTAATTGTATATAGTTGCCATTCCTTTTATAAATAACCCGTACTTATTATTAGTCATGTTCCATCATCTGGCCTTTGAATTAACAAGTACTCCATAATTTGTTGTAGCCATTGATGACTTATCATATAGTCTCACTCAGTCTTATGGTCTTCGTACTTATGATTGATTTAAGAATTCAATTAGGGAATCATTTTCGTGCACACGACTTGTCTTTTCACTTCCTTCATATGTTTGTGTTCTTCCCCATTCGTCCTTCTTTTTGATTCATTAATTTAGGAACAAGGTACACCTTTTTGGAAGGTACATTGATCAGAGTATACAATGACACTGGCTTATGTGGAATGAGTTTACAATGACACGGTTAAAGCTAAAACTTAAAACACTTCAAGAGCATTTCTAATGAGAAACTTAGAACATCTTCAATGAGTTACTTTTTGCAGACTTAAATTATCAAATACTATTTAAATAATCTATAAACAACTTTAACCAATTTTACTTAAGACTCACGTTAACAAATAAATAAAAAATAATTTTTAAGTGAAAATCTTACTTTTTTACAATTTTAAAATATGAGTTATATTTGTAAAATAAAGTATGACTTATACAATTTTTAGTTTTCTTTTATATAGATTATTCACAAGTGTGCTTAAAATTAAAACACTTGATAACATTTATTTTACTTTTAAATGGCAATCACAATAAACAGTTTAGACTTTATACTTGACCCTATCACTTTATATTTTTTTATTTGCACTAACTTGTGATTTAAATATAAATATTAATTCAATTATTTTAATTAATATGAAAATCATTGTCAAATATTTAAAAAAAAACTTAAAAATATATAATAATGATCAAAACATTAAAAAAAAATATAAGCACTTTGTGTAAAAATATAAAAAAATTCACTTACTCTAACTCAACCTAAAAAGTGAGAACTACGGCTATCGTAAAAAATAATAAAGAAGGGAAGTGGTTGCGTATGAGAGTTAATGGTGAATTTTTATTTTATTTTTTAATACAAAATCTGGTTATACTTTTTTTATGTTTTATTATTTATTATATATAAATATATATTGTAATATTTACAATGTTTTTAAATATTAATTAAAATAGTTGAATTAATATTTATATTTGAATCATAATTAAGTGCAAATAAAAAAAAATATAAATTGGTGGGAGCAAGTATAGGTTGTTTGTTGTAAACACCATGTAAGTAAATTTTTTGAATGTTATTTATAAATGGTTTAAAAGCTATGCGACAATTTGGGTAAAAAAAAGTAACTCAGACAACTTATTTAAGATCTCATGTCTAAGATGCTCTGACCGATATTTATAGATAAAATAAACGAATATACTAATTATTTGTCAATTAATACATACAAATGTGAATAACCTCCAAATGTCTTACCTCTTACATATTTTAATCTTTTGACAACTAATATTTTCCCTTCCCTTAACACATATATACTAGCCTTCACTAATTAATATAAAAAAAAAAAAAAATTCTACCGTTAATTTTGATTGTCATAATTATGTTGCAAAAGGAGGGAGACAAAATTGTGTTGAAAAAATATTATCATAAATAATGTATAATAGTTTTTGTCATGCATTTTATTAATATAAAAATATTTTTATTTGTTGATAACTATTTTGTGTTGTTAAAAGAGAAGGAATTTGTTTAAGTAATTGCAAAAGAAAATATTTTTTGAAAAGAAATAACTTTTTAAAATATGATATTTGTATGAATTATATATGTTGGCAGATATCTCAAAATCTACTAAATATTTTACTGAATATTCATTGAATGGATATAATTAAAATATAAATATCATTTTTGTTTGACAGAACCGGAAAAAAGAGACTATTATCTATGGCCGCAGATATTAATCACCTTTTCTAATCTAATATGAACAAATTGTCTCTAATTTAAAATTTAATATTTTCAATTTTTGTTTAAGAACTAGTCTCTAATACCAAAAATGTAATTCACAACTTCACATATAACATTACTATTATATTCTTAAATATACAACAGAAAAAAAATTATTTAAAGAAATTTCAAAATCAAAATCAAACTAAATTTTTACATGTATAAAAGGAACAGGTGAATATTTAAATTCTCTTAAAACATCTGACAAATTTCTAGTCGCCGACTCTTATCCGATTGAAAAACTTACATTTGTAAGAACAATTAAATTTTCATAAATAATTTTTTTTTCTCTAAATTTAATTATCTCCTATAGAAGATCCAAATACTTCATAATGGTGAGTGATCAACTTATTTACGCCAAACTACGTAAACACTAGTTGTGAAGTTTTTTTTTTGAAAATGATAATTATCGAAGCATCCCATCTTTCTTCATTTTATGGAAGATTGCAATGGTTATGCATTGATTTTACACGTATAATAATCAATTATTTGGTCATGTATGTATATATTGTTACCTTTTTATTTATTTAAATATCTCTTATTCAATTTTAATTGAACGAAAGTGTATAACTAATTTATAGTGGCAAAACATAATTTTTTTTCTCTTTTTGTAATTCATACTTAATAAATTACATTAAGATAAATGAAAATTATTGAAATGTAATGGTGTAAAATTATTGGTGTGATTCATTTTATAAATATATTTTAAGTGTTGGGTTGGAATTTAAAAATCAATATTAAACGAGTGATGTTTATATATAAAACCTATTTAAACACCTAAAGGAGTGAGCTCAAATATAGATGTTCATAGGTTCACTGGACAAAGGCATGGTCTTGTTCAAATCACTTAGCTGCACGTATTCTTGAGGTAAGATGATATCAAAATATTAGAAAAGATATAAGCAAAATTATACTGTATTTATTTTGTGAAATTATTTTATATTTTTTTTTAATATATCGTCATTTTATTTTTATGAAATACTTTTGAGGTGAACTATTATTATTATAAGAAGCTGCAATGTTAATTAATAAATATAAATTATTGAAAATAATAAAAATAACTTTTTTGACATTTTAATTGTTTTAAGAAATTAGATAATTGTTATTTTAAGAGAATCTCTTATCTTTATGTAAGCAAATAGATTTAACATAAATTTTTCAAATGAAAATCACTATTTTTACAAATTAAAGGAGACTTAAGTGATTTATTTGTTTAGTACAATAATCTTATGATATCTAAATACACTCTAAATATAAAATTTATTCAATAAAATTCATTTCTCACATGCTGTCAAATAGGCATAGCCCAGTGGGCCAAACTAAAAAATGTGTTGGGCCACTGACAATTTCACGAGATGTGATTTTGCTGGTACAACCCATTCTAAAACACATTTGGTCTAAATGAGGTAAAACCCAAATTTATATTAGGTGCATCTCCTTGAATGCCTTTCATATATTTATTTATTTGCTTAACTAATTATATTCTTATTAAATTGGTAAATTTTTTTAAAGTTTGTTATAAACACAAAACGTATATTTTATAGTAAAAATCATACGAAAAACACCTGAATTTTTTTCAATTTATACCAAGTAAACTATTTTAATTACCTAAAAATATGCATTAAAATTTCTCCCAAAAAGATATGCATATAGTAAACAAAAAAAAAAAAGCGACTGCGTATTGTTAGTCAGGCTAATCCAAAATGGGCCAATTGTTTTTGGTCTCTAATTATTAAGACCTTCCCAGGAAAATTGAATTATGTACCTCTCAATTAGACATGCACCCCCACATTTATAATGAACTTTCTAAAATACTCTATGTCAATATTAGAAGTAAAAATAAAATTTAGACAATTTGCACATACCTCTATTCCAAAATTTCCGAAAATACTTTCTTTTTATCTCAAATGTTTGAACTGAAAATTTTATTTTATTTTATAGTTATTTTGTGAACTATAAATTTTGAGAAAAGAAATTTAAAGTAATTATTTGTTACTCATAATTTTTATTTTTTGAATTTTCTGACACACAAAATAACTGTCGAAAAAAAAAATTCCGGTTGATAATAACCACCGGAAAATTCAAAAAAAAAAGAGTTTCCATGTCAATTTTTTTACACTTTTTTATTTTGTTATTTTTTTATTGAGGAGTAAAGGAGCTAAACAAATTATAAATTTTTTTTTAATTTGACCTCCTATACAATCTAATAGAAAAGTTGTTGTTGATAAAGAGATAAGGAGGAACAAAAATATGCAACAATTGGCATAGCGTGATATTGTGCATCAAAAGGATCATGTTTAGTGTGAGTTTGAGCTGGACCAAGAGTAAACACTGCATTGGGATCTTGCATACAAGGATCACATGCAGTATGAGGAGCAGTATGTACGTGTGTGTGAGGATCACATGCAAGAGGAAAATCTTGTGTTTCAGGATTACATGCATCGGGAGGAGCAACGACAAAATTTTGTTTTTGAAGATACTTTCAAAATTAAGAAGAGCAACAACTTGATACCGTGCCTAATCATCCTATGTAATCTAGAGGACCATAAGATATTTTTGTCGTTAAGAACTATAAACACCACATTGCAGCTAGAGTATGGAATTGACACATTAGTAAATAATTTATTTTATTACAAAGTATTGTATGTATAAGTTATTATATGTATAGTATAGGAATATAATTTTTTTTTTTAAAGTATAGGTGTATAATTTATTGAAAATAGTATAATATAGTATATAATCTATTTAAGACTTAATTACAATTTTAATCTCCTTATTTTTAAGATATATTATAACATAGTAATGTACTATGTAGTATATAGGATGTTCTTATAACAATTAATTATTTAACATCATCTTTTAATTAATTAACTAATACCATATTGGAGTATGTTGTTTCATTTAATTAACTATTATAGCATAAAACACTAATAATTATCTAATAGTATAATTTATTGTGTGGTATTTTTATTAAACAAAACATATGTGCATTAAAAGTTGTTTCAAATGATAAAAAATCAGAACAAATTCATTGATATTATATATGTATTATCTACTCAGATAGATCAATGAATTATTATATCAGACTCACACCGTCTGCAAATATATAATTTGCATATGATTAATGAAAATCTTATATCTCTCAGTAGTAATTTCATCCGTCATTTGGTGAAATGACTATTATATTGACGATATTAGAAGTATGTTAAGCATAACATGCTATGGGAGGTTATTCACGCCTCCAACTGACATGAGTGAAGATTTGGCAAATGTTGTAGATGAGGCAGAAGTTGTGAATGAGACCAGGATCAATAGAGGTGCTTTCTATAGTTTTGAATGGTTGAAAGTTGTATTTTTTAAGAAACTTGTTGAATGTTGACTTGACTGTGCAACGAGGACATGCCTACTTCATTTGGTAGAGTGCGTTATACTAGTTGACAAAAGTTTTACCTTTATATTTGCAAAGTAAATATTTCTTTGTCAAGACCTTGACACTTTTGGTAAATGGGCATGAGAGGATCTGCCACTCTTGTTATTTTATATGACTATCTTAGAGATAGTAATATGCATGCAACTAAGCACGTGAGATGGTGTTTATCTCTATTTCAGGTACATTTTTTATAATATGTTTTATGATTTTTTTTATATTTATTATATTGCTATTTGATAAAATTCTTATTTAATTATTTTTACAGATATAGATTTATGCACATTTATCTGACATTTGTAATTGTAATATGAATGAACCTATATCTTAACAACCATAAATATATTGATGAATATTTATAAATCATACATAAAAAACACCAAACAAATATTTGCAGGTCATATATTGATGAATATGTGTCAAATTATTTATGCTTTCGTTGTTTGATGCTTCTAAATCCAATTGCTTCTTATTTAAGTAATTAATAAAATTCAACCAGCTTTCATCAAATTAGCAAAAAGTTATCAACTTTGACAAATACAATTCAACTCCCTTATCATGTTTGCACATTCGCAAACTACCTTAACCAATTTATTTACCCAAACTTGGTCCATTATTATAATTTTGATTAATGATCTTTACATATATTAAAATATATATATTATGTATTTAGTGTATCTAAATAATAATTTTGAGCATGAATATTTCTTTTTCTTTTTTCGTTGGCAAATGTCAATATTGTTAAGTTGAACATCTTATTTTGAATTCGAACTCAAAATTTTACGGTTGTGTGAATTAATTACATATATTAATCGTCTCTTCTAATAAAATAAATAATATTTATATTTTTAATCACATTCATATTTTTAGCAAGTAATTTGATGATCAAAATTGACCTAATTTACATCTCAGGTTAGATACTATCTACTTTTATAAATAAATGAAAAATTGATTAATACATATTAACACATGTTTAACGCATATAAGAAATTCAATATTTATAAAATCTATACCTTATGCTTCGAAAAAGTATTGTTAATATATTTTAACTTTTCCTAAAAAAATATTCGTGCCATTTCTTTTATGGGATAATCTCTATGCCATTTCATTTTTTAAGAAATGGTGATTTCTTATAAAGGCTATTTTATTAACTTATTTTTTGGTTTCTTTTTATCTCTTTATTAATTTTTGTTTTATTTTAATTCTTTATAACTATGATTCTGTTAGTCAGTTTAATTTCTTTTGTCAGTTTTGAGCTGAAACCTTTAATAAAATCTCCGTGTCAAAATGGTATTGTGACTAGGATATTTTACTCACCATATTAATGTCAAAATTAGGATTTCCAAACAAACATTCTCCATACCTCATCCCCCTCTTCCTTCATTGCAGCGTTTTTCATATTCTCGGTCCTAGTTATATCCCAGTTTTGCAATTCTACAACACAACCTCCTTGGATGTGTTGAAATTCAAATGCGAGAGGTTATTACCACATTGACTAAAAATGAATGAAATATTGGATATATGTAAGAGGTGACCCTTATACTAATTGCCTTAAGGTTTTAGGTTGAGAGTCATGGTTTGACTTAGTAGGGGAACAGGAGATCCTAGTATGGACCTAATCTAGTGCTATAGGTGACTCACGTTTGAGGGAAAGATTGTTGGAATTCAAGTGTGAGTCGTTAGTTCTACATCGACTATTAATGGAGTAAATGTTGTATACATAAGAAAAGTGTTTCATATACCTAATATCTTAAGGTTTTGAGTTGAGATGTGGTGTTAAAGTCTCTTAGAGATCATAGACGTTTAACCTAATGTAGTTGTTGCGCTCCCCCGAACTCTTGAACAAGTGGTAATATAGGTCTCTTAGTGATTCTGAATGTTTAGTCTGTTGCTGCTGTTGCGCTCCCCGGAACTCCCCAACAAAATGTATTTGGGAACCCTATTCTAATACTTTGTGAACATTTTATAACATAGAACAATTTGGTCCCTGTTTTGATTTTATACTGTGAACATCTTATAATTATATTTTGATTATATTTTGTAAACATGCTCTAACATAGAGCAATTCATAAATATCATAAATAGTTGTGGACTTGTTAACAACTTCAAATATATAGAGCAGTAAAAAAGAAGAATAATATAAAGAGTCCTAAAATTAGAATAATATAAAGAGCCCTAAAATTAAGAAGAAGGGGAAGAAGATGAATAAGAAGAAAAAATAGAGAAGTGTTTGTTTAAAAACTCAATTTTGACTATTATATTGAGGTGGTAGATTGTCTAGTCATAAAACTAATTTGACATTTTTCATTGAAACTAGCTTAAAATTCCATATTAATGAAATCATTGTTAACAAATTAAAACATAATTTAAATTAGTTAAGGACCGAAATAAAACAAAAAATAATACAAAAGACTAAAAAAGTAATTTAATCTTTTAAAAAATAAAATAACGAGTATCTCAATTAATTATTTTTTTAAAATCATATATCATTATTTAAATAACTCTTAAACATATTCATCTAATTATCTAATTAGATAATTAAATATCTTCTCTGCATACTTATATTATGAACAAACGTGGCCCAGAGGAACAAAATGAGGCTAAAGCTGCGGAGCCAAATCATTGGCCTATCCCAAGAAGATGTTGTGCACAATAAAGTATTTTATTTTAGTGGTATATAAAAGATGTCTTTTATTTTGGGTCAAAGAAGTGGTTATCCTAAGAATAAGAACCAGCCAAATTGCATGAATCTTGTCGTTATCAGACAAGTAAGTTTCCCTTGGCCATCACGACCCACCACAGGCAAGTAGTTGGAAAAGAATCTCCTCGAGAACAACAGACAGCAAAATATGAATTAGACTCCTCTAAAATATCAAATTATTTTAGCAAATAAAAACTATTGATACCTAAATTAATAATTAATATTATATATAATTATATATATACTAATCATAAATAATTATAATATAAATATTTAATTTATTTATTTTACTAAGTTTATGAGTTAAATCCGCAAAATAGAGTTTTTAAGAGATATACAATAGAAAGAATATTATTTGGATACAAAATCCAAACACCTTATATATTTATAGATACGGTGCACGCTATAGACACTTGAGCTAACGACTTTTTGACTAAACAGAGAGAGAGAGAGAGAGAAAATAGTGATATGAAGAGGGAGAGGTGGAGAGCAAAAAACATTCTTATAATTCCTATATAGTAATGCATGTTTTTTTTTGAAAAATAGTAGTAAGGCATGCTAACACATGTTTAATTTACTCGGTTATTTTTCTCAATGGTTTTTAAATTAAATATATACTTTTATTTTTCAATCAGACAGTTTAATTATTTTTTATTTATTCAGTATAAAATGGTGGATTGTAATTACATTGTTGCGTGACTTCTTTAGTATTTCATTTTTATTTTATAACACAAACTTGGTTTATTTTTTATTTTTCAGATTTCATTTTTACTTTATTTTTTATTTTTCAGATTTCATTTTTACTTTGACTAATAAACTTAAGAAGATGATATATCAAGTATTTCACTCACAATATTTTTACAATTTTTTAAAACAGATATTTCATTTTTATAAATTTCAAAACCCTACTAAAACACATTCTTCATATATATATATATATATATATATATTTTAAAAAGAATTTTCATAATTGTCTTTTATCTACTTTCTATCATAATTATTTATTATACAACCCTTACATATTCTTATAAATTTTCCATTTAAAATAAACATAAATATTAGAAAAAAATTAGAAAGTAAAGAAACCCTAAGTCTTTTTTTATGTTGCATTTAAAAGAAGAAGAAAAAGTAAAAAAAACAAAAGGGTGCATGATTACATAAAAATATGATATCCATTGAAGTGAACTGGAGGACTATGTGGAGATTCGGTCGTAATAAAAGCAAGCCTCACGCCTTGTTTGCCACTGCATCACCCATTTTTATTCTATATAAATGGATGGACGCCATATAAAAAAGAATAAATAAATTTTGACCTTGTTTTTTGACAAAAAATAAATTCTTATTTCTTCTATAGAAAAATTGAATTTTAAAAATATAACTCTTTAGGAATTCAGCACATTAATTTATTTCTAATCGATCAATTTTCATGTTTGTAGTCCATTCGTTCAAGTACTAAAAAGAGGAGAATTTGTCAAAAGGCCTCCCAAAGACTTTGAATGTTGATTGCTTATTGCTACAATATTTTCAATTCAGCCTGGGGTTTGAAAAGCATGAAGCACGAAAGTTCTCTACGGTTTGTAAAATATCAAATATATAATAGAACATTTTGCTCATTAATTTTTTTTACCTTGAAGGACTGCTTAAAAGTTTATATAAACACTAACACAATCAATGATACCATCAAAATTACTATCTCTATTCCTTTTTAAATGTGTTTATTTATTTTTAACTGTCTAACCAATATCACTATTAAGTTTTGTTACTTTTCATAAATAATTTATCTTTTTCTATATTACTATTAATTACTTAATTATTTATTATCTCAACACATTTATTTGTCTCTATGCAATAAATAAATATGAATAATTTTGAGAAAACAACATTTAATACTACTTTGCAATTTCAAATGACAAGTTAAAAAGAACAGAAAAATTCTAAAAAAACTACACTTAAAAATGAATAAAGAGAGTATAATTTAACTGTCTTTTTAGTTTTTAGAACTGCGACGATGATTTGATCTATGTCTGTTTGATAAAACAAGAAGAAATAAATGCATTTTTTAAAAGTCATTTCATCTCGAATTGACACTAATCAAATAACCGTCTCTTTTGGACGAAGTAGGGCTGACTTATGAGTCGAAAGCATGTGTGGAAATTAACCTCTTGTATTGGGATACTGTAACTTTCAAACATATATTCAACATTTTATTTTATCTTTTATTATTTTCTTTATCTCTCTTTTTCTATTACATCATCAACATAGTATATCATTCTATTTATTTATTTCTCTCTCAAGATGTTTATGCGATATATGAATGTCCATACATATTTTTTCGTAGATATTTATGTAGAGAGAGCTTTGAGAGTGTTCGAGAGGAGCGACTGCATATAATCCCAAAATTTTAAAAATAATAGTTAAAAAAATTATATATTTAAACTAAATTCTTAAATTAGATATATGAATTTTTCAACTACTATTTTTAATTATATTTATTTTAGATGAAGCAATTATTTTATTTTATGCATCTTTATATGAAATTTTACTGAGGGGTGTGATTCACATCTAACAAGAGAAGCCTGCAATCACTTGCATGATCGGAGAAGAGTGTGCTGAGTTAGCCAATTAAATGACATGCGTAATTATTGTTGTTATTCAAAATGTAGTAACTCATAAGGGTTAGATTTCTTTTTTCCTCATATATATGGGTTAAACTATAACTTTGGCTATAAATACCAAATTTATAAATTAAATTAGTCAAACTCAATTAAATAATTCGTATTTTACTCTATTTAATTTTGTCATTTCAAAATTACAATAAATAAAACTCTATTTAAAAAACACACATGAAATAAATCTAGATTAGTCATTCAATTTATTTTTTAAATAAATATAAAAAAAGTTAACAAATGCTTTAAAAAACATTTATTAAAAAAAAACAAGAAATTAGTTTTTAATGAAAATTTTCACTTTTCATAATTTTAAAATTTTCAAGATTTTTTTCTTTTACTTTGAATTTTTAATAAATAATTTTGAAATACTTATTAGAATTTTCCTTAATTTTAGCTTAATAATAATAACAAAGACCTTCCGTGGGCATTGAATGTGATAACTTAGGTTTGGGTGTGGTGTGATGATGAAGTTAGATTACGTAGAGATTCGATGCCGCGGGAAACGAGTCGGTGAATTTTTTGCTTCAAACCAAAACGCTGTGTTTATTCTCATTCCTCTACCCTTCGCTTCCCTATATAAATAATCCCTTTTCCCTCGTTCCGCAGCCAAACGTTCCTCATCTAAATCCCTTCTCCTCTTCAAATCTAAAAACCCTATCACCAAAAACACATACCCTTCCTTTCTATTCTCAATTTATCATTCATTTATATCCACACGCTCAAACCTTACCCTAAAAGTATTTATCAATTATATAATTATAATCTTCTTTCATTCTCTCTCAATTTTTCTATTTTATTTTATTTTATTCTAATTCAATTGATTTCATTTCTTTCAACACTCCACCTCCACCGCCAACGCCACCGTAAAAACCTTATTCCTTTTTCCGACGACCTAAATGGCCATTCCCTACCCCCATTTCATCTCCTCCGAGAAAGCCGCCATTGAAGCCGGACTTCTCCTACCTTCTTCACCATCATCTTCCGTCTCCGTCATCCTCACCCAAGACGATTTAAAGAAAATCGCCGCCTACAAAGCCGTCGAATACGTCGAATCCGGCATGGTCCTCGGCCTCGGAACCGGCTCAACCGCCAAACACGCCGTCGACCGAATCGCCGAGCTTCTCCGTCAAGGGAAACTCAAGAACATAATCGGCATACCCACTTCAATGAAAACACACGAACAAGCCGTGTCGCTAGGGATTCCCCTCTCCGATCTTGATTCTCACCCTGTAATTGATCTCGCCATTGACGGTGCTGATGAAGTTGATCCTTATCTCAACTTGGTTAAAGGACGCGGTGGGTCTCTTCTAAGAGAAAAAATGGTGGAAAGTGTTTGCAAGAAATTCGTTGTTATCGTTGATGAGTCAAAATTGGTTAACTATTTGGGTGGTAGTGGTTTAGCTATGCCTGTGGAAATTATTAGGTTTTGTTGGAAATTTACTGCTGGTAGGCTTCAAAACCTGTTTCGTGAATCTGGTTGTGTTGCAAAGTTAAGGACTTTTGGTGAAAAGGAAGAACCTTTTGTTACCGATAATGGGAACTATATTGTTGATTTGTATTTCGAGAAGAGTATTGGTGATTTGAAGGCTGCAAGTGATGCTATTCTGCATATTGCTGGTGTTGTGGAGCATGGGATGTTTTTGGATATGGCTACTACTGTTATTGTTGCAGGTGAACTTGGGTTAACAGTGAAGAATAAGTAGTTGAGAATTCAGGCCAGAAGTTTAGGAGAAGAAGAATAATTTTAGGAGGGTTGAAGGTAGTTTAATTGGTCAAGGTTGATAATTTGAAATGGGATTCTAACACTCTATATTATATGGAGGTGTAGTAGTATTATAGATTTTTATTCAGTGAATCGATTAGGAGAGTTGGTTCATGTTTTTTATTTTTTTATTATCTGCTAGTTTAATTTTGTATTTTGACTTGATTTGAGCAAGAAGAAAATTGAGTCTTGTTGAAAAGCTGAATATTAAGCTTGCATAAGAGCTCTTGTGTGGTATAATGAATTAATTGTCCACACAATTTCTTGTTGAATTGATGATGTTTAACATTATTGAACTTATCTAATTCAAATTTTGCTTGTTTTTTCCCCTTTGGTTTGTTACTATTGAATTGTATATTTGGTTTTGGTACTTGGTCATCATTGTCTAGCTGCTAAGCTGTTTTCTCCGGTGTCATGTTATCAAAAGTGTTATCAATTCAAAAATCATTTTTGCCGATTCATCATCAGCTTAATGCGTGTTTGAATTGATATCGACAGTGAGTTTAGCAAAATTATGGTCCACTTTGAGACTTCAATTAAATCTTAGTGGGCACCGTGAAACTCGCCGTAACTTCAAATATCCACTTAATTGTTGTTTGGACATGATTACCCGAGTGGAGATAATCCTATCAACAGAGTTTGCAAATGTTGGAAGTTCTTTAATATTTTATTTGTCTTTATATTAGTTTGTTACTTACATTTGCAATCAGTTGTGGGCGTCACTCTATTGAAGAATATGACAGCTATCCAGTCATTGATTTTTAAATGGTTTGATTGTTGTGTCTAATATTTCATTTTATCTGCTTACATTAATAATTTGAATCTTTATAAAAAAGAGACTCCAACTGCATACATATTAGGTTCAGCTTATAAATAAGAGAAAATAGTGTTTTTCCCTTCAGAATATCTCATATGAAGATGTTAAAAGAAGTGGTTTTTATAAGCTTAACCACGTTCAAGTCTGTCTGTCATAGCCATTTATTTGTGTTGGTAACAATTAATACAATTGTTAGTTAAATTTTACTTGTCTTTTGGCCGAATTATAAATGATCAGGGTCCCAATTTTCATGAGAAACAAAAAATAGTACTTCTATTCCACCGAGGCAGTGTCCAAATTATGCAATAGAGACAATGCATGTTTTCATGCAGTTGCATCAGGTAGCTGAAGTAAACATTCGATCATGAAATTTATGAAGCTAAATTTATAGTGCCAAAACATAAAGTAATGTAAGTGTGCAGTATAAAGTATTGGATTACAATGTTCCCATACTTAGATGGATCAAATCAAGCATTCCTTTGAAGGATTGTAAGGATCCAGGCAAAGCTATAATTTGTCTGAGAGCTGGTCTTGTTTTTCTTTTAGTACACTTTTTAGCAGGTAGATTCTTAGCTAGTCAGGGGTTTTTGTTCTGTGATCTTTTGAATTTTTATGCGTCCTCGCAGCACAAGATACATTCTGTTTATGCTTGTATATTACATTGCACTTTTATTATTTATACATGTCTGGATTACACATTTTCAAGCAATGGTTGTTCTACAAGCTATTGATGCAGGGGCATCTTTTATCTTTAACTTTTTATGATTGCCAACCTTAAGAGTTACTGTTCATCAAGCAATTAGTGCCGAGTTTCACTTGAAGCTGAAAAGACAATGTTATGTATGAAGTGCAAATGATCACTTGAAGCTGAAAAGACACAATGTTATGCTGATCAAAGGGGTGAAAGTTACAGCTTGATGGATCTTATTTATATATTTTGTAATCAATAAATAATGACAAAGTCATACTTCATTAATGTAACATTGGGGAAATTTGTTACTTTGCATGTTCAATATTTTATCACTGCATTCAGTTTCCAATCCTTGTGACTGTCACCTACTACAAAATTGTCCCTCGTTTGTTAGCTGCCTTTTAATGTTGGATCAATGAGACAACGACAATTATAAACTGTAACATTTGTTGGTTTAACTGAATATAGGCTACATGCTCATTAATGACAATTCAGTTTTTGTATTTATTATGGGTTAGGTGGCAGGATTCTTAGCATTTGCATATTAGAGGTAATCAAATCTTCATTCCTATCCTATTTAGTTGGAGTGTAGTTGATTCTGTCATCAATGTGCTTGATCATAGGCACACTGGTATAGTCATGTTAAAAACAACTGTTGGGAATTTTCCTAGTACAAGATGTGATTTAAGGCTAAGGTATATTCTTTTAATTTTTTCAAGTTTTGTTTTTCGCAGAATAAGCTAGGGAGGTCCTCAAGTCAACAGGGCCATCATAGTTCATCCAATTGGTTAGGTTGGCCCATGGTCCACAGAGTCTTCAAATCCTAAAATTGAAAAATTAATTAAAATGTGTTGTTGACTCTACTCTATCAAATTGTTTGGCATTAAATATGTCTCATTACGATTTTCATATCTATCTATTTATAAATATATGGTCCAATACCATTGCAAAAAACTAAATAAATATATGGTCCAATAGGCCCACGTAATTTTTTTGTGATTTCATTTTCTTCCCAAAACGTTTGTTTAGTATCCCTGATTTTACAAGTGTGATGGTAGGTTTCACTGCTACTATTGTTTACTCAAACATTCTGTAAAAGGGTAATATTGTTTTAAGTTTTATGTGCATTAAATTTGTGGGGGTACATGGTTTTAATAGATAGCTTAGCAGTGAGGGTATTTATGGTGCTTTCTTCGTGACTCATTAGCAACTAGTGCAGGGTTTTCTTTATTATATTCTGTCTTACAGAAAAATAAAGCATTCTATTAAAGTTGATTTTGTTCTGGGAAAATAGTAAAGGAGGAATGAAAGCTAGAAGTAAGGAAAAGCAAATCTAAAAAATCTCAAAAACAAAAATTGCTAGGAAAATAAAAATGCTGGAGTTAAAGGTGAAGTGTTCAACAAACAATCTCTAAATGTGAAACGCATCTTTTCTTTCCTGTTATTAGCATTTCTAGTCTAATCTCTTTTGACAATATTTGCTCATAACAGTTATGGCCCCCCATTAACGTGTGCACCACAAAACTTGCTTTGTTTTCCTATCTTTTATGCTTTATCTTTTGTATTTGTCTACTTTCTTTGAAGCCTAGCGACTACTAATATTTCTTGCTGGTTAAGACTTCGAATTTTTACTATCTCCCTTTTTATAAAATTTCAATAGTTTACAAAATTATATATGAGGTAGTGCACAAGTAATACTGCAATCCAACACACTGATCATAATGGCAGGAACATCCTCCAAAAACCCAGTTGAGATCGTAAGCGATGATGAGGTGGCTTCCATTGATGCTGCTTTAGCTACTGCAGCCTGTTCTTCTGTCACTCCTGCTGCTCCTGTTATACACTCACCAACATCGACTCAGTCAGTTCCAGTTCAAGCCAAGAGAAGCCTATTCAAGCATTCCGAACCTGACATAGAAGATATTGGCAATTTTGTAAGCAATAGTAAGAAAAAGTCTAGAGCAGATGACCCGTTACTGCACCGGTTTAGAATCAAGAGAGGCTTGTTTGTCACTGATATCTCCAAGACAGAATGGTGTGAAAAGCAAATGGAATTTTCTCTCTTTTCTGAAGAATGGAAGAACTATGAAGTCAAGCCAGATACGGCCTTTGTTTATGGAGGAAGAAGGAGGAAAAGTAACGCAATGAAAGCTGGTATAGATCGGCATGTTCAGCTCGAACGAGAGGTTCTTGAACGGGTGGAAGTGAATGTGAAATCATGTGAAGACAATATGGCATCGAAGCTTGTTAGTTTCATCAATGGGGTGAATCAACTACTGTTTGATGGACTAACTCGCGAGCTTCCGGTAATAAGCTTTGATTTTGAACACGGTATATGGATAGTTGGAAAAATTGATGAAATTCGGATGCCAAAGTTAAAAAATGACCATAATCCGGTGCTAGTTGAAATAAAGACTCGTCGCAGCGACACAGATCCTGCAGAACCACAAAAAAGAAATGGAATGATTCAGTTAATGTGTTACAAGTATTTATGGGACAATTTAATTACTCATGCTAATCATGATTTTCCTTCTAAACAGTTGTTTGATTATTTCGAGTTAAATCCTCGACAAACTTTATGTAAAGATCTTCAAAAAGCATGTGTTGATTGTGGAATATCAGCATTGACACTTGATGATGTGGTGGTGTGTTATCAAAATATTTGTAAGATGTTGCCACCTTCTAATGATCAGCTAGTGTTGAGATATGA
This sequence comes from Cicer cuneatum, assembly GCA_037974295.1. NCBI lineage: Eukaryota > Viridiplantae > Streptophyta > Magnoliopsida > Fabales > Fabaceae > Cicer > Cicer cuneatum. Next base: position 3,147,155 of record JBBPBO010000001.1, on the reverse strand, counting down.
ATCTCAGAGGGATCAGTCACTGTTGGAAGAAGAAAAATTTGTGTATGATGATGGTTGGATAAAGAATGAGATTAGGATTTGTCTCGAGTTTTGGCTTGGACAGAGAGAAGCTAGTTGTGTTGATGAGGAAGAGAAATGGAAATGTAGGTACTGTAATTTTGTTTCTGAGTGTCCTGCATACACTGATGATGATTCTGAGAGCTCAGAAACTCCTTCAGAGGATGACTCAAATGAGTGATGATTACATGTAATTTGAAGTGTTTAGTTCTATCAAGTTATGTTTAGAGTAGGAATTTGGAGGAAAAGTGTGGAAAGACTGATTTTCTATTTCTAAATTAAAGAAATTATTAAATCGATTAAAATATTTTATGATTATCTATCTTGTTATTTTATCAATTTTTTTTTTAAATTTCAAATATATGTCATCATAAGATTTAGCCTTCTAAAATTTAAATCTCACTAGTGGAGAATTTTAGAAGAGAGCGGATGAATTTTAATTTTTATAAATTAAGAAAATTATAAAATATTTTTTTGTTTTTCCACAAGTTTTCACAATTGGAGATAGTGTTAGATACAAAATGTGCGCACCTTTTTTAGTGGAGATGAATAATGTGGTTTTTTATATTGTCGGAGTTTAATCTTTTTTTTTTTAGGCTTAATTTATGTTGATAGTTTTAATTTTTTATTTTTTATGAAATAAAGTTTTAGCTGAGTTGAGTTTAAGAAATTTGTTAGAGTCACATCTATATATCTCAAGACTCAAAGAGTGTTGACATAGATATTTATAGATTATCCAATAAAAAGATATTTACGTTAATAAGAGAAATCGAACTTAAACCCTTATAATATATTAAATATGATTCAAATATTATTATACAATAATTTTTCATATTATTCTTTTGATTTTATTTAAAATTCAAATTGATATTGATATAAATTTAGTCTTAAAAAAACTTTGACTTCTAGGGTTAATACTCCTATTGCAAACACACACAATAATCCTATTAAATATTTTTTTACCTCTATTTTTTGTTTGGTCGAAATTATTGTGGATGAAAACTAGGAGCAAGGAAATTAAGAAACTCCATTTGGTAGAATGAAAAGGGAAGAAAATTGAAAACTTTAGAGATCTAAATAATTAGACAAATATTTTTGTCAAAATGACAAATATGTCCCTACATATGAATTGTTACGCCATTTACTAAATAATAAATATATTTTTTAATTTTATTTCACTTTTATACTTTTTTTTTCCTTCTAATTTTATACATACCAAACAACTAAAATATTATTCCACTTACTTTCCTTATAACTTTTCTTTAATCATAAAATAGGACAGCAAATGCATAAACATTACTTTAATGGTTTGTTTGGATTATGTTGAAAGATATACAAGGCACAAAAGGTACTAATTTATCTCTCCTTTTGTGATGGGTTTGTTTCTCAATATAAAAATAACTCATGTACAAACTTATGGTAGAGCAAACTCACACATAGGACACAAGAAACATACATTTTTGATGAAAAATGAGAAAGAAAATAATATTTTTAATTTATTTTTGTTAATGACTAATATAGATGTATCCTCATTGTGAGGGACCAATATTTTGTTTGAGATAATGCATCTCCTTCACTCTAGAATGAAAGTGCAATGGGCAAGGGGCTCAATGAAATATCGTGCATATGCTAAAAAAACATATCGAGCCCCACCAATTCCCTGCCATTGGTCACGTGTCAGACCACTCACATGCAATGACAAAAGCTACATCATTTTATTTAGCAAAACATTACTTTACAAAAGATATCTCATGATGGACCCACCTTTCACTTCGCCTAATCTAACAGAATGATGGCATGGTGTGCCTAATTCTACTATAGAACTATATCATGTTTTTTCTTTGGCGTCATCATTTATGGATTAAACATTCGGGGTTAAATAAATCAACATTTTTTTTTAAAGTAGATTTTTTTTGGGACATAAAAAAAATAAATATTCTATTGTAAAAAATCAACGTTCAATTCATCACACCGGTTCCTCCACTCTCCTTGCGAAAAATTACGTACGCTATTATTACAACATCTTTTTATATACTTTTAAAAAATATATAGTTTAATTTACTTCATTAATTATCGTAGAAACATTTATAAAAAGGTTTAATTACTTGGTAGAGATTTCTAAAAACTATTTGAAATTTTTTAAATAAGTTTTTAAGCAAAAAATTTAATATACTTTTGGATGGATATATTCTTTTAAATATACCGTAAATCACTTGATGAAATGACTGACTTATATATAAAATATTAAATTATTCATCTACTTAACTATAATCTATTTTAATTTAGAGATCTATTTAAAAGTTTTTAAATAGTCCAAGAGTTTATATCATAATTGAATTTTTAAAATATAGATTTAATTAATAAAATACTCATCTTTTATTTACTTTAAATTAATATTTTGAATAAATTGATTTTTTTACTAATTAACTGAATAAAATGGTGATTAAAAATGATTAATTTTGTGATAATAAAAAATTATATAACGGAAAATCATCAAGGACAAGATGAGATATTATCATAAATTTTCTGGACAAATAGAATTACAATTTTTTTACAGAAAATAAAATTATAAAATTTAGGTGTAAATATTTGTACAGATTTTACGGTTTCCAATACAATTAATTGTAAATTTAATTAATAATATAAATAAAACTATTTTATATCTATATAACAAAAAAATTAATATTATACTTTTTATTTGAAATTTAATTTGATTTAATTACTATGTAGTTTCTTAAATTATTTAGAAAATTTTAAACAAACTCCTAAATTAAAAATTAGATTTATAAACTAATTTTTTTAATATAAAATTAGGTCATTCCACTATAGTTGATTACCAATAGTGTTTTTATATGAAATAATAATAAAAAATTGTATTTAACTGAAGTATCAGATTCAAAATTGGGATATGATATTCAGATTAACAATTTTGATATTTACTAGGTGATTTAATATTTATAAATTATTTTAGTATATTTTTAACTTATTAAAAAAAATCTTATAAAAATGGACTTATACGGTATATTTGAAAATTAATATATTTAAGTATTAAATTAATCACTAATAGTTAAACGATATGTCATCATTGAATAAGTTTAATTATATTTTTAATTTAACACCACCAAATTTTAAGTTTTATATATTGAATTTATTTTGAAATGACATTGTTTTTATAAGTTTAATTAAAATTAAAATTTTAATTATTAAAGTCAAAATAGAATAGATAAATATATTACTTATCTTAATTTAATCAAAATAGATATTATAATTATATTAATGTAGACACATTTAAAAAAATTATTAATTAAAATTATTTATAGTATTTACGCACTTTTTTATAGGATCGTAGAAGTAAAAATAAATATACATTTTTGGGGTGAAATTATGGCGTAATACAGTGTGAAATTCCGCGGTGCCAGACTGACAGCTCCACTGGGGCCCACCCATATTGCCTTGTCCTACTGCTTTCAATTTAGTTGTTATCTTACTTTTTCACAATTAACTCGTCATCTTTATTACAGTGTTTTTTTCATATTATAAACACAAAATGATGGCTACTTTGTGTTAAATAATGGACCTCAATCTCTTTCGTAAGATTTGAAGCATGTATATAGACATAAGTTGTAATTTACAAATAGCGTCACTTCAACTAATCAACTAAAAAAGATTAAAAAAATAAAAAAAGTGAATGTGTCCACATCAACTTAACCAATCAGACTAATGTGAATGTGATTGTCGGTAAAGTAAATTGGATAGTTGTAACAATAATTTAGGAAAAGATAATTCTTTGCCACATAAAAAAGTAGGGTGTAGCATATATAAGATAAAAACTATTTTTAGATTTAAATTTATTTTGAAAAAACATTAAATTTAAAATAGTAAGGTAGTCTTAAATAATTGAATGTTAATTATTTTATTTCAAATAAAACTTTAGGATATAGAGTTGCCGTTTACCACTTTTAGAAAAATAATATTTTTTATCTCAAATTATATATATTTTAGTTAAATATGTTTGTTTTAAATTATGTATATTTATAATTATAAATATTTATTTTGTGTTTTTCGTTTGATTAATGGATGATATTTTTGTACAATAACTTATAATTTATTTTATTTATACAATATTAAAATACATTTTTTAATTTGTGTAAAATTGTCAAAGTGATATATAATTTAGGATAAAGAAATTATAATTATATTTTGAGTTAAATAAATTTTTCATCTTTATATTGTTTTTATTCTATATAAAAAAAATGCATATTTTAGTCTTTACAAAACTATTATGCAAACAGTTTTAATTTTATTGGTGCATCAACATCTGTGTTTTGAATGATTGTTTTGCATACATGTTTATAACACTATAAAAAATTTCTCTATAAAAAATAAACTCAAAAATTAATTTATAGATTCATATTTTAAATACGACATTTAAAAAATTTATATTTAATTCATTTTATATTAAAAAATTATATATTATTATATATTTATACGGATGAACTTTTAATAATATTCAAAATATACTTAAAACCATCGTTTAAAAATTTAAAAGTTGAAGCAACTTTCAAAATTTTATTGGAAAAAAAATTTAATTAACCCTTGTATTTTAACCAATTTTTTGGTCTTTAAGCTCCATTTTCTAAAGGAAATAGTTGAGATAATCAAAATAAATTCATCTAAAAGTGAGTAAAATTTATAAATGATGTTTTCTAATTTATTTGTAAGAAAACATTGTTTCATAATAATTAATCTTTTTTAGTTTTAAAGTAATATCAATTTTTTCAATAATATTTTATAATTAATAATATGAATCATTTTCAATTCTATATCTTTTAATTTACTTTTATAACTAAAAAAAAAATAACGATACCTGACAACAGTCATTCGATAAAAATACTATTATATCCTTTAGTTGTTCAGTTATTTTCTTTTTTAAGTACAATAGTCAAACTGATCAATTATTATAGGATATTGGAAATATAATAATAACAATAATAATAATAATAAATAATAGTAATAATAATAATAAAGTTGCTTTGCAAGTAAATGAGACATAATCACATAAATGGTTAAAAAAAAAGGCAAACGCAGAAGCAACATGAACAAAATTGATAAGGTTATTAATGTAAAGAAAACGTGATTTGCGGTGATTAAAATGACACCCGCGTTTTTCATTTTCTTCTTCATGACTACACTACCACACCATGTGACTTTGCCCTTTATTTATCGTTTTTCTTACGTTCACATTAGTCACTAAATTTCCGTTCTTTACTTAGATTCATAATATATCTAAGTAACCTTCGAAGAGGGTTACTTTACATATTCATGAATAACAGGATTCATCACTGATGGTGTTGTTGTTTCCATTTAAGTGATTTTTGTTGCAGAGAATCCACAATGAAGGCTATTTCCTTCAATGGGTTTTCGTTTTTGTTGCTACTTTTCGTTTTTTTACTATATCTGAGCTCAATTTCAGCTTTGTCTCCAACTGGGTCGATCAACCACTCCACCAAGTTTATCATAGGTTCGTGTTTCTCATTCATTCTGATTTGTTAATATTTTTAATTAGTGATGGGTTTAGTGTAGATTTTTTTAAATCTTAGGACTTTTGTTGGGTTTCTAGAAATATCCAATTTTTATTGCTAATTATTTTTATAATTATTTTATAAGATGCGTGAAGATTAACATTAACATTTAGTTAAATGTGACAGTGAGGTTAATCTTGACACATCTTAATGACATAAGAAATGATTTTAGATTAATGTCTAAATCTGTAGATATGATCTACATGACAATAATTTTCAATCAAACCGTTGATTTTGCAAAATATTTGTCAGGTGGAAGGTTATTGGATGAATGTAAACTGTTGGAATAACTATTTCAGGGTGTAATTTGATTCTTTATCTTTCATTTCTGTGAAATTGTTGGCTTATTCGGGTTTTGGTTGATTTGTTTTGGTGTCTAATTTTGTTATTGTATTTCTTTGGTTTGCACTTTTTCAGGAGGAGGAGAAGGGAATTTGGGTTCTTGGCAAAACGAAGCTACAAAAGTAGCTCCAGCACCAGGGCCTCAAACTGATGATACACTTATTTTGGCGGCAAATAGAACCAAAAGGCCTGACATTCTTCGAGGATTTCGTCGGTATCGTGGTGGTTGGGATATTTCAGATCACCATTATTGGGCTGTAAGTGCTATGGTTCCTTCCTTTGTCATTGTTTTGTAGAACGGATGGATGATTTATTCTGTTCTCAGTGCTAAATTCTATTGTGACATATGAAATTCTACTTCTAGTATGATGTCTTATATTTCTTATATGATATTTATCTTGTCTGTTTGCCTACTTATATGATATTTATCTTGTCTTAACTGTTTGCCTATCTCGTTCAACATGTTTTAACTGTTTGCCTACTTATATGATATTTATCTTGTCTATATTGGATTTGGATGTATGTAGGAAATGTGAAAATATTTTGAATTTTGAAACTAATTAATAAGTGAAGTTTACTGTGATCTTAGTTTGTATATATCCTTAATTACCACTGTTATTGTTCTTTTAGGGACGAAGTAATGGACATCTGGAGATGTTTATCTATAATTTCTGTCTCTAACTTAAAGTTTCATTTCATTTCCTTTATTTCTGTTCTTCTTGAAAATATGTCTTGCTGTGTTATAAGTCTGTTGTTCGGTTATTTTGTCGTTGTTATATGCCTTCAGAAGATTGGTATTTTCTGACACAAATTAACTGTTATATGTGCAGTCAGTTGGATTCACCGGTGCCACAGGTTTCGTTCTTGCCGTCTTATGGTTCATCTCATTTGGCTTGGCACTTTTGATTCATGTATGTTGTGGATGGGGGATTAACATCAAGGACAAAGGATCTGATCGTTCACAAAGGATTTGTCTTATATTGCTTCTAATATTCACCTTTGCTGCATCGTAAGACTTTTTACTTTATTTTAATGTTCTACTTTTTTTTGTCTTCTTCTTCTTCTTCAAATGCTTAATTTTCTCAAATACCCTCTTCTGTCCTTTTCATCATAGATATAAAAAACTTGTTATACAATCATTTGTTTTCATGATTATTTATCAGGCACCCTTCTCTATTTGTATTTCACAACTCCTTGTGAGTGTCAATAATAGTTTTCCATGAATGTATTGCAAAAGATGATTGGTAGTTTGGGAAAAACGCCGTTTTATTGATTTGGAATTATGAAAAACGGTTTTCATGCTGCACAAGTGAAATTTCTGGATGTGCTAGTGCAATGTTTTATTCATCCGAAATTTAAACGTGATAACATGTCCGATTCTCTTAATCACACAGGACTGGGTGCATCCTCCTTTCTGTCGGGCAGGATAAGTTCCACGGTGAGGCCATGGATACCCTCCATTTTTTCGTCAATCAATCAGATTACACGGTGCAGACTCTAAGAAATGTCACAGAATATCTCTCCCTCGCAAAAACTATCAAGGTTGACCAGATATTTCTTCCATCTAATGTCCTGGATGATATTGATAAGTTGAACGTGGATCTAAATACTGCAGCCGATACACTTTCGGAGAAGACAAATGTAAATTCTATTAAAATTAGAAGAGCATTCAATGTTGTGTATGCAATCATAAAACCGAAACCTCTTAATTTCAAAAATTAATATTCCATCCTAGTATGATGCTAAACTCTGCATATTTTGTAGGCGTCTGGCTTTATTTGTTATGGCAGCAGTGATTCTTCTCTTGGCTCTAACTGGACTAGGTATATGTTGATCAAAACCTCTTCAATAAACCAAAATAATTTTATATTTATATCGTAGAACTCTTGTTAATATTTTTTTTTTTTGCAGTCCTGTCTCTCCTTGGATATCAACATGCAATCCTCTTGTAAGTTGTGGTTGCTTATGGTCTATTGACATGACCTTTAGCTCTGTAGCACTGACACCTATAACCGAAGGCGTGTCCCAATGCTTGACATCTATCGGTGTCGGACACTGACACCTTGATTACATTCAATTAATTCATTTTCTCAAATTATAACCGGTGTCGATGTGTCTGTGACTGTCCTAGTAATCGAGCTTCATAGACCTTTAGCATGCCTATCTATCTGAAGTATCGTTTTTATGTCTTTCAGTCTGATTTCAAAATGTTTTGCAGATTTGTTATCACTGGGTGGTTACTGGTTGCAACCACATTCATTCTTTGTGGAGTGTTCATGATCCTTAATAAGTAAGCCATTATATATCTAAAAGATTTCAGTTTACTTTTCTTTATATTATGAATTTTTGTCTTCTGGTCAAAAAGCTCTTGGTAACACTTTAACCTGACATGAGTAAATTAATTTTATTGTAGTACAATTTCTGATACTTGCATGGCTATGGGAGAATGGGTAGAAAATCCACACAGAGAGTCTGCTCTTAGTGACATACTTCCATGTGTCGATCAGAGAACAACAAACAAAACACTTTTTCAAAGTAAACAAGTTGTCGCCAATATTGCAAATATTGTCAATGAGGTTATCTATTCTACTGCAAACACAAATCCAACACAAGGCGCTGCTGGTTTTTACAATCAGTCTGGGCCTTCGATGCCGCCGCTATGCTATCCCTTTGACACCCAGTTTCGAGAACGCCAATGTTCAAACCAAGAAGTTTCTTCTGCCAATGCTTCAATGGTATTATTTTCATCACATAACTTTATTATCGAGCTTTGTTACACGGCCTTATCCCAAAAAAACTTGAGTCTGTGCGTTAGTGACCAAAAAAATATTAGTTCTATCAAGCTTTTGAGTGCGTGTTACTGTGTTTGATGATTTTCCAATCAGTTAGCTGAATAAAAAAAATATATCAACACAGGGTAATTGGATTGAAAGAATAATCTATAAGTTTTGCTCTGGGATTGTTCTAATTTTTTGTATTATCTTTCAATGTCACTGTCTGCTAATGATATACGGAGGATCTCACTAAATCCGTTTGTTTAAAATTTCCAGGTTTGGAAGAACTATGAATGTGAGGTATCTGAATCGGGTATTTGCACTACAGTTGGCAGGGTAACCCCAGAGATTTACTTGCAAATAGTAGCTGCAGCTAACGAAAGCTATGCATTAGAACATTATGCTCCACTTTTACTTAGCCTTCAGAATTGCAATTTTGTCAGGGATGCATTCACTGGAATTACTTCAAGTTACTGTCCTCCATTAAAGCATTACCTTAAGATTATTAATGTAGGACTGGGCCTCATTTCAGTTGGGGTTCTTCTCTGCCTTGTTCTATGGATACTCTATTCAAACCGCCCCCGAAGGGGAGAAGAGTTTGAGAAGCTATCTTTAAAAGAAAAAATAAAGAACAGATTAAACAAGAGCCACAATAGCACAAATGTAGCATTATCAAATGCAATTAGTGAAGTATAGATTGTAATATAGAATATTTGTTGATATAGAATTAAGCTACTGTTGTTTTACTGTACTCTATATACTAAAGGAAGGAACCAAGATGGAGCGAAGCTGCCGCTTGAGTTTGAAATAGGAAAGCTAGTGTACTAGGCGTCTGTTTGGATTTTAGAGAAACTGCGGTGATGCTGCATGTCTGCGTTGAAGCAACAAAATGAAAATTGTGGATCCAAACATAGGCTAGATATTTTGTTCATGTATATGTATTATTACTTGTCATTTATATTGTATTGAAAAGTAAATGTTTCTTCACATAATGACATTTTACACTAATAAGATATATAGGAGTAAAGGTCTATAAACTATGTTTTCTTTTCTCCAATTAATTATTGATATTGCATTTTCCTGTGTAAATAACATCGAATCGTATCTATATCTGAGATTGCAAGAAGCTCAACTGTAAAACCTTGCATCATTATTAATTTGACTAAGGTATTCTAAACAATCAAAGAAATATTTCATTTGTAAAACCTCATTCTACAATGCCATAACACTATATTGATGGTAGCAGAGGCACACACATCTCAAATCAGTAATGAAAAAATGAAAGTAACTTCAAAATTCACCAGGATCAAACACATTCTGGTCATCATCAGAGAAAAAATCAGTATCCACAACTACACTAGTATCGTCTTGCACTTGCACAGCAAGAACATCACTAACGCCGTGAACAACAACCTTATCATTGAAGAATATATCCGGAAAGAAAACCGGTACGCCGTTAAGAACCAAAACGCCACCGGATCTCGTTATGTTAATAGTGAAACCTTCCAGAAACGTTGGTAACTCTGAACCGTCAACGAAATCCACTAGATCGTTCCAAAGAAACTTGCAGGGCACCACGTGGCGACGGAAGAATGAAGGATAGTCTTCGAAATCGCCGATACGGTTTATCACCATCTCATCCGCCGGAGCGAACACCGTGATTCCGTTCTGGTCTATGTCACCGGAGAGTTGCATTCCGAGAAACGAGGCCATAGCTGAGTAGCCGCTAGATTTTAGCGTTACGATGGCTTGATCGAAGGAATCGGAGGAGTGCATAGTGCGATTCGAAGCTGTACACGAGGAATTGAGATTGGAATTGGAATTAGGTTTCGGATTTGGACCGCTGTACTGAAAACTAGGATCGAAGAACCTGTCGATTCCGTAGACTAGGAGAAAGCCGTCGTCGTAGATCGGTGATCCAATTATTTTGATGTTGTTCAGAGAAATTGCTTGATCGGAGGGAGAATTGGTGACGGTTAGAGACTGACCGGTGAACATCGTTGGAAGCTTGGCGCCGGCGGGAAGTCGCCGGAAACTTTGAGGCGGTAGTGGTAACATAACAAAGTGGAAGCGGAGAAGGTCGAGTGATGGTTGACCAGATTTCTTGAACGCGGAATCCGAGGGAGCGAAGACGGTGGCAGAAGGTGACTGTTCGAGAAGAGTTTCAGCTACGATTTCGAGTATGAGGGACATGGAGACGAAACCTGAATCGGAGAGAACATCTGCGGCGTCGAATATGGCTTCGCGTGGAAGAGCGACGGAGAAAGTAAAGAAGAAGATAGACAAGGACGAAACAAGAATGAAGAACGATGCCATTGATGAACCTTGAGATTTGGCGGGAAATGAAAGATTAAACGTGGCGTTGTTCTATTGGACCCAATAATCAAGTTTGTTAAAAAATCGTTACTACTTTTCATATTAAAAAGACGGAAAAGCCCCTTTCCATAAAGTACTACTGTCAGTATTTTATGTTTCTATTTTTTTTTTGCCACGTTTGGCTTTTTTTCACTTATTGACTTTAGAGTTTACATTATTTTCTAGTGAAGACTAGTCACATCATGCACCACTTCTAATAATAGTAGTATATTATTCCCTCCACTTAATTAAACACCTCCATTAGTTTGGTTGTTCACCTGCACGTTAATTATACGAATCTGATAACTTGTAAGTACCTATAATATAAGAAAGAAATACATGGTTGTCGTCCTCCTCCATGATTAATATAATGGGGCAAGATCCAAAATAAACAAAATATATATGCATTAATGCATGTAGCTGCTAGCGAGAAGGTGAAATCATATGTTAAATTAATGGGTATACTAATTAACATTTGTGCATGGGAAAGTCTATAGATATCCTTTGACCTTCCCCAACCTAACATAACATCATAATTGTTGTGGGTTAACCTAATACTCGTGTTCTTTATTAGTAGTATAATATACTCGAAGAGTCAATGGCTCAACAATAATGGCTCAATGCGTCATTTGATTCCACCATCATACTACTTTTATTTTGGTATTTTGAATTGCATTCAATGACTTTTAAATCATTTTAATATTATTATTGGATAAAAACACATTGAAAACAGACAAAGTTCTATAAAAAATTATAAGAGGGACACTTTTCATTTTACAAGTCAATTTTATAAAAATGAGTTGAGTTAATAAAATATAATATAGTATTAAATTTATCGATAAGGCAATCCACTATAATAAATAGAGAAAAAGAACATGTGCTTAATTTTTTGTTTTCTTTCAACTCTCATCACTTGAGTTGTATAAGAGGTACATCAAATTTTTTAAAATTAAATTATGAATCTAATGAGCTCTTGGAATTCAATTTATTTAATTTTTTTTATTAAAAAAATTATACGGTTAAAATGTATCTTATTGAAAATCAATTGAGAAAATATATTGTAACGTGAGTAAAAGAAAATATTAATAGCCTTTCTCTCATTCTTTGAAACCTAGTCGCCGACTCCTTTTTCTTGTGAGTTCTATTTCTCCTTTTTCATTTAAGAGGAGTGATTTATGATCAATTTTTTTTTTTGTTTCAAATCAATTTTTTTTCTTCTCTTTTTTCACATATTTAATTTTTTCATGTTTTTTTTTTATGATTTAGTCGTCTTAATGCGATGTTGTTTTGGTTTTCCGCCGTGTTGTGGTGTTCTTTTGCTTCAAATCGACAAATCAACTTCAATTTAGTGCAAATTCAATCAATAATTATGTCATTTTTCAAACATCTCAATTTTGTTTTATTTGTAGGCTCCGTCATTTTTGTAGATATTTTGATATTTTATATTATTAACTTAGATATTATAAATTTATTCACATATTGATATTTTTCAATTTTAAAATTTGAATTATATTATTTTTAATGGACACAATTTAACAATTTATATGATTTGAATGAATAAATATTTTTTTAGTAAAAAAAAAAAGGGCATTAACTTTTGTTATGTGCGCTCATACTTAATATAATTAGTACTAGAACATTTTTATTTATTTTAGGCCATCATATTTATTGTATTTTAACAACAATAATTAATATTGTTAACTACTATCTTAAGTATGAGGACCCATACTAACAAATTATGACTATTTTAATCACTTTTACTTAATGAGTACGATGTCGATAGTGGAAATCGAAATGTTGGAGAAATTGTCCTTTTATGGCATGCGATTAACAGTTGTTTGGTTGCTTTGCTGATCCATTCAATAATTCTTTGTCGACATGTTTTTTTAATTTCAACAATTTGATTTAATAGTAAATAGACTGGAAATTTAATTTGATAGTTTATAGATTTGATTTTCGTTGATATAATTAAAAGAATACAAATATAAATATTTTTGTAAGTCTTTAGTAAATCTTAAAATCTTGCCTATATGGCCTTATTTCGAATCCTTTATATTTATATAAAAAAAAAAAAGTAAATACATTTTCTATTTATGCTAATGAAAAAGTACTGACTAATGACTAATCAGAAACACAGCACGTACCACGTACGAAGAGATACAGGCATGACTTTAATCAACTCCTCCGCTATGATTCCTATAATTATTTGTTGATTATAAAGCCAGCAACGTGTTGGTAATTAAATTATTGTAGTAGTAATTGATAATATGAGCTGGCCTAAATTCTTATTCAATATTATTGTTTCAATTACACTAAAAAATCGCATGTTTGCTGCTTGATAATCGAGGTGAATAATAATTTATAAATTTAAGATAAATTCAAATAGAACAATACTTTAAAAATGTAGTGCTATTGGTACCACTTTTGGTATGTTCCTACGGTGTAATTGCCATCCTATTTTATCTCCTAAACGATGGTGGGGGAATCATTGGGACTTCATAGAGGTGTTCGACGAGTGAAGGATCTTGGTGACGAAATTCTGATACTGGATTCACAACGTCGCTGAAATACTTTGGTAATAATTTTATGGATTTAAATTTTTTAAAGTAAAAAATTAGTGAAGCGTAGAAATAACAGTTGATATTATAATTATTTATGTATGTATAAAAAGTAATAATTATTTATTTGATGATTAAGACATTATTCACGTTAATCTCTAAATTGAATTGTTTAGTTTAGAACCGTGATGTGATATTTTGAATTTCCATCCAAATTTTAGGGAAAATTTTCTTATACAAAACCACAATATTCTATGATTAGTTCCCAATTAAGTCTTTTTTCATACTCCACTCTCTATTGTTGATTATGACATTATGTTGTTATGAATGAAAATCTTATTGTAAAAATATAATACAATAAAATATTCCTTTGTTATTTTTTAATAACTTGTGCGTTTGTAAAAAATATTGTTTTAATTTTTCCATTTTTAAGGTTCAATTTGATATTAATTTTTATTTTATCAATAATACTTATAATTATTTAGTGTAGAAGAAAAACATGTGAAATGTGATGATAAATAATTAAGAATATTATAAAAAATAAATAAATAATTTCATCAAATTAATAAAATTGATTAATTTTCTTTGTGTGTGTAAATAAATTTAAAACGATAGCTAAACAAGAAATGAGGGAGTATATAGTTTTAAAAGCATATTAGTGAGTTCCTTTGTTACAACTTTTCTTAAAAATAATTTTTATAATATTTTATTTTTATTATAATTTTTTTTAAATTATTTTAAATATAGAGCTTCAAATAAAAATTGAATTTCAATAGCTTATCTTAAAACATTATTTTAAGTATTTCATCTATACTACAAGTTTTTTTTAATAATAAAATTTCAAAAACTAATTAAAATAAAAAAATAGTGGGAAACTCTTCCTAGAAATCGTTTTTAATATATATATATTTTTTAAAAAAATATTATTTTTTATAATATTAAAATCTCTACTAATAAATATCAAAATTATTGAATGTTAAAATTATAATTTTTTAATCAATAACAAATAACTCTAAAATAATTTCTATTATTTTTAAATAAATTCTCATAAAAATTATATTTAAAAAAATAAAATTAAAATTACTTTTTAAAAATTTTAAACAAACCACTTGGAATCACTTTTTAAAAAATCCATTACAAAACCGATTAGCATTTTGTAACCCCATAAGCACATACTTTACTGTGCAATTCACACGCTATATATATATATATATATATATATATATATATATATCACAATACCATAGAGTCACGTTTTGTTCTTTAGGGTGCATGCCTCACGTGCACGAATAAATGCCTTCTAATAGACCCAATTATGTGCAAACCTTTTACTACACCAAAGTCTTTTTATTTTAAAAGTTTAGAAAAGACGAATATTTATTTTCTATCATCGAAATTGGTCAGTGTTTTTTATTCTGAAAGTGAAAGAATACATTATTATTGGGAAAAATAAAAACAACTCATAAAAAAAAATGTTAACAACACATTTTTTAACACATATATTTCAATAAAATATTTTTTATTGATTTAAATTCACATTAATTTTAATAAATTGTGAGAGTTCTATTTAAAATTGTTGAAAATCACATGAATTTAAAAATAAGTACATATATTATAATATTATTTCTCGTAAAACGTAGGGTAAGTTAAATGTAGACATGTCCATACTTTCTCATTTTTTGCACTAATTACTCTTAATTTTTCTCTTATACATCTAATCTTCCTTACTATCAATTGGAATTTAAAATGTTATATTGATCAATTGAGGTTGATACAAATGGTTTGATCCCTTTGCTCAGATTTGTAGTAACTTATTGTAATATAAGTTCAAGTTCGAAAACTAATAGTATTTTCTTCGTGAAGTGTTTGTTTTTTAACTAAAAACCATGAAGTGTTTTTTATTAATTTAAATTAATTGCTTAAAGTTTGTAGTATTTTGAATCAATATCTACTACTACTTCCTTGGTAAGGGTGATTGATAAAATAAATTTGATTTTGACATTTATTTAAAGGTATGTTTATTATTACATTTAGTTGGGTGATGTTAATGTGCAAGGCACACCATGGTCGTGGTAGTTAGAGAAAAGATGTATTAAAAGTATGAATGAATGGAAAATGAGAAGAATAATAACGGGTAATGAATGAAGTAGGATCCTAATCGTGGCGGTCCCATAGGTTCAATTCAATTACAATTACATTCTCATTCTCTTTCTCTTTCTCTACCCTTTCAATTCAATCATGAATCAACACTATAGTATAGTATATATATATATATATAACAACACACACCGCATGAATAGACTTTAGACATCACATTACTACTCGCAAAAATCGCATCTCTATTCTTTTCTTTTCTATTCAATCAACACTCTATCTCTTGCTTCATTCTCAAACTCATCAAACCTTTCTTGTCTTCAACTACTAAATGCGATCCCATTCTTCTAACATTCCTCTACCCATCTTTTCTTATCGCCTTTTTTCCTTATTCTCTCACTAAAAGTTCTTTCCTTTTTGTTCCCTTTTTTTCATCTCGGTCCGTCCCTTCTCTCTCTCTCTTTGCATTTGGGGTTATTATATTATACCCTTTTTCTAAAGTTTCATTTATGTTTGTGAGGTTCAATTTTAAAGCTTTTTGTTTATGAAATTGACAACCCTTTTTCAATTTCTCTACAAACATTATGTGGGGTCCAGTTTTTTTGTAATTGGAACTGAGAATTTTCTGCATGAAGATAAAATTCCATAATTTATGAGCACCTAAAAATAAAATTTGGCAATTTCTATATATGCTTGTGCTGACATGTTATTTTTGTTTCTTTCCTTGTATATGGTTTTTCATTTCCAGAAATATTCTGAAGGAAGATTACTTGATCTAGAGAATTAGTACACTGAATATAGAATTCCCTTGAGAGTAGTATATTTATATTCAGGTGTGTGCAAAGATGGGGGATCACTTTGATTTGCTGGTTGATCGATTGCTCACTGAATCGACGTTAGAAGCAGCGATTGAAAGCAGAAAGCGGGCAATGCAGGCTGCGTCCTCGGCTGTTAATAACGCAGAAGTTGATTTCTCTTTGTTGAAGATGGGTGTGGATGGTATCAAATGTGCAGGGAAGCTTGTAGAATGCAGGATATGTCATGATGATGATGAAGATTCTAATATGGAGACACCTTGCTCTTGTTGTGGTAGTTTGAAGGTTAGTTCTTTACTGGCATGTTCATATGTTTTGATATGTCAAAATGATTAAGCTTTTAAAGATGTATTCTTGTCATTTGTAAGGCATGTGATGAAATTTGCTTCTTAATTAAAATTTAACGGTAAACCAAATATGTTGTGATGGACATAGTTTTAGCATCATAAATAATGGAAGTAGTTGTGAATGGTCTTAGGTTCCCTGCTTTCTATTCCTTGTATTTTTGTATATATAGAAACAACTGGGTTATTTATCCAGGAAAAATTAGAGGGCTTAGCCCCATACACTCGTTTTGAACGAAGATGCCTAATGAAGGCAAAATAGCATCTAACAAAGATAAATTAAAGGGCGCGTGAAAGCCTTTCTCAGCAAGAAAATTTGCACTATGATTCGCATTCCGGAAGATTTGCAGAGAGAAGTGCTTCAATTAGGAAATGGAGGAGAGATTGACCTCTTTCAAGAGAGGTTGGAGTGGTTCCTCTGACCATATCGACAAGAGGCTTAGAGTCACTCTCAAAGATTTACCTTTTTGATTTTCATATTATGGGCCACCCTCACACTGTGTAAAAGGGCCCAAGCTTCGGCTAGTAGCACATTTCCAGCATCAATGCTACTGTAAAACCCAGATAGGTAATAACCTCTATCACCACGAATCATGTCCACCATAAGCTGTGTTGCAGTTTAGTTGTTGGAAAGCACCATCAACTTCCACTTTGTAGGGGCCAACATGAGGAGGTTTCCAAGCAGTGTTTGAAAACCTACTCTTTTTCTTCCCTAGGAGGGTTAAAAGTTTCTTTGGCAACAATATGAATCTAGTTAGTTTTGTACTATTGTTGCTGAATAGAATTGTGTATTAGTCTATTGTTAGTTGTTGTAAATGGCAGAAGAGGAAAAATATAGTATTGTATTGAATGCTGTATTTGACTCTTCATTTTTGAGAAGTTTCATATATACTATACTAACTGCCAAAATATATGCAACTCAACTGATATTTGGTCCATTTAGTTTTATTTTCTGAAAGTCAGTAGCTTCAACTCTAATTGATTTTGCAGTACGCACACCGAAGATGTATACAACGGTGGTGTAATGAGAAGGGGGACACCACCTGTGAGATATGCCACCAGGTAACTTAAATTGTTCAAGTTCCTCATTGATAATTGATTTGTGATATTGCTTCCCCCTATTTTGTTACAATTGATGATTTTTCCTTATACTGTAAATTTCAGCCATTCAACCCTGGTTATACAGCTCCTCCACCACTATTTCAGTTTGGACGTATTCCAATGAGTTTCAGGTAACTTCCATGCAATATTCTCATATATCTTTTTCCATAAGTTAATCTGTGAATCATGGTTTTCCACTCCGTTTACTAACGCATTCTTGTGCTGTTTATGTCAGGGGAAATTGGGAAATTTCGCGAAGAGACTTAAATAGTACTCATTTGGTTAGCATGGTTCCCACTGACCAGAACCTTGTTAATTCTAACTATGATCAATATTCAGCCTCTTCTTCTGGAAGCTTGATATGCTGTCGTTCAGTTGCTGTCATTGTAATTTCTCTTCTTATGCACGCACGCCACTATGCCTTTGCATCTTCTCGTTACGACATTTTCTCAATCTTTGTTTCTTCTCATTTGCAGTTCATGGTTCTGTTGATTTTAAGACATACACTTCCCCTTGTAATTAGTGGAAATAAGGAGTATTCTTTCCCGCTTTTCATGGTACGTTTTGCATAACATATAATTTCAGCGAGCGCTTCGATCATTCCCTTACTTACCATGGTTTTTTCAATTTAATGGAGTTTTGATAGGTATTATTATTTCGGTGTGCTGGAATCGTCGTACCTATATACTTCATGGTTAGAGCAGTGGCACTAATCCAGCGACATCGGAGACAACATCGAGTGAGTTTGAATCATATGTTCCGACCTTTTGTCTCTTTCCAATGTTTCACATGAATCAGCAAATTGCTCACAGTACATTCTCTTGTGTTTTTCTTTGGTCATTCGTAACTATTAGGAGCATCCTAGTGTCTTAGTCAGTTCATCTGACGATGAAATCGAGCAAGCAGCTTTGCAGCCTCAGCCACATATCATACATTTACTGTAAAAATTCTGTAGCTACTTTAAGTATATGATGTATGAAAAGCTCCAATTCAAGCTGCTGCAATTTGTCTTCTGATATTTATGATGGTAATTGGTGTAGACAATTCATTGAGAACCTTGATTTTGCTGAGTGAGGAAAAAACTGGTCACAAGATACTGAAATTCTTCTAATGTGCAACTGGTGTCATTGCTCATAGAGGGATTGCAGGGTACTTTACTTCTAAGTTCCTGTAATAGTTACTCAGCGACGGCAAGTCTTGGCAGCAGCTAGTTATGTTTGTATTATTGTTTCCGCTTATGGGTTGAAATTCTTCAGATTCAAAACAATATCTTCAATGTATAGATAGAAAATTATATAGGGTTTTTCTAACGTATGCAACCTTATACACTATAAATATCATTCATTATACACGGGTAGATATCAAAGATGGATGGACAAATTTATTTGATGTTGCAATGAAAAAGTTACATGCTATCATTTTGTTTAGTGCTATTTGTATGACCAGCCTTTTGATTGATTAATGAAAGAACCATAGAAAAATTAGAAAATAACATTTTCTGCAGTAACTCATGGCATCTTACATCACATTTGTGGCTGCCTCAGTCATTCTCAACTCTTGATCATCTCTCTTGTTGGGAATGACTAGGTAAAAAAATTCTATAAATCGGAATTGAACTCAGTATCACAAGGTTTACAGACACTATGCACCAACCAACTAGGGTAGATTCTTTTAGGCAATATTTAGGTAGTTATTAGATTGATTATGTATGTTTACATCCATTCTTATAGACGATTTACATCAAATAATCCTCTTTTATATTTGTTTTGAAATCAAAGAATGTTTAATATCCAACTGTGTTATTCATTGATTGTGTAAATATGTGAATACTTATTAGCAGATAATCTAAATTCCCTTATATACACAATAACTTGCTTGAGCCTACATGGACTAAGCACTCATCATTCTTAATTTCCTTTCATTCTCAATGTGTTAATTGACTTATTCTATATGATTATTACATCGTACATTATTTTCCATCAAGTGATAATGTACTATAGGCCATGTGATTTAATTCAAATGTTGAATAAGAAAATGAACGAGACAAAATCATGTAAATCATCTTTATAGCTTATACAGTTACTTTGATGATAAAAAAAAAATAAAAATAAAAAACCCAAAATTACAAGCAAAAATGTTACATGTTATGTGCTCCTTTCCCTCAAATTCATTGACCGAGAGAACTCCACCAGAAAGAAAAGTGAAAGAGAGTAGCACAAATGAGTAATGATCTCCAAGACCAATAATTGTACTTTGTACATTCAAAAACAGATAATAATTCATAAAGGAACTTAACAAAGGCTCTTTGGAGCAGAGACAATAAATTCAAATTGGGTCTCTACAAAAGCTTCTATGCATATTCTTCTCTGTGTATTATGTGTCTGCTATTCCTAATTCCACGTTCTCCTTGGCCTGAAACAAACATTATGCAAAACAAAATTAAAATTTATAATTAATTAAAAATAAATAAAAATTTGATCTAATCCCCCTCCCTCTCCTTACACCCCCCTTTAAATTCTGCATGACCTTGCATAATTATTAATTAATTTTTGAAAGAGTTCATTACCCTCCTAATAATCATATGTTCTTTAAAGAGTGTAGGTGATGGAAATACTTCCGACTCTTTTGCTGCGAACGCCAGTAGCAAGCAAGTGCTCCAAAGGCGCAACTAGCAACAGCAATTGCCAAAGCAGCTCCAACAGGCACCACAACTGCATTTGTTGCAACTATTAAATCTTCAAGTGCCGCTCCTTCAGTTCCGTCATTTCCAGCATTATTACCCCTTTCCTTGGACAGAGAAGCAAGCGTTTTCCCGTAATAATTCCTTAGAACCTTGTAGACCTCATTTTGGTTCCATTCAATTTTGTTGCTCCTCTGGTCATGGCCAAGGTAACAGAAAGAGCAAAGCTGCTTTGGAGGCCATATCGTCTTCGAGAATTCGGGATCACCGGTACCTAGAGATGCTTCTTCTTTCATCAGCCTTTCATTTACCTTGTTGTGGGAACTCCACAACCAGAGAGCATAGTCGCGGGCTTTGTTGAAAGGACTAGAAACACTGAAAATTACACGAATTCAACATTAGAAGGGAGAAAAAGGGGAGCTTGAACGATATGGACATTAGCAATTGTCAATTCTTTACCTTTGACACATCTTGTAAAAATGTTGTCTGCACTCCTCGCAGACGAAGAAGTTGTGAACAAAATCACATGTTGCATTGAATGTAAACTGACTCTCTCCATCCTCAATCCTCACAGACAGTGAATGTAGAAGAACCCATAAGCCACAGCTGAAAAAGTGCAGAGCAAAGTCAGGGTATACTTTAGGATGTTATATAGATGGTTTGCAATCAATGCAGACTCTAAGGTCACTAAGATGTTATATTTCTTTGCACGCATAAACACAGTCACTGCTCGGAAATTCGGAATGTTCGTTGGTGCAGAAGTGAAACTACTCAATGAGATACCAACATATATTTGAAATAATCAACGACAGTTGTTGATAATGGAAGTTGAATATATTGATTAGATATGGAACTAGAAAAATACATTTGAGGGGAAGATTACCTAAAGCCTCTGGTTTCATTCTTGCTGCCACGGCAGAACATCTGCAAAAGATTTGTACATCATACTATTAGGAACTTCTTCATAATAATAAAATTCAAAATTCCATGTAAGAAGAAAAAAGTACGACTCAGAAAAAAATAAAAAAACGAAACTCAATGCAAAAAGTTATATTCGCTGATTAAATAGGTCTGGCAATGAACTATTTGTTTGACTAAATCATTTTACATCACACCAAACTCACATATGGCGGGTCGGCAATGGCAGTTGAGGGGTCAAACTCTATCTCGAAAATACAAGGTCTGTTCAGAAATACTTAATGATTTAATGATAGAGATCCTACTCGATGTAACAATTCAACCATGATTAACATAGTATGGTAGCTTTCCAAAAAAATAGAGTGGACTATTTATAAAATATGGTTACTGAGAATAGATCTTTCAAGGGTGCATAAAAAATGGGTATAAAGTTTTGTCCACATTATAGACAAGATAAATAGTCAAATACTTCATACAAAAGCCAGGCATAACTTGTGCACTACATAAATGTTTAAAAGGTTTAACACAACTATTGTGCTCGTACCCAGTATCCACGAGGCACCTCTTTTCCGCAAATCTGAAAGTTCCTAACTGAACTCTTGTCATTTTCTTGCTTAGGTGATGACCAAAAATCTGTTGGATACAGGTCATCAAAGCTCATGAGTAATTCTCCAGCGCCCTTCCGGCATCTGAAAAAAAATGATTGAGAAACACAAAAACAATTATGATGAGCAGCCAAAAGCTGAAGAAACTTTATAAGAGATCAATAAAAGGTTCATCTTACCTCCTAGAAGGATGATGAGCTGTCAAAAGCTGAAGAAACTTTATAAGCGAAGCACGAGTTTCTGGTTTTATCATCTGCCAAACAGAAGTTATTTGTTCTATCATCGAAAAGAATGAGGACAAAACAAAGGCCGATCAGGGAAATAGATGTACCTTGTGCTCTAAGATGATGTCAAAAGCTATGGAAGTTGCCTCTTCAACATCATAGATAGCTCTTGCAATCTTTCCAAATTGTGCATATATAAAAGTTAATATTTTAAAATAATAAAACAAAAGTAAATCAAACATGTTGGCAGGTGAAGAAAAGGACCTGTCCAGGGTCTGATACATTAGATGAAAGATGGTCATTTTGAAACTTCTGATCATCCAGACTAAATGAACTGTGACATTACAAACATTATTAGCTACATTTGCATCAGCTTTAAGAAAAATATATTACATATATTATGACAATTTTTATGTTCCACCAGATGCAGTTGGAATGGTTCCTCATAATTATAGACACTTGCATATTCTGGTTAGTTTGTAGTTGTAGTGCATTGTAAGTTAATAATATTGATTTACTGAATTCAAATACATCATCTAGCTTAAAAATAAAATGTTCACCTACAGTATCATAACCACGTTAATAGTGAATGTATGTATACCTCATACCTGGACATTTGCTTGTTAATCCAATTAAGCAACAGATCAGCTGTGCGTGGATTATCAATCACATTTATATCACTTTTCTCTTGTTTTGGTTCCCAACTACCACCTACAAATTTAGGAGGAGGGCCCCAAAAAAGCATAGGATAATGACCAACTGAAAACTTATCACAGAGCTTAGTGTTTATCTGTGCTGCCAACAAAATGAACAGAAAGATGCCAATCACCAAGGCGTGTTTTATATAAACTGTAAACCTTGTCTTATGAACAATGTAAATAAGATGTGTATACCTTCAATGCACAATCAACTCTTGTCAATAATATCATTCCAGGATGCACTGCATCAGGTCCATTAAATAACCTTGCAACCTTTTCATAGTGAGGCTGCATTATAAGTTCAGTGAGGTAATGATGGTGAGTTAAAATGTTTACTGAAAAAGGCCCAAAAAATAACAGTACTTTTCAGCATATAATACCTTATAATTCCTGCAAGCAGGGCACCTGACAAAGAAGCAAGGAAAAAAGGAAAATGTGAATTTCTTATACTAATATTTCATTCTTTATAAATCTACCAATATGCTGCTAAGGGAAATTATGAACTACTTATTATCATCGATCGCACACATTTTATTTCAGTTAGATGGTTAAAAAAATATCTTTCATTAGGAATTTTGAATTCATAAGTTTGAAACACGTTCTTAAAATAATCTAAGTAACTAACCATGAGAAGTGATATTTAAATTTTAGACATAAATTATAATAATGAAATGTAACAACAGCTTCTTCATAAAAATATCATGTATATGTATTTCAAAGTCACCTCAGAAGAACAATGAAAGAATGAAAAGCGGTTAGCAAACAGAAGTATAAAATACATCCGATCAGGCAACAATGAGGTACAAAAATTTAATGCAGGTTTTGGACTGTCATTTTTTATCACAGGCATGACTTCGAAACTGTTTCATCTTAACCAGAAACAGTAATATAAAAAGACAATTTACATGTGAACTCTTGATATACAACACAATTTTTTCCCCTTCTTATTGAACTCTTTACTGCTCAATAGCAACAAATGCATTAAAAAAACATTAGCAGGCCTGAATATTTGTCTACAGCTCCAACTACCTTCAACTGAACTAGTGATAATTGGCAACAATAAAAAACAACACCTCATTGTAAAAAGCAAACCCAACAAACCAATCAACCAAAATGTCCAAAAGCCTTGTATTGATTTATATTATGAATTCATCTTTCCTCGTTGTTATCACTACAGATCTAGTTTACTGATTAAAAGAGTATGTATTTCAACTTCCATCAAATTACCCTAAATACATAAAATTCCTACCATAAAAAAAAATGAACTTTTTCAGTACCCATAAGAGAATTCAACAAATGAATACAAAATTAATCAAAATCAATAAGACTAACCAATGTGCAAAGAATTCAACAACAGCAAAAGTAGCAGGAGTATCCTTCAAAACATCATCAAAATTGGTAGCATTAAGGTCAACAGCATAATCATGATCCGGTCCACTTTGATCATTGTCGCTAACCTCTCTCAGGATCGAACGACGTGACACATGAAAAGACGAAGAAGTAGCAGAACAACACACAAAAAGCGTGCACAGAAGAAAAAGACACGAATATAAATTCATCACGGGAATTAGGGTTTTGTGGGTTACTTGAGAAAAATAGATGAAAGGTGATATTTTAGAAGGTGAAATGGATCTAACACTGTTTGTATTATTTTAATTTTGGCTTCTATGTGATATGATAGATTTTTTGGTGTAAATATATTTGATTTAATGTGATAGGTTTTTTTTATTTTGAGATTGGAAAGTTGAAAGCAGGGAAGAAGGGAAAGGGTGAGCCTTTGCTCCTTCCTTATACTTATGTTTTTTCTCATCAAATCAAATGTTATTACTCAAAGTAACCGATAGAAGAGGAATGTAACCTCCAAGCATTCATTGTTTCTATGTCTTTTTGGAAAATATTGTAATCTTCTATTTTTACTTTTTTTT
>JBBPBO010000001.1:3048282-3121926 GCA_037974295.1 Cicer cuneatum | reverse complement strand
TTGGTCAATACATTTTTATTATGAATTTAATTAATATATATATATATATATATATCAATAAATTACGTCAAAAAAATATTGTTAATAAATCATTACTACTTTTAAAATCAAATATATCATTGACTTGTGAAGTGTTTGAAAGTGCAAAGCCTTTTATATGTAACTTTATATAAATATTGAACTTTTCATTTTTTATTTTTATTTTTTACTAATTTCATTTTTTATTTTAAAAAATAGTAGCACATGACTTCTAGCTTGTACTGAAGTTATACTTTATTTTGTTTTAATATAAATGAGTATATGTTTTCGAAATCGATAATTTTAATGTTTTCGTATATTCATATTTTGAACTAGATATGTGTTTATTTAAGTTGAAAGAGATATGTGTTATCTCATATACACTCTTGAATGAAGTTATGCATGTCTGTTTAAATATTATTGGATGTAACATTTTTTACATGTCAAAACTAGTAATATAAAATTTAAAACAAAACTACATCAAAATTCTTTAAGTTAATTTACAGTTCCAAACAAATCCTATATGTTCTATAGTTAACATAATAATTGCATCCATATAGGCATAATATATTTTATCTTTTAATATATTTTTGATTTAGTTTTGAATTTATATTTGTTAGAATAAAAAAAATACAACCTGTCAAACTAAATACTCAATTAATTAATTAAAAATCATTAACATAAAAAAGTATATTATATAATTAAACCAACTGCATCCAAATAAATATATAATATAAAATATTTTGTTCACCAAAAAATTAAATATTTTTTTGTGCCAAACCCAATGATATAAATATAATTAATTAGCTAAAAATTATAAATATAATTATTAAATTTATTAGACTAATGTGTTTTAAATTTAAAATTTTGAAATTGTATTATAAAAATAGTTTATGGCAACCCATATTTTCTAGGAAAATATTCGTTATATATTTAAATTAAATTATTAATAGTTAATTATTTTTACTATAATATATAAATTAAAAATTCTATCATCCGTTTTTTTCTCTTTCACACTTCGAAAATCATTGTTTAGTTTACTGTTTTCTTCTCAAACCCATGAAAATTCATTTGAACGATAACAAGAAAGAATCGAAGAACACCTATATGAACCAAAAATTGTAAATCTAATAACCCTAATATGAGAAAACCAATATGAAAACCTCAAATAAAATAATTGAAAACCATAAAGATATTGATGTTTATCACAAAATTCCTAAAAACCCATAATTTTTTTCCTTTGTTCGGACCTCATTTTGTCAATGTGCTCATAGATTACAAGCACAATTTGGAATCTCACGAATTCTATTGAAAACGAAAGAACATGGTTGTAGGACTGTGAATTTAACCTATTTGAACATTAGGCGGCCATGGATTTCGAGTTGTGGAAAACGTGAATATGATTTTTCATGAGTGGGAAAGGAGAAGACAAAACAATGGTTTTCAAATAATTTTAACATTGTCTCAACGAAAACTTACTTAAATGATAAAATTGTAACTATTTAAAAACATAAAATATATAAATGAAAAAAAAAAGAAACATTAAAATGTTACTTGACCTTTAAATTAAGTTAAAGAACCTAAGGAGGTATTATATATGATAAATATATTACTACTTACAATTATTCATTATTGGCGCACAAACTATGATTCATTGTTTTTAACGTCTGCAAACCAAAAATTTTGTATCACCGGAGAGATGTATCAGGATCTCATCACCAGTGATGTAGCAAAATAAAACCTAATCACCTAAAGTAATTAACCACTCATGCATGGTTACTAGTGGTCAAAAATAATATTTTAAATTTGCAAATTATCGGTGGAAGTTGAAATGATAGTAATGTTATTTGTTTTTCGTTTTCTATCCTCCTTCTAGTTTTGAAGGATATGATTTTGAGAATGAAATTAAATTGTTTCTTCTCTGCTCAACTTCATTTTTGTTTCAAAATATCTATTTTAAAAAAAAATTATCTCTTATTTATTTTATTCTCTTTTGAAAAATAAAACACTTCCTCCTTTTCGGAACTAATTTTTATTTTAATTTAAACTACATGGTTGAATCTTTATGTCTATGAGATAAATGGATGTCTGATTTTTATATTGTTATTGGAGATTAAGTTAAAAATTAGCTATTGGAGATTAAGTGATTTAGCTAAAAATTAATTTGAAGATTTTTAGGTTTGAAGAGAAACAAGATGATGAAGGGAGATGGACATCCATGTATTACGACGAATCCTAAATTATTTTTAGTATCTTGTTTTATACAAATTAATTAATAAATAATTAAAAAACCTAATTTTCTGACTGTTTGTCACGCTAACCTCTAACGATTTGTTGTAATAGAGTTTAACGAAAAGTAAAAATAAATAATAATAACACCACAATGTACATGTTTTGAGAGTTAAAATATCAATTTAAAAAAAATTAAAAAACTAATTCTATAGACTTAATAGATTGCAAATATAAGTATAATTTCATCTGTTTTTTTTGTTTTTTATCTTATAAAAGATAATAAATTTTACCATAATTAATTCAGAAATCTGAGTTTAAATTAAGACTTACCGAATATTATTATTAGAGATAGTGTCCTTTTGATTTCAAGTTGAGCAACATCCAATACACGTTTAAATGGCCAAATGTGATTTCAGTGATTTTTAAGGATAGCTAAGTTTCGGTGTTTTTAAATGATTGAGTCAATTGAAATCGATTCCCCTTGAAGCCATTTTCCTAGCCTTTGCGTGTAAGTGCAATCAATTCCTGAAATGTATGGGAGATAATTTTTTGTTCTGAATTCTAAAATTAAATGCAGGTTTGAGTTTTCAATTTTGAATTTCAATTAATAGTTAAGTTTTAGTTTTTATTTTATTTGAATTATTTTTTTATCATCTTATTATGAATTTATCAAATATAAAAACAAAATATTGATGTTTATAAATAATTAAAAATAAAAATAAAAAATCTTAATTCTTTTAAAATACCACGACATCACATATTTTGATAACCATTGTTGATTTAAAAATTATACAACAATACAATGTGACATATTGAATGATTGGGACTGAATTACAATATGAAATTATTTTACACTGCTAGTGCACTATATTTACACTCTTTAAAATAATTCAAATATATAGAATTATAATTTATTTAATTATAATTTTTTTAGTAATAGTGGTTGAAAGTTGTAATTGTGCAAGATGGCTATCGTAGTAGTGATTAGTTGTCGAATATGGTTGTGACAGCTATCAAAATAGACAATTGATAATTGAAGGTGGTAGTTAGAGTGCGGCTGATGATAACATCATTGGTAGGAGATGGTGGTCGTATGTGGTTGGTCGGTAGTAGTGGGAAGGGTGTTAAATGTTAGAGATGGTGGCAGTGATCATAAGTGGGTGGTCGAAGTTGACGACGACAGTGACAGTTGTTAGAGGTGGGTGGTTGTGAGGTATGTGCTCAGAGGTGGTGGTCAGAGTTGGGTTGGTGGTGTTAATGAAGGTGGTCAGTAGTTGCAGCAGTGGTCAGAGGTCAGTATGGATGGAAGTAAGTCAGGTCGTCCGACAAGAGTCTACAGTTTAACATATATAATGTCTAACTTGACATGACATGTTTAATAAAAATATCAAACTTATATATTTTTTAAAATCTTATTTATTTAAATAGGTCAAACTTAAGTTTTTCAAAAAGTCTATTAAGGCTAACATATCGGTCTCTTCATTTAATGAATTTTTATTTATTTGTTTTATTATTTCAATTGAGTTATGTAAGACTTAAAGCATATAATGATTGAATTTGACATGTTTAATTATTTAAATCTACGATCTTGTTATAATGTTGTTGAATGTGTTTCTTATCTCAGAGTTTAAGGCCTACTTGGTTGTATTATTATTATTTTTTTAATTTCAACTATCCTATTACATATATCAAATTAATAAAGGGCTTATGTTTAATATAATTTTAGATTATATACTTCAAATTTTTAAAACACACCGGTGTTTGGCCCAACCCATTTCCACAACTATAGGTGAATGGTCAGCTATTGGAGATGTTGGATGAAGGTTAGTGGTTGCAGTGGTCATAGATAGGTGGTCCAAAATAGGTGGGCGATAGTCAAAGATGGTGTTGGCGGTTGTTAGAGATGGGTGGTCGGTGGTAAGCTCTATGTTTATTACAATTCAAACATAATTTTTAAAAGTTCTCTAAAAGTCTAGTAAGCTCCATGTTTATAAATAGTAATCGTAAAAACAATACAATTCATACGTATGATACGTTAGAAGATGGATAAATAATAATAATAATAATAAATATGACAATGCATATATGAATCAAATTATTTTTGATAAATTTCTTTAAGATAAATAACATGAAAGTTCTCTTTTTTTTAGTTATTTTGTTAAGAAATTAAAGAAACTGATGGGTAAGAGAGTGATTACTGAATGGGATAATTATTTTGTATTATATAAGAATAAAAAATAATAAAAACCTAAAAAAAACTATAATCTTTAAACTCAAACACTACTTACATTATCTCATAATAAACTGTAAGCTGTAAGCTGGTAAAAAAAAAATTTACCCAACATATCTCATCTAATCCAACACACTTATAAATTAGTTTATTGATGTTAAAAAAAATGTAACTATATCTATACATTATAATAAAACAAACTAAATTTTACGACAAGTGTGACATTTGTCACTTAACGAGTCTAATTACCTATTATAATATTTCTATTAATAGCAATCTATCTATTATAGTTTTTTACTTAATTTTTATTTGTTATTTGTATATTTAATTTTTGATGAATAATTAATATTTTTCTAATAAAATTGACTGTAAGTTGTGCTAAGAATGCAATGCATGCATGTTTTCAAAAGACTTTTTGCAATAAATAAAAATTCGTGAATTTCAAATATTAAATAGGGTAATAGCAATTTGTTAAAAAAAAAAACAAAAGGTAAGTAACAAAAACTGAACACACCCCTACCATTTAGGGTCTGTTTAATTCTCTTCCCAAAAACTCTATTTTAGTTTTTTAAAATTTAAAAATTAAAAAACTTGTTTAGATTACTTGTTTTTAAAAACTGTTTTGTAAAACTATATTTTTTAAAACTAAAAAAGCAAGATAGATAAATGATGTTTTACTTCTCAGTTTTCATTTTTTTAAATTATCTAGTCAAAAACTATTTTAAAAATTTAGATTACCAAATATGTTTTCTCTTTTTCTCATATCTAAAACTGTTTTTAAAACAAGTATTTCAAACAAGTTTTTTCTTTAATTCTATTATTTAAAACAATTTTTAAAATCAAATTTATAAAACAATTTTTAAAAACTAAAATACAAAAATATTTCAAGCAAGCCTTAGTTTTTTGTTTTTTGTTTTTCACCATTTCACTCTTTTTATATTTGTTGACTTCAACAATAACAACTTTGTTTCTTTTATGAATCTTGGAGTACTCAGTAGCTTTTTCTCCCCCTCATTTAATTTATGTCTAT
Source organism: Cicer cuneatum (assembly GCA_037974295.1). Lineage (NCBI taxonomy): Eukaryota > Viridiplantae > Streptophyta > Magnoliopsida > Fabales > Fabaceae > Cicer > Cicer cuneatum. The sequence goes on along the minus strand of JBBPBO010000001.1, from coordinate 3,116,416 downwards.
CAATCTTTTTCAACTCGTCTATCAACATACGTGAATCCATATTTTCTTTTTATCTTCCAATAGTTTTTTCATTTGCCAAGAAACATGGAAAAATTACATCTTCTTCTTCTTTTCATTTATTTTTGCAAGCTCTCCTTAAATACTATTCCCTCCTTTTATTTATTCTACATAATTCTCTTTATTTTTTTATATGTTTTCAATTTTTTAGAGGATCATCAATCAGGGATCAATTTTTATTTTCAATTATTTCTTTATGCTTCTACATTTGTTTTTCTTCAAAATTTCTCTTTTCAAATTTTTTTGTTATCCATGTTTCTTAGTGGTTGTTGGTGTTGTTGGAGTTGGAGGAAGACGAAAGGTGGCTCCAACCGGGTTCCATGGCAGATTTGTGAAAAGTAGAGGAGATAAGAGATGAATATTTCATGATTTCCTCGTAGTAGTTGTTGCATCTAGATAATCTGTATTGATTTTATGCTCATGTTCATATATAGATATATTTTTATTCAAATTTAGATTTTAAAATCAAATCCATCCTATAAGATATTTTCAATTTGAGAAAATAAAAAAGAATAAAAGAAAATAAGGATTTCGATTGATCTGGTGAGTTTGATTATTGAGTTGCTTTGTAAATAATTACTAGTACAAGTGATTTGAGGCCCTAACAAATTGTGTCATAAATGTTTTATCTATTAAAGGCTTTCAAATGATTCGTAAAAATATATTTAATGTATTTTAGGTATGAATACAGTATTTTCAAAAATTAGGTCCCAGATAAGGTGAAAAAAAATGCTAAAGTGTCATCACTAATTGGCCATCTTATTAAAGTTCACCAACTATTACTATCATTTATCATTTCTAGATTTCACAAAAGGAACCCTAGTAAAGACCATGTGATCATTTTCACATATTTTGATTGCAACTACTTTCTTAACGGCCTCAGGTTGACTCATCCACAAATAACAACAACATATCCTTTTCCCAATAGGTTCTTCCATAAGTAACATACAAAACACATTCAGTAGATATAGAACATACTTATCAATTGTCATACATATATACATGGTTCCAAAATTGTGGTTGCAGTTATGCTGCAAACCTTGATGATGCAGAAAAATATAAGCAAATGCGGTCGCAATTGGGGTTTCAATGTTGTTGCAGAGACATAAACATCATTTATATGGTGGACGCAATTGTGGTCAAAGAACGCAACTTAAAACTATGTACGTGTGTAAGGCTTTAAATAGCGGTCATCGTAACAGTTGTGTCTAATATTGCATAGAATCACAGTCGGATATGGTTGATACTGCCTCAACTGTGGTTGCATTACGGTTCCAAAGACTTCAAAAATCATAAGTTGCGACTAACGCGGTGACAAATATTTATTTAAAACTCTGATCCAATGCACTAAAAACACAATATCAGTTTACATCTCAGGTGGTAGCTACATAACATACTCTGTAAATCCAAGTATATTTTAGTACCTATGTCTAATCAATAATACATAACAGGCTAAAATATGCAAGACAGAATAACTAGTCCTAAAAAAAGCAGAAGTGCAGGCATATGAATAAATAAAGGAACTGCGGTAAGCATAGAATGAGAATGGAAATAATTAACACACAATTTCATAATCTATTGAACATGGGTTAATTGTGATTTGATGTAAACATAGAGCGTGCATTGAAGTTCAAACTAATACTTTTTTCATTAGATCAAAATTTTCTAAAATATCAGATATTTCTACAAAGTTCAAACATTACAAAGAATAGCTCGTCCATATAATAGAAATAAAAACCAGTCCAATATGCCATAGAAAGAGAGTAAGCATTGAAATAAAACTGGTAAAGACAAACAAATACTATTTCCTATTCTTAAAAACTAGTGTACATATTAATTTAACACAAGATGTGTACTTCAATCTGAAGTGCTCTGGTATCAGTCACAATCAGGACTTACAAAATTAACAATCATGACGTTACCAATTACTTTAGATGATACCTCAGAAATACCCTTTCTTAAGATTAACAGCAACAACAAAAAATGTTGAATACTGAAATTGCAAAAATGAATAGAACCAACCACTTGAACAGTTTTTGATTCATAATCCATTAGCTAAACAAAAACGTCTGAGCATAAACAGTTAGAAATTAAGAAAAATATATAACACAAGAAAAAACAAAAACGATTCTGGATATGAGACTTTGTCAAATAAGTAAGGCTGATTTGATTTGTTACATTCATGTATTGATTTGTAATCTGAATATTTTGGTTAGATTTTAGTGAAGTTAATTCTACTGCAGTGGCAAAGAATGGTTCTTCTGTTCAAAACCAATGCAAGAGACTATATCCCCTCAATGAACCAATTCAGGAAGAAAAAAATCATAACAAGCCGACAACATGTCATCAGGAATAAATTGAATTATAGAGCCAAGGTGTTCATCTGATTCTGCCTCTGAAATCAAGGTTCAATACTTGACTTCAAAAATCGGCTTACTATGGAGAGGATCTTATGGAGAGGATCACTACTCATATTACCAATTAACCCAAGCACAAGCATCGTTAGATACTCACAATCTACACTGCCCCTAAATTCCAAATTCTAATTATAATAATTCGAATTCCTAAACGCATATATTACTCCTCTGTCCATCACCCTTAAATTAGAAAGGCAAGTAAAACCCTAAATTTAAACCAAGCATCCCAAACTCAAGTTCCAACTCCCAAATTTTCCCACATTTGGTTTATTGTTTTCTGGAACATAAAATCATTGATAATTAACTAACACATAAATAATTAAAGATTCTAAAATGAAATATATATAATCGAATGAACTCATAGACCAATCAATGCCAAATTAAAACCAAATAACACACAATATGGAAAATAAAATCATCATTATAATCAGAATTACAATCAAACGAATTAATAGCAAAAGGAAAAAACAGAAAATGAAGATGTGTACTAATGTAAGGATGAAACGAAGTTACAATTAACGAAAATGTGTAATATCATACCACAATTTTGTGTTCAGGTGAGTGTTTATGCGATAGAGTATCTATTAGCTGTAGATTCACTAAATTTAGGGTTCCAATCTTTGAATTACGGTTAAGAGAAAATACTATTCGTGATATAAGAGGAAAATCAAATTTGCAGTGAAGAAGAGGAAATCGATTTTGCAGTGAAGAAGAGGAAAAGAAATATCACAATTTAGTGAAAAGGAGAATTGTAGCTATTTGACTTTGATTTACACTCTGTGAGAGCAATTAATACTTTAATTTGTATATCAAGAAAGAATATACAACTTATTTGTGTTATATTTGTATAAAGAGAAAATGTGAGTTGCAACTAAAACTAATATTTAGTGACAACAATAAGGGAATCATAAATTTAGGGTGTCACAATAGGTCATCATAATTTTTTTTTATATGAATATTTGGATAAATAACTTAGATTTTTTTTTAAAATTAAATTCATATATTAATATTAAATGAGAATATGTGACACTCTCTATTTTCTGTAGCTAAAAGTAACTATGATCACAAATAAGGAGGTGTCACTAAAAATTAAGTGTCACAATATATCTCTTTTTTTTAGTGATTTCATTTGAGATTTTATTTTAATTTTTTTCTAAATATAACAAAAAGATGGTATTAGATTATAAAAATCATTTATAAAAAGATAATAAAAACCCTAATATCTAAACAAAAGAATGTTGTTTAATATAAATTTTTTAATTACATTAATGAATTGAAGAAGATATTAAACTCAAGTTTTACACGTATTAAATTTTTACCATTATAATTTATTTATTACGACACACGGGTTAATTAATATAATATTGTAAGGTTATTATTTTGGCAACTTTGACATTTGCCATCGTCTTTGAGATGTTAATAGAGATCATTTATTCTTAAAATAGTAATAAAAAAAGTATATATTTAAATTTTATTAATTTAAGTTAATTTTATATAGAGGATAATATTAATGGCAGTAGTTTTTTTCCCCAATATTTATTATTAGTATAGTATTAATAGATTGTTTCAATTTATGCAGTTTCAAATATTGAGAAGTCTTACATTGCTAGTTCTCTTCTCGAATCAACCATCTTCTCCTTCCTTTTATGTGGTTTATGTATTAGTTTTCAATTAGATTTTAATTACGCATCTATTCTCAAGAAAGTGAGATAATCTTTTTTTAACATTCAAATAAATCAAGTTTTGTAACCGATGGTGTTCTGCATTCCTCTTACTAGTATACACTAGGATTAAGATATTAGAATTAGTTTGTCTCCCCTTCTTCTGACTTTGTAAACCATTGTTTTCTTGCAAATGAGTTATGATGTTCTTTGCTTTAGTTAATCTTTGTTTTTTCTTCTTCCACTATTCAATTTCAGATAATGATTATATTTTTATATTTCATGTTTTTCCTAGTATCAGATATGATTTTGGAAGGGTCTAGGGTTTTTTGTCAATCATTCTACATTTTTACGATTTTATGAAAATTTATAACCAAAATCATTTTCTTTTCATCATTTCACTCACATTGAGTTGAGCCTATTAATGTATGTTATTTTCACCACTTTGAGTTCTTCAATAATAAATGTTGGATTATTGTTTACATTTTTTCCTTGTGACCTCAATATTCTTCTCTAACTTGGTTTTTTCCACTCCCTCTCAACTTCTAAACTTCTCTTTTACCTTTATTATGTTTCTTTGAATCTTTAACTCATTTATTTTAGAATCAATAATATTTGACTCCTCCTATAGGTGCATTGTGTGACAAGAGTAAAAGAATAAGAAGGCGAAAGAGTCAAAGCTTTGGTGTGACGTCGACATCTTCCATGAAGATGGACTTCAACGATTGTAAGTAACTCCAACAACAAATATCAGATAAATTTGTAGCATTTATGAAATATTTATTTGATCTTTTCAAGTTTTTTTTTTATCATTAATCAACCATAAATAAATAAATTTTGTCAGTACCTTCTTTAGATTATGTTATTTCTCTCTTTAGAATTTAGTTAGTATAACAAAAATTTTAAATATAAAGTTTAACAGGTCTCTTTGAAATTTAGTATGTTTGATTTTTCCTTCTCTTTAATCTTTCTTATGACGTGAGAAAAAAATGTTTTCCTAAGATAATTTTACTCATTAAAAAACTGTTTAATTGTAAAAAAAAACTAAAAGATGGTTCAGTGTTCCTATTTAATAATTCTATGCGTTAAGGCGAAAAGCACGACGTTTGAAAAAATTTCTTTTGTGATTTTATTGACGCAACAACAAATAATAATGTGGCACCTCATGATAATTTAATTTAATAATAATAATCTATACATACATTATAATAATTAAGGATTATAGTATAACAAGTGAAACAGTTGTCACTTAATTAAAGTGTTTGAGTTAAACTAATATTTTATTAATAGAAACTATGCTATTATTTTTTTTTTAATTTGTTAATTTATTAATTTTGGTGATTAATTAGTATTTGTTTTAATTTTTTGGGAAGTTGCACTACTATATTACACTACACCCTGTATTCATTAAACATCTATCTTTAATTAGTTTATAGGTTTAATTATTGTTTAGAAATGAAACATTTTTTTTCTCTCTCTCTTTGAGTACATAGATATTCTTCTCTTTGGGATAGATAGGTGCATTGATCTCTCTCTCTCTCTTTTTCTATGTCTTATTCTTCTACTTTCTTTTTTTTACATTCATGTGGTTGTATTTTTTTTCTTTCTTTTTTTAAGTTACAATTTCTTTAGTGATATTCATGTTGGTGAGAGATCAAAAAGAAAAATGAGGGTTATCATAGTGTTGGTAATTTTCTAGAAGCAATATATGCAACAGAAAGACAGAGTTGGAGTTGATGGAAATACTAAATTTTTTTTTCCATTCATTTTCATTTATTTATTTTTTTCATTAATTTGAAAGTTTTTTTCTTTGACAATGCATGGTTTTGAAAGTTGAACGTTGGAGATGGATGTACAATTTTTAATGTATCAATTTTACAATAAATTTTATAAAATACTGTTTTTCTCTAGTAATGTGAATCTCATTTCACTGTGTAATTATAGAAGTTTGATATTATTGGTGAAACTTTCTAATTATTTTGAGCAATGTGATTGACAATTTGAATTGGTTTATGTTAAGAATTATAAAACCTCAAGGCTAAATTTGGAGTTCGCTTTATGAATTTTTTTTCCTTCATCAATAAAGAAAATATTAAATTATTAATCTTCTATTTTATCATTATTTTTGTTTCATATATAATTTATCAATCAAAATGATAAATCTTTTAATCATTATTTATTCTATATATTGTACACATAAAAGGTGATACGATTTATATAATAAAGAAGAATTTTGTTCTATCAAATCTCAACTTTCTATTTTTTTATATAATATGTCACTTATTTATTACAGAAAAACACTTTTAAAGAAAAATTATATATTATCTATACAAAAATATATTCTAAATAACTGTTGTAACGTCCTAATTTGTATAAACTAGTGATTTAAATAATGGAATATGCTTTATTAGCGACCAGAACATTCGGTTACATCCGTTCCCATCCCATCCACGTAGCTTGATCTTATCTAAAAAATCAAAATCAAAATCAAAATACGGAATATTCCATTTTCACCGCTTCGAAACCCCTTGTATTTCTTCTCAAATTTCAAACCCTAACTCCGCAAATCTCCGTGTGATCTTTCGTAAGCGTCAACAATTCAAGCAATTTTTGTCCTCTTTCTCTCCGGTACTTCAATCATTCTTTCCGATTTCGATTTTTGTTTCAATTTCTCTCATTTTGATATGCTTTGACTTCGTAATCTGTTGTATGACTTTCAAATCTTGTTTTCGTCACTACTTTTTTTTTAATCTAATAACCATTGCGTTTCATGAATTGTTTCGAAATGTTCGTAATCTCCGATTGCTTTCACCTTACAGTGAGATTCGCTTGGCAAAGACTGTAATATAGGGTTCTAGCTTGGATTATTGTTCTCCAATTGGAATTATTGGAACATAGTTCACCATGAAGTTCCTAGAATGTGCTCCTCTGGACCGGTAATTGTAATTTCGAACGAGTTTGAATTGAATTGTGTGATTTTGCTGTATAATTTCGTTACATGATACGAGTCCGGCAAAAACATTTTCAGGCTTAACGATTTTTTGAGTAATTTGAATCTGGGAGAACGTACTATCAAAGGGTGCCTTGAAGCTTATAGTTGTAAGGAGGAATTGGTGACAACAGGAATTTATTTTTTTGATTTGGTTGGGGGTAGTAAATAACAAATTCCTAACGGTTTTTCTATAGGTAAACATTCTGGAGCGGATAAAAAACTCTCTATCAGTTTGGGTAATGAGGTAAGCTGAATATTGCATCCCTTGTTTCTCTTTGAATTTCTCTTAGCAAAAGTTAAAAGTTTAATAAGGATATAAAGGATATTTTTAATTAGGGTGTTTTCTGGTATGTTAATTCACAATGTTTTGAACTTAGTTGTTTAGTTGTTCACGCCATATGACATACATGCCTTTGGCAATCCAGTTTATATCTTGAACTTCTTCAATCTCAGATTCTTGATTATCTTGGAAAGTCATCAGACAACGACTCTCCCTCACCGGATGAATCCTTATTAACCAGAACCAGGTAGCCATTACATTACTACCTAGATAGGTTTAGCAAAGTGGAAATTATCACCAGTTTACCTGGTTCACATGTTTTAATTATGTTCTTTCCAGCCGGAAGACATTGGTTTACTTGGTTCTTGCTCTCTATCACATGTATCCAGATTATGACTTCAGGTACCTCAGTATCTTATGATGTATCAAAGGTTGTCCATACCATAAAAAAAACTTAAAAAGGAGGATTATGGGTAATGCTATTGTCAGCTTAGTTGGCGACATGGCAACCCGCTATATAATCCTTTTTTATTTCATTGGGAGTGTTGTCAAAAGGCTTGACAGACAGTTAAAAAGCTGTTGCTCTTGAAGCTGAGAGTTCAAGTCTCTCCATTTCCCAAATTTTATTGTGGTCAATAAGTGGTTGAATAGTTTTCCTTTTACTGGTGTTTCTGCTGTTACATCCCTTTATTTCTCCTATAATACCATACGCGTATAATGGTTTTTAGTGCAGTTAAAGCTCACCAGTTTTTCACAGAGGAATCATGGGACAGTTTTAAGCAAATTTTTGATGCTTGCATGTTTGAAGCCTCAAAGGTGCTACTATTGAACATTGTCTACTTGTTTTAAGAATTCTTTTCAGTATTTGCAGGCGTTTAATGTGCAAAAATCTTATAAGCATCTTGGATGTTTGGGCATAAGGTGCTTGGTTCAAAATTTGTGGGTGTTTTTTATACAAAATTCTCATATTTGGTATTACTCTTAGAGTCCTAGGCATGCTTGGGGATGACCTTGATTTCTGCACCCAATATTGATGTTTACATTCAATTTCTAAAAATACTTGTAGGGTTTTGGTAGAAAAATAGTAAGGATAATATCAGAAGGGGCTCAATAACTTGATACTAAATACAAAGCACGAGGCCACTAGCCCATATTTAACTAATACTACATTGTTATTGTACCATATAAACGAAGCAAATCCCTAGATATAATGAGACATAAAGAGATCATCTATGTACTTACAACATTCTAATATACAATAATGATATCCTGAGATACTTTTAAAAGAACCTAACTGCCCCTCAAGCTAAAGCTTACTATGCTTTTAAGTCTTAACATGAAGATTGCCCAGCAAAACATGACTGAAAAGGCAACCCAACGATTCTAGAGATATCAAAGGGATGAGTGTTGTTGGAGGGATAAGAAGATAGCTGGAATCATCATCAGCCTAAAAAGCTCATTCTAATGTGGCATGACAAAACCATAGGGCAGATTGCAATCGAAATGAAACTCAACTGAATTGAGGAGAATGTTACCATTGCATACTAAGCATGCAAATGGAAGAACAAATACCCTAACGAACTGAAATAAACTCAACCGATTAAATAAGAAATTCATACTTGATTTAATGAGTCCAAACCAAACAGAGCCAAGTGAAGCCCGAGGGAGTCGCTAAGCTTAGGAAGGGGACGGGCGTGGGTAACTAATAAAGGTTTAATCTGATTGGAAACACATAGGAAAACAGTGATAGTCTACAGTGGCCAGGAATTGTGCATAAAACCTTTCCTCACGCGAGGAAGGTTGAACTTGCAGTATCTGGAAACCACCATACCATTGCTCCTGCCGCAATGCTAACATCCATGGTCACTTGATGGATATTTTGGACAGGAGAAGGATGACGAACACTAAAATTAGAGGCAGCAACTGTGTGATAGCAATGGGATAGTGAATCTGATGATTGAAAAAACATTGTAGGAGAGATGGACATTAGAAGTGCAAATTAGAGATAGCAGTAATTGAAGGAGAGAGACATTCTGATAATCAGAGCTGACGTAGAAATTTTTACTTATGGAAGGCCTACTAAAAAGCATACTTACTGAACAAAATGAGTGATTCTGGATAACACCTACGTGAAGTGACTAAAAACCATAATGCATAGCATATTTTACTTAAGGAAGGCCTACTAAATAGCAGTTATTTTTGCGAACTGGTGGAATAGAAGAATGAAAAAACAATTTGATTTTTTGAGGAATATTCTTTTAGTTGATAGAAGGGTATTTAGAACTTTATTTTGTCTCTTAAAGTTATAAAATCAACAATTAAGTATTCAGAATCAGTTACTAGTGATATTCAAATTTGTAAAAAAAATTTGAAAAAAATCTTTAAATGGTCATTCTAAGTTATTCATCACCATCAAAAGGTTCTTCTATGTAAAAATAGACTAAAGTGTATATTTTAATATAATAGGAGAGAGGAGTATCAATTTTAATATAGCAAAATACTAATAAAAGAGGGGAAAGGGAATAGAAGTTTCTCGAGCTTCTCTGAAGGAAGAAAGGTTTAATTTACCCTAAGATCTTTTAGTAGCACAAACGCCCCTCTTTTTTTTAAGTAAATACCAACCTCCCTTATTTTTCTCTCAAAGTGACTGATAACACCCTTTTCTTTTAACAACATTAATCTCCTGTTAGCTCTCTGAAGTTCACGACCTCCACTTTTACTCACATAGAGAATTTGAAGTTTGTGTATAGTAAGATTGATACTCTCCCAATGGGTTGTTTTGCTACCTCATGTTTTAAAGTCACATCGCGTTATCGATGTGCTGAAGGATTTTCTCTTAAGGCCTCAAAGTAGTACAAGTGAAGGTTGGGAGTTGTTAGTGTCACTCCCTAGTAAGTTCAACTACGTGCTATTATGCTTAAGATTTGACAAGTTTGTGTTGATTTTGAATAATTAGTTTTGTACAATTTGTCAAGTGTTTGAGGGTTTGATGAAACTTGTGGGTTTTGTTCTCTTGGGGGGCTCCTTCCACATTTAGTAACGTCTATGGTGACCATGGAAGTTTGTGAATGCTTTTTTACAACTAAACATCAAGAAAATACTATATAAATAAACATAAGAGAAGAAGAGAACAAAATAAAATACTAGGGAATTTTTTATTTTATTTTTTATGTAATAGAAATGATCTAGTGCAATAAAGTGAGGGGGGGGAGTGTTAAGTGAAAATTAGAGAAGGGTGTTTGTTTGTGCTCATGACTGTTGTTTAAGAAGACAGAAGACATCAGCGTAGGTAAGTGTAATTTGCCCAAAATATATATACAGAGAAAGCAAAAGAGGGAGAAGAGAGAGGGCAAAGTAGTTTTTGGTCACACTTGTGATCATCGAATAATTATTTTATTGGTAAATTGTAAATATGAATAAACCATAATGTCAAAATGGGAAATGAATATCAGATATTTAATTAACAAATCAGATATTTGATTACAATTAGTATATTAATAATAATTTAAACCATAATAAGAATTTAAAACTTTCATGTGAATAAATTTTTTTCTCATTGTTCTATGTAATTTTTAAGTCAATTTGTGAATTAATTATTCAAAGTAAAAATGGACATTTGTAAAACAATATCAAGCCCCCCACCTTAATCTAGCCAGTTTGGTGACCGATGATATTTATTTTTCAATCCAACATCTTACGTTGTTACCAGAGTAGTATAAAACTCTCAGATAACACAAACTGCGTCCTTAGGCATCTAAGATTTTCATGGACTGGAAAAAGCATATTACATCCCGCCTAATGGACATGTTGGCTGGATAGAGGGCACCATGGTTCCTTTTCTTCCTCGATAGACATTAGCCATAATGTGGAGTGGATTCTACATATCTCATTCTGTCTGTTTGTCATTCTTTTGTTGGTGAAAAAAAATGTATTATGTTGTTGCTTGATAATAATGATTAGTTTTGCTATTGTGATTAAAGGCACCTCTGGTTTTGGATGACTTGTGTACTGCAGGAATGGGTTGAAACCTTTGGGGGTGATTCTTTGCTTGATGCCTTGTTCAAGGCCCTTGATGAGGTAAGTTTCATTTAGAACATGAATTGAAGTGATATCTAGAGAGGCATTTTTGTGATATTTTGTGATGCAGGTGGTAACGTTAGCGGATTGTGAAATTTATGGTTACTTACCTGATTCTGAGGCAGACCCGTTACCAGATAGAGGAGCCATGTAATTTTCTTTTCTACATATGCTTAAAAGTACCATCACAATGTTTATTATTGATCATCCTAATAACTATATTTTTTTTCTGCAGTTGGTCCTTTAATTTCTTGTTTTACAATAGAAAGCTTAAGCGGATTTTGACCTTTCGATTGAGCTGTTTTAGGTGAGTTGAAGATTTTATAACCTTCATTAAGTGTCTTGAACTACATGTTGTTTGCATCAATATTTATTGTTAGAACAATTTTGTTTGTGGCAGTAACTTGATTGGTGATGGATTTTCGTTTGACGACGAGATACTCGATGAGTACGATAAAGAAATATTTGCTGACATGGATATATGAGTCAACACAATATCTATTATGTTAGCATATCCAAACTATCATCCTCCTATGTGCAGTTTCTGTAATATAAGATCATTTCACATGTGCAGGGGCCCAAGTCATAGAGGTAGTATATGTAAGTTGCAACTTGCAACCCTTCCTGTGTCCATGTTGTAGATTTAGCATAGTATACTATCTTTCTGGAGTGTCATAGTAGATTTGGAATATGTACTTATCTGTGTGTGCATATAATAACAAAAAACGAACTTATTTGATATTGGAGCAACGATTATTGAGTATCAAATATTACATCAGTTTGAAAATGAAAATTCTGCGCAGACCACCGTGGGTGGATCAAGACAAAAAGGGATTTGAGCGACACTTATAAATTTATCCATACTTTTATCCATACTTATGTTGTCCGAGTAAACGGAAGATCATGGAAGAATGTTAGTTAAGTCTTTAGTGTGGTCATGCGACTACTAGATAACAAGTAGGGAGAATAGATTATGTCATTAAATATTGAGGTGTGTTAAATGTTGTGAAAGTCTTAAAACAGAAATAGAATGAGTACGCGTTACCTGTTTTGTTTTTGACAGAACTTGTTACTTGTTTTAAATAATCTTGAAACTGTATCATTTTATATTTAAAAATTCTTTTAACAATTTAGGTCTAAAATAAATATTAAACTATTTTTGAAACTACTGCCTTTGACGAAATGACATTATACTATTAAGAAAATATATTTGTGTGTTAAAATTAGCAATTTTTTTATAAATAATAAAAATAAGTTATTAAAATAATAGTGATAAGTTATTAAAATATTTTTAAATTTTTATGTGTTTTGGATTGTCTCTCTCCCATTTTTATCTCAATTCTCTACTGGTCAACCCTCCCTTATCTCTATCTGACTTTCTTTTGTTACCGGTTTGTGTTCGTAGTTTCGTCTCAGCCTCTTTTCTGTCACATAGCGTCGATTTTTTATTCAGACTCTCTCTTCTTTTCTTGCATCTCTATTATGCATTCTCCCTCATATGCGACCAGGGTCGCTGCTGTCCGTCTCTCTCCACTTCTCCGTTTCATTTCAGTCGTTATACTATCTCAATATGTTTCTTATATTTTTCGGGTTCTTATTCTTTTCCTCTTTTACTATTTGTTAATTGTTAGTTGTTTTAGTTTTAAGATTGTGAACTAGTAGCAATGTGTGAATTGTATTTGTGAATTGTGAATAGTTCTAACATGAGAATTGAGATTGTAAACTTTAGTGTGTGAATTATGGATGTGCGATTGTGGACTTTGGTGTGCGAATTGTGAATGTGCGATTGTGAATTGTTTACCGTTTCTCTAATCAGTGTAATGTGGGTTATGTGAACTGTTTTACTTTGTGAACGCGAGGTGTAATTTTGAGAAATGTGAATTGTTTGTTTAAATGTGGTGTAACTAATTTAAATATAAAAAAATTGATGCATTTTTTAAGAAATTTTTTTTCGACAAAATGAAAATTGTAAAACGGATTGAATTATGTGAATTGTATGAAGCTCTAAAAATATGTATTAATTGTGTGACTTGTGAAAATTGTAAAACTTGTGTGAATTAAAGTTATAAGTTCGATTATGTATGAATTTTGGGAAGCTCTAAAAAAAATTATATTACTTTTATGAATTTCATTTATAATATTTTAATTAATATTTATCATTCTATTAATATTTTGTGCAAAATTTACATAATATATTCGAACTTAATTTGAAATCAAACATATTTTTTATTTATATTTTTATTACTAAGCGAGTATTCTTTTTATGTATGCAATTACAACTTTTATTTTGACATTTATGTGGTGAAATTTAATATTTATTATAAGTTAGTGAGGTAATAACTAAACTCAAAATTACTAGTTAGAGTTAATCTATTTCATTATTTATCATTCTTTTAACGTCAAACTCGTCTATTATGTTTGTAAATTTCAACATTAAATGATTTTAATTTCAAACCAAAAATATTGAAATATAAAATTTTCTTAATTTTTCAATAAACTCATATAATTTTTAAATGGTTTTGATTGCAATAATCATATCAATATAAATCTTAATTAAATTTTAAAAAAAATAATTAAATAAGAGAGAAATAGATAAATTTTAGAGTTATGAAAATTATACGTAAAATTATCTTAATATATGCCATCAAATTCTATAAAAATTTATTTTGTTGTTTTCTATATGATTGATAATAAAACTAAATACTATTTTAAAATTCTCAAAGTAAGAATAATTGAGATAAGCTATTAACAAAATACATTTTTTTAATATAAAAAATTAAAAGCGTCAAACAAATTATCCAAATTCAGTGGTATATATATTTATTTATTTATTATTGACTTATAGTTAAAATTTTAGTTGTTAAATTATATTTGTAAGAATTTATTACTATCTTTATTGATTTTGAGTGTTTTTTTTTATATTTACGAATGTATGTTAAGTATTGATTTATATAATATAATATAGTTATATTATTTTTGAGATATTTAAGAATTTAAATTTAATTATATTTTTTTAAAAAAAATTATTTATGTCGCGTTAAGTTAATCCAATTTTTTTTGTAATTAAGTTGATTTAGTTCGAGTTTGACGTATAAATCACACATATTGAAAATTCAACTCAATTTAAATGAAATTGATTAATTTAAATATCAAATTTAAAAGTAGAAAAAAAAAACCACTCTTTTCTCGGTTTTTATCCATCTATATATCTCCACACATTAATCTATTAATGTATTTTTGAAATAATAGTATTAATTTGCTTTAATAAATTTATAAATTTCTTTTTTGTTTATAATTGAATACAAAATAATATATTAATGTCTTAATTTAAAGAGTATTAAGTTTTAGACTTATAAAAGCATAATTTATGCCACTCATTTATACACTAAAATCTTGAATAATAATAGATTTTCGATTTTTTTCAAAAAAAATTGAGAGAATTTTTACTTAAACAATTAATATGTGTACCAAAATTAAAGTCATGTTAAATCAATTAATTAAATTAAAGTATTAGTTAATAACTTTTAATTAATAAATTATAATTTATTACACATGTATATGTCAACATAAAAATAAAAATAAAAATTTAATAAACAAAATAACGCATGTTTAGATGAGACAGCCACCAAATAGAGGCAACAAACTCAAATATTAATTATTATTTATTCCTTAAAAAATATGAAAAAAAAAATATTATTATTATTAATTAACTACTGCAAAAAAAAACTCAAATATTTTATATAACGTATAGTACATACATGACTTGATCATAACCAAAATATTATTATTATTAATTAACTACTGCTTCTTTGTCATCCTCTCCGTGTGTAGTGCAGCATGCAAATCATCAATCTCAAATTGCTCTTTTGAAATGTTGGATTCATGTCCTGTAGAAGTTTTTATAATATCGTCACTTTCATCTTTCATCTTCAGATGCTGCAACAATTACATTGTCATCTGTATTGTTTTCAACTTCAGCTTTTATAGAGTTAATAAATTGTGAAAAACTTCAATTTTCATAGTCGAATTGTTATGGTTTCTGATTTTAATTTACCAATGAATGAATGAATTGTATTTGTGTGGCCGGTAGGTGTTAATTAATGTCTGTGTGAATCACATGTAAAAATAATAAAAATATATTAATAGTGGTAATAAATTGTAGCTATAGCTAATTGTAGTAGATCTTACATTTTCTTTCATACTCTTTAGATTTTGGGCTTAACTAAGATGGTAAAGTTTTTCATCAAAATATATATATATATATATATATATATATATATATATATATATATATATATATATTGATCTTAATAAATATAAATTTTAATTAGTTTTCATAGAAACTCTAGCATGCCTTTTTCTTAAATCATTTAGAATGCCGATTGCCGGTTAATACTTTTGTAAAAAAATTATTCTTTATATATGTCTTTTTCAAATTACGAGAAATATTAATTAATGTTTTACTAAAGTATTATTAATTAAATGTAAAAAATTAAAAGACAAATTACTTATCTCTTTTAATAATTGAAGGATGGGTTTAGAAGAAAAAATTACATTATAAAATAAAATGTGCATTATAGAATATAATGAATAAAAAGATACTGTATGTTATAAAAATAACTAAAACTATAGATAAATATAATACAATATAGAAAGGAGAATGATAGAACATATTGCATGTTCAAGATTTTTCTTTTAGAATAATATCACATGAATTCTATTTATAGAATATATTTGTTGTAACTTACATGAATATGAATGGTTTATTATAATGATTCATTAACAATCAACTAATATTATAGATTAAGACTCTAATTCATGAAAATTGAAAAGAATATCCACCAAATATTCATAATACATTCTTTATTTTTAATTTATATATATTTTTTAATTTGTATAAAATGATATGATAAGTTGATCATTTTACACAAATTTATATTCATTTGATATATTATTTAGATACATTAAAATTAACGTATATGCACTTGCATTAAACACCATTAATCTTCATGGATCTATGTAATGTATCAAATAATTTTACATTTGTATAAAATTTAATATACGTTTGTATGAGTTACAATCAATTTTTTTTTAAAAATAAAATAAAATAGAAAAAAGAGAGATTTGAATTGCTAATAAGTTGATCCCATATTCACATTTGTAAATTGGCATTAAGGAAACCAACAATTACTGCCGACCTCGCTCATTTTGAATTTTGCTACAATTATCCTCCACGTGCCTTCCTAACAATTTCATTAGAATTAAGATATTTCGTTAGATTTTTTATGTAATCATTCAAAAAAAAAAGATTTTTTTCTCTCTCTATAATATAAAAATCTAAACATAACAAAATCACGTTAAATTTGAACATTAAAATTGCACTGTGCTTTATTTTATTTTATTGCAAAGTCTATCTTCATCCTTTCATTATAATATATAAGTTGCATAACATTGAATGATTCTCAGTTAAATTATTTAATGGTTAGACTTATATTACGCACCTTAAACTTAAAGGTAGAGAAATAGATAATCTTAAGATTCAAATTCGAGCCTTTGCATGTTCTACCAATCGAATTTTATTCACAAAAGGCACTTAAATCGTTTCTAAGAGAAATAAGAACGGAATAGATTTTTAAGAAAAAGTATATTAAATATATGAATCTCATTCTGTGTTGCCAGTGAAATATCATGAATAACTCGCAAACTTGTTCGGTCTACAAATGAATATACTAGTAGTATTTTTTTGATACACAAATGAATTTTGTAAAAATCAAATTAATTTGATAGTAGTACTACTTATATAGCTAGCCACATCTACCACCTTCATATAATTTTTGGAAGTGTTGTATGGTATGAATCAACCAAATCTCTATCTAACCTATAATTTTTGTTGTTGTAAAGAATTCTATTATCATCATCAAAGATCTATCACAGCACAATATAATTAATTAATTAATTAATTAATAATTCGTTCATCTTGATCTAATTGGTTCCTCATTTATAGTCTCCAGAATAGGTTTCCTTGATCTACAATAACTTAACCTATAACTAAACCCTGATTCCACTCCTTCCAAACTCAACCTCGGAACGCAGTCGTTTTCATTCTCAACCTTTACTACTTCGCCGTTATCCGGTTGGACACGTGTCTTTCCGTTAGATAACCATTTAGCCGCAGAATTCGCCGCCAAAAACAGCACCGCCATGTCCGCCGCCGTGACAACAGAGTTGAGTCTTCTCATAGGAAAAAAAATGTAAACGTTACCAAATTCCAATTCTTCGTCGGCAACGAGAGGTGAGAATCTTCGAGAAATGTGCAGAGATCGAGAATTGGCTAAGAAAAAGCTTGGATTCTCTAACATGAGTTCTGCAGCTTTCATGATTTCCCTGAATTGTTTCACTTCCCCTGTTGGTAGGACTACTCTTGTGGCTTTTGCGTTCTTCATCAATGGTGGAGCTAAAGTGCATGAAACGTAATTTCCCATCGCGATTAATAAAATTAATTAAATTAAATCTTTGATTTAATCTAGAGAGAGAAAAAAAATGAAAGGTTTGTGTATTGTAATTGTTGGTTATTGATAGAGGTTTTGGTTGGAGTGCGGAAAGGTGAAGGTATGTGTGTTTATATAGTCGGGAATAAGGAAGAGTAAGTATATAATAGTCAATAGAATATAATATAGTATTATATTGACATGTTGTTGATGTTGATTATTTAATATATTTATGAAATATTGATCATGTGCGTGAGTTAGTGTGAAATTTGCTGACCTGGAAATGGAATGATATACGCGTTGGGAATGATATGTGTAAGAGAAAAGGGGAAGAAGGTGCAAATGCAATGTTTGAACATTGGTGTTTGGCACATTATGATTTTATTTTATTTTTATGGGCTGTCACTTAGGCTGAAATTTCGTTAAAGCATTATTAACGCGTGTGGACGCGTGGGACCGAATAATGTCTGCCTGTTTCGACTTCAAGCCTCTCCTGTTGTTTTGTCAAATTAAATCATTTCCTTTGCTTATTTTTTATTTTATTTTTTAATTATAAGTTCTATTATTGCATGAATTTTCAAACAAAGACAATTATAAGAGGTATGGTCGACAAGATGGATAGATAGTTTATCGTGGATTAATCTTTAAATTTCAAATAAAATTTTAACTACGATCAAATTCTAAAAATTTAATTTGTTTAAAAGATATTAAACAAATTATACTTTAAAGTCACGTATATATAATTGATTATGGCGTATTAATAATTAAAAAAAATTATATTGTCATTGCATAAAAATTAACCTTTTTTAAAAAATAATAGTTTACGTTGATGAGGAAATTATACAAAAAATATGTATCATAGAAATTAATGTTAAAAAATATGTATCATAGAAATTAATGTTGAGATAATAAGGATTGTGTCCTAAATTTGAACTAATAATATCTACAAACAAAAAGAAAAGCACAAAAATAAATTATTTAATTTTACTTTGACTAATAGCTGAAATTAATATATTTGCAAGGATATAAATTATATTACGTAACAGCAAATAATATTGAAGTATAGATAATATTTGAGTAAGAACGAACAAAGTTGGTTATAGCATAAGAGGTTAGACACCTAAGATAAGGTGAAATTGACTTTGAAATCAATTGAAAGTATTTATATTTAGTTTTTGATGCGTCTCGAATATGATTTACCTTTAATAGAAAAAAACACGTGAGAAATTTAAAAAAAAAAATCGAGTAAAATTACCATAATATGAATAAATGAATTGAGTCAAATTTGGTTACTAAATAAGGTTAGTTAAAATGGTAATTGTTTATTCGCTCTCCGTTTTTGTTCATATCGTGTTAAATGTGCCGTTGAAAATTGATTTATGATAAAATAACACTATAATTATTAATTTGTGTAAATATTTTTAAACAATATTTATTTATGTTTGCAATCAAATAGATATTTCTCTTATTCAAAGTTGACTTCAAATAAAACATTGAGAGAGTTGGAACGTTGAACATTTGTCAATTAAAACTCTGAATACCGATAATCCACAATAAAAGTAAAAGCTATACCTTAATTTAATTTATGAGTGATAATTTAATCAAATTATCTATCATTCATCCAACTATAAATACATCCAATTCATCAAGTACTTAATATAAATTTTAATAGATTCATCCATTTTTTAGTCACACATATGCATTTAAGGGTACAATTGCCATAAGCTTAGGAAGGAAATAAATCAATCCAATCCATTAACTACTTAATATAAAATCCATCAACTACTCAATAGAATGCTAACAAATGCCATCCAACTAAATGAATAAACTATAGTTGAAAATAGTCCAATCAAATCCAATCCATCAAATAGTTTTATTTATTTATTTATTTTAAATAATGATTTATTTTTATTATAAAACAAAATTGTATTAAAAATATATATTTTCTTAATAAATAAAACAGATTTTTTTTTTCTGAAATAAAAAACATAATTAATTTTTTTTGTTATTTTTTATTAAAAAAATAATTTAGTAATTATTAATTTAAATAGGGTGGTGGTTGGTAGCCTCCTGGCACCTCCCATATTATTTAATTATCTATTTAAAAATAACAATGATAAAATATTTTTTAAAAAAATATATAAAACATTTTTAAAAATATTTAAAACAGTAATTTTCAGTATTTTAAAAACAATTTATATTTAAAAAAAATATAAAAACCATTTTATTAATATTTAAAAAAATTTAAATAATAAGTAAAATAATTTTAGGAATGATAAAATTGATTATTTATTTTTTATTACAATCAATAAAAATCGTTATTATTATAGGTATATAATTTATTATAATATTAAAAAAATTATTTAGTGGATTGGATTATTTTATTTTAAATGGATTAATTGAATTAGATTTTTCTTTTAAGAACTTTCAGTAAATTATAAATGAATTAATGGTTATTTTTAATCTACCAATTATAATCCAAATCCATACCAATTGAATAATCTATTTTGCTAGAGGTTTATACCATGCACCCCAACACCTAAACCTCTCACCCCCCATGTGTTGTGAAATGTCTACAATACCCCTAGTGTTAACTTATAACCCTAAATCAACAAAAATTCCCTCATTTTTTCACCCCTCAAATTCGGAACTTTAGTGCATTCTCTGATACATTCGAAAAGTTCAAAGCTTCGAAATCCATCTTCCAACAACATTCGAGTATTTCCCATCTCCAAAAACCCAGAAAAGTAAGTATATTTCAAATTTTTTGATGTTCTCGAAACTTTACAAACTTTCGAAGTTCTGTTTTCCAGATATTAAAGCTTCGAAAGTTTGATGTTCATCCAAACTTTCGAATGTTTTCCAGATTTTCCAAAATATGAACTTTGGAACTTTGGTTTTCTTGGAAACTTTTGAAGTTTTGTTTTCCAGATATTAAAGTTTCGAAAGTTTGGTGTTCATCCAAACTTTCGAATGTTTTCCAGATTTTCCAGAATATGAACTTCGGAACTTTGGTTTACTAGGAAACTTTCGAAGGTTTTCCAGATATTAAAGCTTCGAAAGTTTGGTGTTCATCCAAACTTTCGAATATTTTCCAGATTTTCCAGAATATGAACTTCGGAACTTTGGTTTTCTTGTAAACTTTCGAAGGTTTTCCAGATATTAAAGCTTCGAAAGTTTCGTGTTCATCCAAAATTTCGAATGTTTTCCAGATTTTCTCAGATTTTCCAAAATTCTACTTTCTAGATTTTTGTAAGAGTCCATATTTTGTGTAGTTGATTATATTTTTCAGATTGATATATTGATATAACATTAACTAAATTTTGCAGTGCCTAGAACTAGAGGTGCGTTTGGACAGATTATTCGCACTATTGCAGATAGAATTCCGCGTACAGCATCAAACAGACGACGGAATGAAGCCAACCGCCGCCGTAGTAGACACGAGGAAGTTCAGCAGGATGTCCCTGAGCCTTACCATATTCAAGAAGATGAGCATGCACAGATGGAGCATGAGCCTGCTGAACATGAGGTTGGTGCTGATGAGGATCAGCAGTCCGGTTTCCCTGGAGGACCAGTGGATACATCTGTGCTGACACAGTACGAACACCACGTGGCGCGTAAGATATGGAAAGGAGAGGTAAATGTTAATTAATTAATTTTTTAACTAAGTATAATTATTTTTTATACTCGGTACATTATTTCATTAATTATGAATAAATATTTATTGATATGTTCTTTATTTAATTACTTGTAGGATCGTGGCTCGTTGAAAGTGATTACCCATGGTTTGAAACTGAAAAGGTTTGTGGAAGTTCATATACCAGAAGTTGTACAGCATTGGATAGGAGAATCTGGGCTGTTACATTTGTCTTCCGCTTACTTGACGATGGATGATGTTGGTATGATATCCGCCTTTGTGGAAAGGTGGCATAGGGAGACCAGCTCGTTTCATTTGCCATTCGGAGAGATGACCATCACGTTAGACGACGTCGCCACTCTCCTTCATATCAAACCACGAGGTAATTTTTTTGATGCACCACTGAACATGAATATTAATAATGCTATGATGGCTGCACATGAGTTACTAGGAGCCACTTGGGAGGAAGTTGTTGCTGAGATCAACTACAACAAGTGTGCACAATATAGGTTGCAGTGGTTGCGCGATTTATATCAGCGTTTAATTCAAGCTAACATGTATGAGTGTGCTGCCAAAACTTATCTATTGCATTTAGTTGGTAGCACCATTTTTGCTGACAAAACACACACTCGTGTGGAAGCAAAATATGTTAGTTTGTTTGCTGATTTAGATCGTTGCCGGGATTTTGCATGGGGTGCTGCTGCATTGGTTGTGCTATACGACAACTTGGGAGATGGAGCCGTTCATCACACTAGACAGCTGGGGGGTTACATAACCCTATTACAAGTATTTGAATTTATGTATTTATTTAGTTATGTTATTTATTTATTTAGTTGTGTTATTTATTTATTTAGTTGTGTTATTTATTTATTTACTTGCTTTGTTTTTTGTGTTATTTGGTGCAGTGCTTGATTTACGAGCACTTTCCTATGATCTGTAAACGCGGTGATAGTGGAACGGTTCCTGCACATCTTCCAAGAGCATGTAGGTGGACTGCAAAACACGCAGTTGAAGGTGGACTGATGACAAAAGTCTTTCCATTTTTGTGAGGTAGGTGGCAACGGACAATCATACTTCAATTTGATCTGAAAAATAAAATAGTAAACATTAATTTATCTAAACAAGCAAATATTATTATTAAACATTACTATAGATCATAAAACTTACCTGTACCCAATGACTTTCATTGATGAATCCAATTGCTATTAAATGATTAAGAGAATAATCTTTCGATGGTCCTTTATTCAGCGGAAAGAATGTCATATTCAAATTACGCGACAACGATACCAATATGACATTATATCTTGTTGCAATCACGTAACCTAAATCTGGTATAGTCATCCACTTATCTTTTCCTTGAGCA
Organism: Cicer cuneatum; assembly: GCA_037974295.1. NCBI lineage: Eukaryota > Viridiplantae > Streptophyta > Magnoliopsida > Fabales > Fabaceae > Cicer > Cicer cuneatum. The sequence goes on along the minus strand of JBBPBO010000001.1, from coordinate 3,093,444 downwards.
CCCAATCTAGAAATCATCAACGACTTCTGCACGGTTTCAACTTTGTCATCGAAAACTTTGGAATAAATGTCTTTATGTAAATTAATCTCTTTCTCCAATTGTGTTCGAAGTAAAGGCCAAGATTCTTTGTCCAACCTAACAAAGCTCCAACGGCGCGATACCCACAATTTCCATCAGGCTCAACATCTATTATGTCCTCGATATACGGATGAATGAATGTAGGAAAATGTATCTTAGATAATTGCCTTGCAGGACCTTGTGATGATTGACTTGCAGGACACTGTGATGATTGACTTGCAGAACGTTGTGATTATTGACTTACAGGATGCTGTGATGATTGATTTGGAGATTCATGAGATGCATCGACATACTCCCAATATGATGGATCACGAGGACTATCAAATTCTTTTCTCCTTTTAGTACCTCCTTTGGTTTTCACTTTATCAGGTGGTGGAACCATTGTTGTTGTTTGTGGAAATACAAGTTCACGCACCTTTTCTCTGAATATCCTTTGACCAACAATATCTTGTTTCTTCATGTATGCCTTCATTGCTTCCAACTTTTCTGAAAAATCATAATTTGATAAAGAATTTTTCTCCTCCAATTCTTGCTCAATGCTTAATTTCCTCCAAAAAATATGAATGCTATCTAACGGAATAACATTACCAGACATCTGCAATTTTGCCAACTCACAAGCACATGGTAATCCATGAGTTGTTCTGATTGAGCAACCACATTTTGTTTTGTTAGTACCTACAATCTTCACCCTCTTCAATTGTTTGTCAATAATTTCAAAACATTTTCTTGCCACACAATGATGTAATCTCTGATAGAATGGTGAATTATACCCATGCTCCACATCGAGAATAGATTTATGAAAAGTTGATTTGAGGCTACACAATTGGTTCTTCAACATCATATTCACAGCATCCTAACTTTTACACAAGTCTCCTTTACTAGTCTGCAACATGTTTTTCAATCTCCAATGAGCAGACTCCGCTCTACAAATAAATTAAATAACACAAATTAAAACAAATCACATAAATCATTAAATCATTTTTCTAAAACAATACAAATCATTATTTAAAAATACCTGTTGGTCGTTGTGTTCCCTAAATGCATCACTCTGTTCGTCCAAGCCATGACAAATCTTTCTTTGTAAGGTGTCAACCATGAATCTTTAACATAATCAACAAAAAGAATAATATCCGCACACACTAACTCAAAGTGTTGCAAGTGATGATCATACTCCTCCACACTAGCCGAAAATACAATTTTTTTCCATAAATCCATTACTTCATCTTGTCTATCCTTACTCACATATTGTTTGCATATTGCCCCAACATTTTTTTCAATATGAAAACGACACAGCAAATGAATTGAAGTAGGAAATACAACACCAATAGCATTCATCATGGCAAGATCTCTATCCGTCACAATAACTTTAGAAATTAAATTTTCAGATACGAACAGTTGTCTTACCTTTTGAAATGCCCATATGAAGTTATCTTGTCGCTCTTGTTTTAAATAGGCAAATGCAACCGAAAATGTCAAACCTGTAGATGTCACACCGACAACTTCAAGCAACGGTAACCAATATCTATTTGTTTTGTATGTGCTATCACATATCAAAACAAAATGAAACGTGTTCAACAGCTTTATACAATCAGGATGCGTCCAAAATATGTCTCTTAGAACATCTGAATTATCCCGTCTTGTATTCCAGTGCACATAATTTTCATTTTGTATTAACTTCAACAGATGTTGCACTTCTGTGTACGAACCTCTCAAAGATGATCGATAAGTACTTCTTGCTTTATATATTTGAGTGAAAATTGTGACATTATCTTTATTTTTCTCTTTCAAAGCATTCAAAATGAACCTTGGTGCAAGCTTATACTTTGTCATGTCATTGACAAATTTTTTCTCCTCTTCATTTAGACGCCCCAAATATGAATGACCGTCTAAAGTATTGGCTAAATCGTGATTGTGTGTTCCACAACGAACACTAATTTTCCATCCTTCATCCAAACTCGATCGTATACATCTGAGTTTAAACGGACAGTTTTCCTTGTGAGAACAAGTTACTGTTGATTTTGATTTTGATTTTGATTTATACCTTCCGCCTCTTTCGCATCCCAAAATTAATTTGTCTTTTCTGCCTCTCTTTCCCGTTGCTTTATCTGATCGAATGGTAACAATTAAAATTCCATTTTGCATTCCAATTTTTTTTGCCCATTCAAATACAGCTTCTCGAGAAGGAAATATCTACAAAACATATATTTCAAATAAATATTTCAGAATAAAATAAATATTTAAAATAAAACATTAATATATGTTAATACATTAAATTTATCAGTTCTAAATTTAATTATCGGTAAAAATACCTGATCAGTGATAAATTTATCCGTAGATCTATAGTCGCTGTTGTAGCAGGAACCTCAACTCTACTCATACCTGATTCTTTCGCATCCCAAAATTAATTTGTCTTTTCTGCCTCTCTTTCCCGTTGCTTTATCTGATCGAATGGTAACAATTAAAATTCCATTTTGCATTCCAATTTTTTTTGCCCATTCAAATACAGCTTCTCGAGAAGGAAATATCTACAAAACATATATTTCAAATAAATATTTCAGAATAAAATAAATATTTAAAATAAAACATTAATATATGTTAATACATTAAATTTATCAGTTCTAAATTTAATTATCGGTAAAAATACCTGATCAGTGATAAATTTATCCGTAGATCTATAGTCGCTGTTGTAGCAGGAACCTCAACTCTACTCATACCTGATTCTAAAAAGTTTACTCTATTTAATTAATAATAATAATAATAACAATAATACATATTTAAAAAATAAAATAAAAATTATTCAAAATAAAAGCTTCGAAAGTTTCATTTTGAAATGAAACTTTCGAATTAGTTTCGAAACTTTGGTAAATTGAAACTTCCGAAAGCTCTTCGAAAGTTTGGCCAGAGTGAAACTTCCGAATGGTTTTCGGAACTTTGACCAAATGTGAAACTTCCGAAGTATATTCGAAACTTTCCTTCCAAGTGAAACCTTCGAAAGGTTTCGCAGGTTTCAGTTTCAACGAAAGTTTTGAAATTGATCTGAAAACACACAAATTTTCACTTCGAATGTTTCAACATCTCAGAAATTTTCGAAATTTTCACAAACATACTTTCGACAATTTGAAAGATTCGACTTATACAATAAAATCATAATGTTTCGAATTTAAAAAGTGATTGTTAATTTTTTAAAAATAAATTTATAATTGGTAAAAAGGATATTTTAGGAATTTAAAAAAATGGGGAGGGTGGGAGGTTTAGGTGTGGGGGTGCATGGTATAAACCTCATTTTGCTAGCTCTAGTCTAATTGTTTAGACTTTGGACTTTGGAGTCCACCTGCGATAGTCCGAAACTTATTTTACCAATAAATAATATACTGGGTCAGATCAGGCCATAATATAAACGGCCCAATTTATCTAGGCTCTCTTATGAAAATTTTATCCCATACCCCTCATATTTTACGTTTACCTTCACAGGTATAAGAAAATGACGTTTTTGTCCTTATATAAAGCATAAAATCTGAAAATTTTCACCATTTCATCATTTAACATTTTCGGAAAAAGTTAGTGAATTTTGGAAAACTAAACCGGAAAACTTCATTCAAGTTTTCTAGTACCAGTTTAAAAAAAAAATTGGAACAATATCGAAAAATTTGAGGAAGGTTTCCGGTAATGTTAATTTTATGCTTCTTTATCGGAAAATTTAAAAAAAGATTTCCGGTAGTTCATTTCTGTTTCGAAAATCTTTTTTCAAGTTTTTTGGTAGTTTAAAAAAAATTAAAAAAAAAAATTATAAAAAAATTGGAATACTAGTGGAAAACTTCTTCACAAGTTTTCCGGTATTGTTAACTTGATGCTTCTTTACCTGAAAACTTGGAAAAAGTTTTTCGGGAGAACCTTCTGTACCGGAAAACTTTTATGTATCGAAAATCTTTTTTTTTTTGGCTTGAAAATCTTTGGAAGATAAAAAAAATGAATTTGAATTGATAAAATAGTAAAAAACATCAAAAGTATATTTGACATTTTTAAAAATTTATAGATGTATAAGTACAATTGTGGGGTATGGAGTAAATTGTTCTTCTCTTATTCATCACATAGTCTATGAACTGACAGGCCAACCCACAAATAGAAAACAATATGATTAGAAAAAGGTAAAAACAATAAAAATAGTCAAGAAGAGACCCTAAATAAATTGGCATAAAATAGCATCGCAACATATGTCAATCGTTATGTTAGACCAACCATAAGCAAAAATATGAAAGGAACAAAATAAGACTTAAACAAATATAGAAATTCAGCAAAAGAGTTAGATTTACAAAGCTTTGAATGTGTTAAGGGGTGGATTGTGCTCATTTTTTTAAAATAGCAAATCCGTGTAGATGAAGAAAGTTTGAAGATATAAAAAGATTAGAGAGATAATGAAGATAAAGTAAATTTAAAAAGGATAGTCCAAATATATTAGAGAGATAATTGAGATAAAATAAACTTAAAGTAAATTTAAAAAGGATAGTCCAAACATATTAGAGAGATAATTGAGATAAAAGTAAACTTTCCAAATAGTAATTACATAAAAATTAAAGTGGACTTATAATTAGAGTATCAAAATATTTTGTGAAACATTCACCTCTATTCAATGCAATTTTTATTTATTTTTAAAATAATTTTAATAAGTTTTAGTATTTTATTTCTTATTTTTTGTTTTTATATTTAATTATTTGAAAAAACAATTATAGGAACTCGTATATGATAGATGCAACGATCTCTCTCTATATAAAAAATAAAATAGTTAACAACTTTTTTTATTAAAAAGATAAATTGAGTGGATGGTCATATCCTATCAAAGGACTTAAAGCTCTAATTTAAAAATCTATTTTTAAAAAGTGGCATTTCTAATTCTATATATGTGTTTGATAGCTAACACCTTATAATTTATTAAATTAGGTTATAATTTTGTTTGATTAAATTAGATGTATTTTGTTAATAAATTTTTATATTGATTTATAGTTTTTTTTTAGATGTCATTTTAATTAATGTTTGAACTTATATATAGTTTATAATTTTTTATATTTTCTCTCATTTATAATTTTTATTATTATTTTATTCTTATGTAAAATAAAACACCTATCCAACTATTCACTATCTGGTTTGACATTTATGTTTCTAGTTACTCTCCCATCAATTATCTCTTTTTATATGTTTAGTGAATAATACTATTGATGCTCAACCTTTTTTAAGTAGATGAATGCTCAAAGAATTATATTGTAGAAGGTTAGTCATCTTCAATCCTACAAAATAACATTATCTTACAAAGTTTGATAATCACAATAAAACAATAGAATAATGGTATATCAAATGCAAGAGACTTAGACAAGTCAAAATAAAACTAAAGAAATATATCATGATTAAGAAATAAAACAACACAATTATTAATTTTATAATTGTAAAATGACTCACTAAATGTTACTAGTAAAAACTATCTCCGCAAAAAGATCTAACGTTGTTTCTCATGTCAGGGATGTACTGACCTTGCATATGAAAAAAAAAATAGATACAATTTATTTTTTTTAAAATAACTTTTTATGGATTTTTTAAAATAAAATTTATACATTTAAATTATATATTTTTATGCCATTTTACAATTACAACAACTAAATTTATCAAACACTTTATTTTAATCCGTTAGTTTTTCAGCTATAAATTATCAGTTATTAACTATCAGTTTTAAGTTACCTTTTCGGTTATCAACTAATCTTTTTAAGTTATAAATTTATTTATAGTTTAGTTTTATTAAAACATGTCTATGTATTTGAAAAAGAGGATATATATTTAGTAAAACAAGTGAGAGGCTATATTAGTATAATATTTTGTAAAGGAGGATAGATTTTTTTTTTAATAAAATGTTTTAAAAAATCCACAAAAAATGATCTCATCCACCTCCAAAAAATGTCACAAAAAATTCTGTATATGTTTATTATTATTAAATAATAATAATAATAATAATAATAATAATAATAATAATAATAATAATAATAATAATAATAATAATAACAATAATAATAATAATTGTTGGGGGAGGATGGTGTTGGTTGTTGCTGGTGATTAGTCCCTGGTTTCAGCTGAAAAGAAAAAAGAAAGAGAGAAAGGCAGAGAGTGTGGGTGCATGCATTGCCATTTGTCACTCACAATCTCAATCGCAACAGAAGAAGTGAAGAAGTGAGCTTAGCGAAAGAGATGAAGAACTCAGTGGAAGAAGAAGATGATGACGCATTTGTTAGAGCTGCAAAAGCCACCGAGTCTCTTTACCATCTTCGCGACACTTATTATCCCCCAAACCCTTACGATAGAATCTCCACACTTCAACACAATTCCGATCTCATTCTCAATCTCCTTGATTCCATCCCCATAGGTAGCTTCGACTCCTTTCTCTTCTCCCTCTTAACAACCTTCTTCATATAAATCTTTATATATTATTATCATCTTCTCTTCCAGAACGAAGAAAATTACCCGCACAACGGGCAATATTTGAATATCTTAGAGGGAAAGTGCTCGACGTATTTCCCGATTATAAGAAAGAAGCTGAGGATCATCTATCAAAAGCTGTAAGTAGTTATTTTCTATCTTTCTTTTGATTTTTAAGTGATTTATTTAGGGCACGTTTGGATTGGTTTATTTGACCTTACCTATTGGCCTAAGTATTTGTCAGAGGATAACTTATAAAAACATTTGACTTTATTTTATGTTTTGTTGTAAAAGTAGTTTATACATGAACATTTATATGATACACATTTATGCTATATGCACTTAAATAAGTTGTTTATCTAAACAGGGTCTTAATAGTTGCCTTTTGTATGGTCTAGGTTAAGTTGAACCCATCTCTTGCAGATGCGTGGCTATGTTTAGGCAACTGCATATGGAAGAAAGGTGATTTATTGGCAGCAAAGAACTGCTTCAATCTTGCATTAAACAAGGTAAGAATGGATTGTAGATTACCATGACAGATACTGAAGCAGAAGGCTTGGAACTTAAGGGGATAAATCTTTGTTAGATTTGTTATAGCATAAGATTGTTTTTGTGGCGTCTTCTTTAAACAGTCTCTTTGATAGGTATGCAGAGGGCTTTGGAATTGGATAGCATTTTTGTATAGACAAGCTTGCGTTCTTTTCTCAGTTTGTTTTTGTCTCCTTGCTCAGTGGTTAGTTTAAATTTGTATAAAGTGGGATAAACCACAAATAATGGGTTATTGGTGGTGAAGTTTGTAGATTATTACTAGATGTACGGGGTCACGTCCTCTGTGATTTCGTCCCCTCTAGGAGGATCAGAGTTTAGAGGCTGTGGTTGAAGAAACACGATGGCAGATTATGATCCTTCATCCAAATGCCATTCTATCTATTTTTAGAAGTATGGATAATATCTAAATTTCAGGAACATCTGGTATTGGAGTAAGGCGGAGTTGTCTATTTCCAAAAGTTTGTACTTGTATTACCGGAATAGTTTATATAATGCATATTAATAAAGCTTATGGAATGGAGCAAATAGCTCTGAACATGTGTGTATAACAGGGCTTAAAGTAAGTGTACTTAGTGATTTGCATTTATTTTGTCAGAGTTATTCTCTTACACAATTTGGTTATTTTTATTGATGGAAACTATGAATCTTGTACCGATGTTACGTCATTTTTGTAATGGTTTGGATACATGTTGAGTTGTTTTTTCTTTCTTTTTTCATGCTTTTAAGTTATTTCACTGTGGCTATCTGTCTCCTTAAGAGTTTTAGTAACGTCTCTTTTATAAATCATGGTTGACACAATAGTTTGCTTCTTGGTTGTCGTATTAGGCGTTAATCTGTATAGGATATTAGGATATATTTAGAGGAAATATCATTTACCTTTTTCTCCTGAGTCTCAGTTTCATTTTACGCTGGTTGAGGTTCTGTGTAGTGAACTGATGAGTGATGATAGATCTGGGCTGTTTATGCAGGGTCCTAACAAGAAGATTCTTTGTAAATTATCAATGCTTAAAAGAAAAATGTCTAAAGGTAAGAGATTATGCATTTTCCTTTTATTGTTTTTAAGATCTATTGTTTTTCAGCTGTCTTAATTTCTTTAGTCATTGTTATTTGGTTTTAGCTTTTAAGCACTTATCTACGTATATATTAGGAAGGAACCTTATTTTTCTTTTTCATCATCTATCCTTTTTGCACCTATCTTAGGAATCCCGATACTCACTGGTCAGATGATTTGGTTATAGAGAGTAGCTATTTCATAGTCAAGTCTCTATGATGTAGTAGCCAGAGAAAATCTCCCTCATTCACCAGATAAATGGGCACAAAAACCTTTTTGAGATTTTTAAATTGTAGTAAATATGCCTTGTTTCTTATGATAATGTGATTGCTTCCAGTCAAACATAACTGCCTTATTAGTGGTCTCACAAAAATGATTATTTATAAGACGATGCCGCTTGAGGCTATGAACTGCATTTCTATGAGAGGAGTGGATTACATAAATAGAATGACTGAATGAACATAAAAATGAGAGAAATCTGTAGTGTTGATGTATGGAATATATTTGCAAGCCTGTTATTTTAGTTTTTTTTATGATGCCCCACAATTTGGGCATACATACTTGTATGTATGTGTATGCATGAAAATGTGGAGGGAGAGTGTGATGACAGATAATAAGTGGTGCAAGTGAGACTGTGATGACAGAGAATAACTACTTATTTATAATAAAAGTTGACTTGATGTAAGCATAAAAGGGAGAAAGAAACCTGTGGTCTGGTCGCGAGGAACAGAATATGCTTGCAGGCGGTTACTTTAGTTTGTTTTATAAATTATAATGCATTAGAAATAAAATTTGACCATGCACACGTAAATGCGGACAAGTGAAAAGCTGCAAAGGAGAGTGCAATGAGAAAGGGAAAATGGTGAGTGTAAGAATGGAGGAAAATGGTGAAAGTGGAGAGAAAAAGTGAATTGTAAATTAACTATTCAATGTAGCTTTATTTAACTACTCCTATAACCCTGCAATTCTTTTATGTGTCTAACAAAATGTGAATAGAACAAGCACTTTGTATTTTTCTAGAGAAAATTGGGAATGGATGGAATACTATTCAAGGTGAATGCCATCATGGACCAGTGCTTAAAAGTTACTTGAAACTCCAACGAAGATCAAAGACACTCCTCGGAATGATCCTCTTGTACTTTATGGATGAGCCAATGACTCGATCAATGTAAAAATAAGTAAAAATGAATGTCCCTCAACTCGTCAAACTTACACTAATAAGTCACTTTCTCAAACGTAAAGACGAGGAAAACCATTAACTTATACTTCTAAAGAGTGTCATTGATCATTGTTAGTGTTTCAAGTGACTTTTAAGCATTAGTCTACGACAGACCTGGTCCACCTTAGAATTTGCCTACTATTCAATAGTAGATTCATAACTGTGCTTGCTATGAAATCAGGTGCGAATAATGAAGCAGAACTTGTTGAAGAAAGCATTCAACATGCCAGGGACGCAATTGCTTTGGATGTCAAGGATGGGAACTCTTGGTGTAAGATTTTAAATTAGTTGTTGTTGTTATATATTTTAAAAATGAATCTTGCTTTACTTTTAGATAATCTACTGCATATCCCTCGATAAATTTTGCACACTTGTAAGTAAGTGATCAACTTTAGTTATGAAGTTTACTGTAAATTAGCTAGGGACTAAGATGTAAATTAGTTTATGATAAATCATTAACCCACTGGTTGCTCCTTGGTCAAAAGAAATTATTACCATAAATAAGCATTAGTGTGCAACCTAAGACATGCACATTTTTGTCAAAAACTGTTGAGGTTCCATTGGACTGATATTATTGTTAAAACTTCAAAGTTCATATCACCTTGATGACTTGATTCATTAATTACATATATTTTCTTGTAGGAAGCATTATTTGTGTCTTAACTGTTTTTTTAAATAACATGCAATATTTGTGTCTTTCGAACCCCATCTGACTCTCTCAGATTCTGATCTTCTTGACAGATAATCTTGGAAATGGATATCTTATGAGTTTTTTTGTCACTGGAGCTTGGGATCATACCAAAATTTCACATTCTTTGAAAGCATATCAAAATGCTGTGAGTATGAAGAGCAAGGATTTAAAATTTAGCTGCTATTTTATGCATATGATAGAACTGTATTTTCCTTTTGGTTACATTTACTCTTCTCGTAAGTACAGGGAGGTTATTATTGTATCTAGTATTAGCGAATGGGCTTATTATTTAAACACGTGGAGGGACGGACACACAGGGGGGGGGGAGGTAGGGGGTGGGCAGCTAGGGGCTGCAACCCCCCCTCCCCCCAAGTAACATATATACATACTATATAATATATATTATTCCTTCCTTTCTCAATCAACCCACTATATTATTATAATATAATATTATATAATAACTATTATACTATTATATTATTTAACTATTTAATATATATGTTATTTAATTATATTTTTAATTTTTTCTTAAAAAAGTTATGATAATTTAATTTTATACAATATTTATTATTTAAAATTAAATTGTCATAGCTTTTTTTTACATAATATGTAGTATTATTACTCAAAAAAAAATATTTGTTATTAAAATAATCTATGCCCCCCTGTCCGTTAAATCTTTGGATCCGTCCCAATGACCTAATGTTTGGTCAATATGTAACAGGAGAAAGATGAAGAGATGAAGTCCAATCCAGACTTTTACTTCAATAGTGCCGTTGTAAGTTACATGCGATCCTTTTGTTCTGCTTTATTATATTTAAGTCTTCATCAGCGAAGTGTTTGGAGATTGAGTATGTCAGCTTACTTTTTTCTGCTGTAACTTTTGTGTCATATTTATCAGTTTATCTACTCCTGCCTTCCCAGAAATTCTATAAAAGAATAATATTTAATCCTCAAAATCACAAACAGTCCATGAATATAGTATTGGGTGGAGTTTTTCTTGTCTATCTAAATAATTTGTTACAGGCTAACAAATATCAAGAGAACTACCAGAGGGCTCTTAGTGGATTTGAGGCTGCTGCTTTGAGGGATCCAGGTCTCAATGCTGCAGAGGAGGTTCAGAACATTGTCAATTTACTTGACAAGGTGGACAATCTTTTGAAGGTAATGAAATTTCCTTTTGGCTAAATGTAGTAATAATCTATGCTAGTAATTTGTTGATACAATTTTTCACATTTTTCAATAGCTTGATATCCTGGCGTGGGGGATTCTTTTTCAATTCTGCTATCTCCTCAAGTACTACTCTGGTCTGAATTATAAACCAAAAAGATAACTAACTTCACAAGTTCACACTCATTAAGAAATTTAGTTAAATGCAACTAATTTTTTTTATCTCATAAAAAATATAAATGCATTCTCAAAAGTGTCATTCATAGGAAGTTGTTTCATGAGAATAAAAGAGTCATTGGAAAATAAAACTTACATTAATTGAAGGGTATTTTAGGATAGACATCATTAAATAAAGTGAAAGGAAGTTATATTTGCTTATATTTGAGACCGGAGGGGTACCATTTTTTTCTTTTAAAAGAAATGGGCTGTAGTCGTCGTCTTATTTTGAAGGAGGCAGCTGGTTTATATACAATTTATTATGTACAGGAACATGGAAGAGATAGTCGAATCGCCACTTTGGCATCATCATTGGTTGCTGTAAATTGTAAGCATGTTTCTGGCATTGTCTATAGAATATTTTTTTAGTAATGTACTGACTAGATTCATGTCCACCTTCTGGTGCAAGCAATATCGCCATACAGAACAGTTACCATAGACTTTCTGTCAGAGGGTCTTAATAAAGCTCTAGCAGTAGAGGGGAGGGTGTTATTCTTCATTGGAAGTGACGATATTACTCCCCTGTAAGTCTTCTACTCCAAAAGCGTATTTTTCACTGTTTATAATTTTTTGTATAAAAAATGACCCATTTTCTTGCATTTGTAACCCTCTTATTGGAGTTTTGAAATTTAAACTGTGATCATTTGTATATGCATTAAATTACTGGTTTTTCCTTACCCATTTCGACCTTATTTTTCCTGTGGCCTGCGGATATTGGGTTGGGGTGGAGGAGAAAAAAGTGGTTGGGAAACAGATCTTTTGACTTTAACAATGGCGGGGGCACCATGTTCGTAAACTTTTAAAAAAGATTGATAATTAATTTAAATAGAATTACATGCAAGCATGTATTTATCGGCCAGGCTTCATCTAATGAAACGAAGTAATGATACATCACCTTTTCCCTCCTTTGTTTAATTCTGTTCCTTAAACTTCACCAAAGAATGTTTAAAATAAAATTAAAATTTATTTTAATCCTTTTAATGTTTTCTTTTCAATTTAGTTTTTACTCTTATGAATGTTTTTTAAAATAACCCCACTCCATCTTCTGTTATAACACTCATTTCTGGTCATTTTAAAGTTTTGGAAAATATAGAGCATCTAATTGAGCACCTACTGATCAAAAGAGCACACACATACACAATAGAATCTGTACCTGCAGATATCCGTGGATAAAATTTCGCAATGGACATGAGGCGGGTAGCTTAACGGGTACCCTATTTTGACTACCCATTAGTTAAAGCATACATAGGCGAATGTAATGATATCCATACCTGCGGAATCCATAACTGTTAGTAAATTAATAAAATTACTATGTTGTAATGAAATTTGCTTATGTTAACGTATTAATACTTTTTAAGTTTTTATGATAAAATTTTGTGATACACTTTGTTTATGTGCTATTGTATTAATATTTTTATGTATTACTACTTTTTTTGTGATGACTAAAGAGGAAGAAAAATTCTACATAATTGCAAAAAATAAATAAATTTTGTACATAAATGATTTTTTATTCAAAATATGATATCCGTGGATATCTACTAATATCTGTGGATACTAAACCCGCTAAATACCCGTTTAGCGGTATCTGCATGGATATGAATTGGGCATAGATATTATTTTTATCCAACAGAGCGGGTATTGGATGACTACTATCTGTGCCCATGGACTGGATACCCATTACCATTCCCTACCCATTCGGTCACAATACCTAATGAACAAAGAAACAGTCAAACAACAACAGTGTAATAGTGGTAGGGATCATTTTGAGAACATTTGTAAGTATAAGGGTTGATTTGAAGAGGAAAGTTGAATAGAAACTATAGGTATCAAAATTTTAATCTAATTAAAACAGAATTTCCTATTTCTGCTTGAATTTACTTGTTTAAATGTATTTTCCCCGATAGTATTGGATAGGTATATTTAAGACAAAAATATAGTAAATCTGAATTGGTTGTGAGGTGGGTTGATTCGTGCGATCGATCTCACCCTGCGGGGAAAAGGCTTTGCTGTTGTTGTACATGATAAATTCTGTTTGTCATACCAATTTAGAAGTCAATCTGCCTCATTTAGCACTGTGGAATTTTTTATTTGGATTTGCTTTTTTTCTTATATTTTTTAGCAAAGGGCCTGTGGGTGGTGACAGGAATAACCAGCCAAGACCCCTTTAGTTTCTAGTTCCTTTTCAAAAATATACCCGACTGATAGTTCCAAAATAATAATTTCATCCATGTTACAAGAAAATTTTAATCATGTTGGGAGTGTTGTAATTTTTCAGAATATATATTTCCATGCACTTTATTTATGTCAATATCTTAGAGTAGTAGCAATCTATGCAGAAATTGGACTCAGATGATCCTGTTCTTGTCATTGTGCAGATACTATTTGCTTTGTGATTCAAATCGAACTTGCTTTGTTCTCTCTGTTTATGGTGTACGTCCTGATGTGGTAAGAACTGCTGGTGAAGTTTCAAGTTATATGGCATTTTCTCTTCTTGTTTCCTTACTAGTCATGTTTTTCAAAGAGTTAAAAATCACTTACCTTGGATAAATTTCCAATGCAACAACGTCAAACCAGTTTCATGGTTCATTCGTTCTCATTTCTGTTTGTACAAAATTGATGGGAATGGGGGTAGTTTACAGTCTATACTTAAGAGCCTGTGCGATACTATTTGATTTTTGAAAAATCACTTTGAATTTTGTGTTTATTTAAGCATTTTCTTACAGATATTGGATTTTTATAAGTGTTTTTTCTAGCTTCTTAAAACACCTGAAACTATAGTCACCTTTTAAAAAAAGTGTTTTTCTTATAGTTATAATAACCAAATGAAAATAGTTTTTTACTATGCATTACTTTAAAAAAAAACAATTTTAATACATAATCTCAAAATCACTTCTATCTAAGCACATGATCTTTCATGCAATTAAGACATGTCCCTCAAATCGTGTGCTGGGATAATTGATAGCCATTGACATTGTCATAAAAAGGGATAAAAGAAGACCAAATATGCAATAATAGTGTGCAGCTTCAGGAGTGCTAAGTATAGGTTTGGTCCAGCTGATATAAGACTCTATCACGTTATAGTAGATAAATTGTTCTTTGGTCATTTTTCTGTTATTTGAAAGAGCTTATTTGGATTTTTCTTATAATGTAAGCACTTGTGTAAGTATTTGGAAGAACTCGTAGAAATAGCTTATGACATGTCTACATGTTTTCTGCTTATTTTCATAAGCTCCTCATAATAGCTTATATTTATCTTTATTTCTTCTTAAATTGTAATAATAGCTTGTACATAATCTCTTATATAATAAACAGTGTATTGAATTAGTGTTTAATAAGCTTTTTATCCAAACACGTTGTATACTTATTTTCTGAATAAAAGTTTGGAGCAACTTTTATTTTTTTTTGTACCTTTTTTTGTACTGTTTTAGTTTATCAATTGAAGAAATAGTGGTGTTAAATGAGCCCTTGTCAATGTCATCCAGATTAAAGGAGGAGATCAGCTCACATTGCTCGATCCTTGTTTTCGTAATGTTGATTTGTCCTGGAAGGAGAAGGTATGCATTTATTAACAATATTATTGATTTAATGCAATAATTTGCTAATTCCTCTTTGCAATAAAACAAGTCATTCTGATTAAGTGTTTACCTTGGCACACTCGTGTAATTTTGAAAATAGCATTACCAGTTCAAATCTATACGCCTGAATTTCTATGCGCAAGTGCTTGTTAATGGAAAAGCTCTTACTATTCAACAAGCTGTCCTTACATCGGTAGATGCACAACATAAACCCTGAACAGTCCAATGATAAATAGATATGAGCTCTACTTCTGCTTGCCTTTGGCTGATGGTGAGTTGGCGTTGGATGTTGTGTTCGTTTAGTTGATACATACATGTATAGAGGTGAATTTCTTGCCCAAGTCATGGGTCACAAACACAGAATAGAAAAAGATACTGGAGTGTAAAGTTTCGCATTTGGTTTTCTAGTTTTAACATCAAGTTTTGCTTTTGTCAAATATGGTAGTTTTGAGATGCTCTTTCTATCTTTTCGATGCTTCAAAACAGCATGTTTTTGTAATATTCTTGTTGTATCAAAGTGTAATCATGCACATTATCTGAATTTGGACCTTTATTCTTGTCCATGGCTTGTTGTTTAAGAGTCTGTTTTGATTGACTTATATAGAGCTTATTTAGGCTTATTTACCAGCGTAAGTGTTATTGGAACTGTTTGCTTAAGAGCTTATGAGCTCCCATAAGCTGTTTTTCATAAGCTCCCTGTGTCACCTTTATGCTTCTCACGTTATCCTTGATTACTGGATACTTGAGCATTGCAGACAAATGGTGTATGCAAAAACATTACTATAAGAGAGGTGATCTCAAAGGTACCAAAATCCTTAACAATCAATTGCATCATACCATATATGTATTAAAAAAGAGAAGAGAAAATAGGGAAATGCTTGTCAGAAGATTATCCAAACCTGTAATTCGAGAAATCAAATCTGTCATGAAAGAAAGATTCCAGCCAAGAAAACCAGCCATTATATTATATATACCAAAAGTGGCTAATACCTATAGTTAGGTAGATATTTGTGTGCTTGGTACGTACTTCGTTTCATAGTTAACTTATTTTAGCTGACAATAGTGTCAGGACTAATTTAGTTTGCATTTAAAATATTTTATAATTAAAAATATTATTTCAAAATAATCTAAATGAAACTCGTCTGTGTCAATCCTGCTGAAACTTTCTACCAAAATTAGCATCACTATTAGATGCAACTTAATTTTCGTGATATTTTCATTATATCTTTGTTTGATTAGGAATGAAGAGTTTACAAAGGAATTAGCAAACAGGTTCTTCAACTTATGATTTTTTTTAGGGAATTCTTATGAATTTTTTTGATCAAGAACTATCGCCACTTTTAAATTATTTTTCACAAGAGCTAGTATTAATTACTATTAACCCAATGACACTCGAGATCCCGGAATACCTAAAGCTATATTGAAAGTTACAAATGTCAAGAGATTTTGCACAAAGTAACGAAGTCATTTAAATGAAGACTATTGTTCTTAAAAGGTGATTAAATTGTTTAATATTATTTTGACTTTTGATATTTTACAATTTCAATAATACTCTCACCAAAATATTTGGTAATTTTTATTTAATTGTTGAATGCAGTAAGAATTGTGTATAAGTGAATTATTTAATGAATATCCCTATAATAATATTGGCAGTCAAGTCATTGTTTTAGACTCACTATTAAAAAAAAAATTATAATTATTTTTTTTTAATGCAAGCACATTTCTCTTGCAAATAAGTTATAAGAGTAAATCAATCCTAAAAGTTGCAATGATCCAGTAATTTATTTAAATTTGTAAAATAACAATTAGTTTCTTAAATTAAATAACGCCAGTTATTTTATTATTTTTTGAATTCAGCACCACAAATTTAAAAATCCCACGCTTGTCTTTAAATAGCAAGAGACTATTCAAAACAATGTCTTTTATTAGTTGTGATTGATATTTTCTAAAGAGATATTTTAGTAGATAAGCTAAATTAACCATGTTATTTAACTTAAAGAACTAAATTTTCATTTCACAAAATTAAGAGATTAAATATTGTCACTATTATGATTTCAAGTACTACCACTAACTTGACTTGTCTCGTTTTAAATGTTTGATTTAATGTGTGTACAATTAAAAAAATGATTAATTGTGTTAATTTTTACAGTAAAATGAGTTTTATTTAATTAAATATTTTTATTAATTTCAGTTAGTAGAAAAATTTAATAAATTGAAATACAATAAATAAGAATATATTTATTTATAAAAAATAATAATTAATATTATATTTGTATCGAAGACAAAATAACAAATGGGGGAATAATTAATTAACCGATAAGTTGGCGGTTGAGTTATGTCATACATTGTCCATATTCTCATTAATTGCTTCATGAATACGCCATATGTTACGTCTCTACTCATGATTTTTACGTAATGTCATTTATATCGTGTCACACTATATGAAATTAATGTGCAGCTATATATATATTTATGCTCTTTACTTTCTTCTTGCGTCATTCACAAACTTAAATTTCTTGCAATTGGAGACACTTCAAAGAGATTGAAAGGTTAGTTATATATATTTTAATTTATATTAATTTTCCTAATTCCTTGCTTTTGGGATTTGATAAAGCTTATTTGAAGCATGCAGATATATTAGCAATATGGAGAATGAAATTGTTAAGACATTTTCTGAATCATATGCAATGAAAGGAGGAGAGGGCCTTCACAGTTATGCTCAAAACTCAATAGCTCAGGCATTATAACAATACCTTTTCCCTATGCTTTATCTCTTATTTCATTTAAACTAAAACGTGACATTAATTTATCTTGACATCCTTTGTTCTGTTTTTGATAAACCTTATTTTGAATGGAATCAATTTTTTTAATTGATTTTGTAAAATTAAATTTAAACTAAAATGATTTATGTTTGGACTTTTTTAGTGTGAAAACAAGTTTGATGTTTAATACTTTTTATCACGTCTAGTCAAACTGATATTTAAAGGCAAAATTAATTTTACTCTACAATAATCAAACAACTTTATATGAAATCACATTTGAAAACAAAATCATCAATTTTGCTACTCTCTACTGTGAAACAAAATACACACATATTATAGTGACAGGGTGGCACTTGTGTTTTTTTATAGATAAATGTTAGTATGTCAATAAATTAGCGCATAAATGTTAGTATGAATACTTTTTCAGTATCCTTCAACTCACTGACCGAGTTACCTGCTTGGGATGGTGTCGCTTACGTTGGAGGGATATAATTAAATTAACCACATGTTAATTTTTTTGGCAGAGAGTAGGAATTGAAGCTGCTAAAAGCTTAATCCAAAGGGCAATAGCCAACAAATTTGATCCTAATTCAGCTTATTCTAGGAAACAAATTTGCATTGCAGACTTAGGTTGTTCCACAGGACCAAACACTTTCATTGCAGTTCAATGCATAATAGAAGCAATAGAACTTCAATACAAATCACAAGGTCTTGTTATACCAGAATTCCAAGTTTTTTTCAATGACCAAGTTTCAAATGATTTCAACACACTCTTCAAAAATCTTCCTTGCAACACAAGTTACTTTGCAGCTGGTGTTCCTGGCTCTTTCTATGGAAGATTGTTTCCAAAGGAGAGTCTTAATGTAGTTCATTCATCTGCATCACTAAATTGGATATCTAAGGTTCCTAAAGAGATCACAGAAAAAAGTTCTGCTGCTTGGAACAAAGGGAGAATTCATTATGCAAAGGCACCAAAGGAAGTTGTCGATGCCTATGCAAGTCAGTATCAGAAAGATATTGAAACTTTCTTGCATGCAAGAGCACAAGAGCTTGTGGGAAATGGACTAATGGCACTTCAAATTCCTGCTGCAAATGATGTTACTTTATGTTCTGATTTTTACTGTGGCAAAAATTTTGAACTTTTGGGAACTTGCCTAGTGGACATGGCCAAGGAGGTAAGGAATTGCCCTATCTTATCTTACATTGTAAGATTAACACTAGAGTTTGAAATGCAAGATTACTTTAATCAAACAATCTAAGATACAATCTATGGTCTATAAATAAAGTGCAAACAAAATTTAATAAGGTTTTTCTTAGAATTCTGGATTAGAAGTCGCCCGAAATCAGGTGGTCCAACAACATAATTATGATAGACTTTTCTTTCCTCCACCCTTGCTACTAAAAAATTCCTAATGTGTGTATTTGAACCATACCAAATATATGAAAATTTTGGTAGTTTTTCGAATACATACTTGCGGACGGAGCTACGGGTGGGGAAAATAGCCCCATAAATTGTCTGAAAGCTTTTTGGATGCATATTGTTAGACAGATGCTAGGAGTGTGGAAACTAGCCCCATATAAGATAGGCTTTGATATCAAGTTAGAATTTAACTAATTTGTAATTGTTTTGCAGGGAAAAGTGGATGAAGAAAAAGTGGACAATTTCAATCTGCCTATTTATTTCTCACCCCTTAAGGATCTGATAAAAATTATTGAAAGCAATGACGATTTCATCATTGAGCAAATGGAAACAACAGATACCAAAACACAATCTATCCCATTTAATGTTGAAACTTATGTTTCATTACACAGAGCTGCACTAGAAGGACTAATTGTGAACCATTTTGGAGCTGGAATTGTGGATGAACTCTTTGATTGTTATGCTAAGAAAGTGATGGAAATTCCTGCTATAATGGATATACAAAATATTAATATAGTTGGAATTTTTGTACTTCTTAGGCGCAAGTACTAGTATAATAATAATGATAATAAGCTTATAAGCATTATGTGAAGTTTATAATGTCATGTAAACTTTTACTTTTCATAATGAGAATCTTGTAACAGCCTTTTTCCTATTATCCTCTTAATAGTTATAGCATCTCAGTTCGATATAAATTTCATAGCAATTCATCTTTTATTGTATTTTTTATCTTAATTAAAAGATCCATAACTGAAAAAGGTTATGTACTTCCAGTTTAGTTATTTTTTTATAGGGAGAATTTGCACATGCCCACAAATTACCTCACATACCCAAGAATCTTTGATAGAACACACTAAAGTACACGACAAAGAGAATAAAGGAACACGTAAAAGTTTGAGTGGCTCGATATTGCTTACATATATTCACATAAACACCTCAACATACATCGTTTATCATTTCTAATATTACAAAAAATGATAACACTCACATTTACACCTAATTAATGATCACTAGACGATAGGTTAGAGACATTTATTTCAACTCTTACACCAAATTAAGTAGAGAATATGGCTTCTATTCATACATAGTTAGACATTAATTGTCTCATCACTTGATATGATTAAAAAAATTTCTATCAAAATACATTCATCCGCTTTTAGATATTACTTAAAATTTCACTAATTTGCATTTATTTAAAAATTTGTGTTTCAGAGTAGACTTTGATCCAAATCAATTGGACTTGAGTTTTAAATGAGCCTCGGTCCAATACCTCGCAAATCCACTTACTACATTGTAGGATATCCCCATGCACATGCATCACAACCGAGCACACATTCATGATCAAATCCTCACCACATGATCAATGTCACACTGTCCCCTTCGAATCCCGCCGAGGACACCTCATCAAGGGGTTTCCCATATAAAAGTTCACGTACTTCAAGTGCAAGTTACATAGCTCATTCTTACCTAAAATACCTCTCACTCCCTCCAACTCTCATTAACTTCAATATCAAAGGTATTTGCAGGTACACCCCACCATGAAGTGTTTCGCCGCACTTCGTCAACATTAATCGTTTCTGACTGTCACTGAAGTTCCGCTCTTAACGAAATTGATTTTCAACAAAACAATAGTAAATAATAAATAAAACAAAAGAGATCATTATTTTTTATAAAGTTTCAATATCGACTTGTTTAATTTTATTTAACTATATTAAGAAAATCACATTGAGATTAGCAAAATCATAACAAGTCTCGCAATTTTTTACAAAAATTATGGAGTG
This sequence comes from Cicer cuneatum, assembly GCA_037974295.1. Lineage (NCBI taxonomy): Eukaryota > Viridiplantae > Streptophyta > Magnoliopsida > Fabales > Fabaceae > Cicer > Cicer cuneatum. The sequence continues at coordinate 3,072,482 of JBBPBO010000001.1, read as the reverse complement.
TTGTAGTTTTTACAAAGTCATGCTACCTCACCGTGATTTTGTGAAAATCATCGTGCAAAACCTAACGTGCACTAAAGGTTTAGAAAAAATTCTGACATACAAATGTGAGGCTATACAACTACGGTAAAAAGCCAACTGAATGCATATAAAACCATTAGCTGAAAAGATGAAAATTTTACAGGAATGCCAAAAAGAAACATGCCACCAAACATGTTTATGATTCTACTCAAAGGCACAGCTTCAGTGTCGGCTAAAGCGGTATGGACTATATTTTAACTAAATTGTGCTCAATCATTTTTATTCCTCTGTACTAGCAGGGAATGAATCAACAAAATCATTGCATTTATATCACCGAATGGCAGTGTTATTGCTGCAGTTAGGATGTTCTTTTCCATTTCGCTATCGAAAATTTATGATTATTAAATTATGTCGCAGCCTCTCTAATTGAGAGATCAACCGTAATATTTACCATTTCGTTACAAAGATTTCACTGTTACAGAAGGCGTGACAGTTCTTTTTTTTAAATAAAAGAACACTTCAAATTTCATCCAAATCGAGAAAAACATGAAAGCAGATGAGATTGAAATTGCAGTTTAAAATGCAATACCTATTTTCATCTGTTTTTACTTTTTACCATCATTTTTCACTTTGATAGTGCCAGAATCTGAAAATGAGAGTTTTACTCGGCAATCCACATACTAGGCAACTCTGCCAATAAATATGGCACTATCAAACAGCAATGTAAAAACTCCAAAAAGAAGGAATATCTAGTGATGCGCATTTATATTTCCTTTTGAGACTGAGCAATAACAGAAAAATCCTCTTCGTAGAGTACAAGTTAACAAAGCTATACATACAATATTATTTGTATACGCCTTAAGCTATTCACAATCCAATAACAATGCAAACCAACGCAACATAAATACAACGACACCCAAAAACAAGATTCACAGAGGCTTTTAAGATGAAGAACTAGTTGTGGACGAATCTCATTTATTCAAGAGATAGTGATTGGAAAGAATATCATCTTTACCCTACAGGATGTTTGAGAGTACACTATTGCTGCTTATAGTAGCCACCTTGGTGAGGTGGAGGATATGGAGATGGAATGGTATAAGGAGGTCGAGGACCAGAAACAGGTTGTTGTTGTGCATGTGTGTTGTAGTATGGACCACGCCATCCCTGATACGCAGGTTGGCCGTAATCATGGCTTGCTGGTGGCTGCTGATGGACCTGAGGGGGTGGGTACGGGGAAGTTGATGTTGGTGGAATTTGGTATGGGGGTGGAGGTTGATGATGTGAAGGGCCATATGGGGGAGGAGGGTGACCATAGGAAGGAACTGGTGCCTGCTCAGATGGCTGATAATAAGGTGTTTGTGGACGAGGATCTGTTTGTGTGTTGGATCTTTGATTTTGGTTTCCCACTGAAGGGTAGTTGTTGTTAAAGGCACTTGTGTTTTTATTATCCTGGAAACTCAGACCAGCTACTTGTCTCTGAACATCATCAATCATTTCCCTGCACTGGATGTTCCTTGTCATTACAAAGTCATTGCTCTGCTGCTTTACATTTGTGATTGCATCCTAATTGAACAAAGAAATTGCATATTATTACATTAAAATATCTGTTGTGAACAGGATCATCCAAACACATTCAATTAATACTCAGAACGATTTAAATTAATGATGATAATAACATGCTTAGCTTTGGGGATAAAATGGAAATCATAAAACGTGAAAGTTCTTAAGGTCTTACCTGCAGGGTAACATAGAACTTTAACCCTTCATTGATGTTGTCTTTTATTTCTCGAAACTTTGCTATGGCAGCTTCAATCTGCTTGTAGGATTTTTCACGTGAAGCTGCAAAGATTACAAGGAACGTCAAAAGATCAACTATCATACAAGGGTGTACTATAAAAATGGAGCACTCTGTATGAAATGAACCAGTTGTTTAATAACTGCCATTGAAAATAAAAAACTGAAATTTTATGTAACATTAATTTTAACAATTGGAAAAAAATAAATGCTGCTGTTTAATCTTGAAATTTTATGTACAATATAGCATATTATCCAAAATACAAATTTAACCTTTTCAACAACATGATAAAGTATAAAAACCAGATTCAATCTAGCAGAGGACTTGCGAGTCATACCTTTGTAATCTTCAAGATTGAAGATGACAGAAAAATCATCATTTTGAGCCTGTGAACAATGGCAAAAAAGTTATTAGAATAACATCATTTTACTTTCTCATTTTCTCTACAATCTATCAAATTCAATTAAAAAGTCTATAACCACCAATACAAAGGATCTTTCCCTTGCCCTTGCTTATATAATGAAACTTTGACAAGAATAATACAATTTTTTTCCTTCCCAGAAAACAGTTCATCTCTCAAGATTAAGAAACATGAAATATAAGTATATAAGTCTGCCTTTGCTGCAAGATTATTTATTTTGGCATTGACCAGTGGTAATCCAGTGAGGTCACATTATAAATCAACTATTTCCAATAGTATAGTCCCATGTGAATAACCAAATAACCAATGTATGGAAAAGGTAATCCCCAAAAGATGAAACCAAATCTACTAGATAGTTTGGAACATATTTCTTTTCTTATATGCATTACAACTATTTAAATGTTTATGCAGATATACATACCTGGATTTGCAGCAACAGCTGCTCTTGCGCCTCAATATTTTGAGCTATTTCTTCACAAATATGATCATACTTTGCTATCTCCTTTTTAAAAAGATCCTCATAAGAACCAGTGGATGTCATCAACTTGGGTAATATATCATCCTGAAAATATTTATAAAATCATAAGCATAGATGATTTTTGTGTGATAGTTATGTATAACAAACTAGATAGGAGGGGGGAAATTCCATCAATTCTTTGCACCTACAGCATTACTATAGAGTCCTCAAAATGGACAGAACAGAATCCAAGCCACTAATTTATCTTGCTAAATAAGTTAACAAAATTCCAAATAGAAAACTACAATATAACACTTTTTATTCTTAACAACAGTTCGGTATTTTAGACATTACTTGTAGAGGATTTTGTGTTTAAATGATAGAATACTGAAAAGAAGAGTGGATGCAAAACTCACTTACTCATCAGATTTTTTATTAGAAAAATCCATATATAAATTATTTAAAGTAAGCTGAAAGAAGGAATTCATGAATGATAAATCCTTTGGGCAAGAGTCAAGAGCGAAAATAGGGCCTTTAAGCATGTCTGATATTGTAACGAAGCGGAGTAGGGAAGATGCTGGGGTGAGTGCAGGAAACAGAGGAAAACAAGGATGTGGGGGAGAATGAGTAGAGAAGACAGGAGAATGCAAGGGACTTAGGTTTGAGTGGTCACTAGAGAATAATTTTTTTATTATATTTATATATATAGCTATACTATTAAATTTTGGGGGAGGGTGATTGGATGGAAAATGAGACAAGAGACTCATTCGAAAATCAATTTGGTTTTATGCAAGGTAGATCAACAATGAAAGCTATATATTTGTATGAATACTGATGGAGTAAAAAAATTGGGATTGCTCACATTGTAAAAAAAATAGTAGAGTCTCATCTTTGTTGATAGAGGCCCTCAGAAAAGCATTAATAAAGAAAGCTAACCAGAAGATATTACAATAGTCTATAGGTTAAATTAGAGGTAGGGGGACTTGGTGATATCATTTGAATGTCAACAGAAAACCAGCATTTTGAGCATAATTATTGGATATTGCAGAAAAGACAGAAGCATTTTTCATGTCCTCATATAACTAGACAGAAGAAAACTCTAGCTTCTGCTACACAAGCTGAAAAATGTAATTATGTGAATTGCGCTTATCAGGCGTACCTTTCTTTTCATCTCTCTAAGCATGTCTTCAAGACCAGCCCTTTGAGCTCCTAGAGTTTCTAGTTGCCTCTGTATCAATGAGCATAAAATTGAATATGAACCATTTAAAGATGAGCTACAAATATTTCAGATGTAATAAAAATGCCTTCTCATGTTCTCAGCTCTAAAGTCTAATCAGCACTCCATTCAATTTCACATCTCAAAGTTATTCCAAAATTTCATGCTATTTTAATTGAGAGCATAGTAAAGAAGAAAAGGAAACCATTCTACGCTCAGTTGATCAGTAGATTTTATAATCCATTCATCACAATACATAGCAAGGAAAAAGAGACTTAGGATCATTAGAAATACTGTAATTTCAAAAAGTAAAACATAAAAAGGATCACTAAGCCAATCAGCCAATATTATGTGAGATCTATGATCTATCATCGTATATACACAAGTCCAGATGAAAATTACAAAGAGCATGAATGCAATGATCCGTCCATAATTTTATAATTGCAAGCTCAAATATCTAATTATTAACAGTATTAAAAACATATCTTTACCCAAATTTTTTTTTTGCTTATATATCCAGAAAATAGCTGCAAATATTCCTCAATACAAAACCAACCAAAACCAGGCATAACACGTTCCACATGCCCATGCCAAAATTATGAAGATAGCTAACCACAAAATCACATTTGACAATTTAGCTAGAACTTCACCACTACTTTTGAAACATTTATTCCAAAACATACCAAAATAGAATTATCCTTCACCAGATCTTATATGCGGATACATTAATACTCCAAATAATAAACAGCAGGTATAATACACTATGAATTCAAAAAATAGTTTTAGATTTTATTCCTTTAAAATCAAAACAACAAAACATATAACAATAACAAGACCACACAAACAACATACCAAGCTTTGTTTGAGAGACCCTACAATAGCATCTTCAGTTTGATCAAAAGACATGATTGGCCTTGCCAAGCTTGGAAGTGCCGATTCAATCTAATAAAAGACAAATGAGATTTGATTGACTTAACAATGGATTCAGACCACACCTAGAACCAAGTATATAATACCAAAATTTTAGGAAAACAATTTACCGGACGGGCATCAAGGATTGCCATGAGTGCTGAATGTTCTCTAACTGATCGCTCAATCCTAACATCACTCTCAGCTGCTTGCTTCAAGTTACCTGCAAACCTATTTAGTCTATCCAACAAGTTCTTTGTCAAAGTACTTGACTGAGGCCTAGTCCATTTGGTGCCAAATTGACTTCTAAATTGAGCATCTTCTCTTGATTCCTTCTGCAACAACTCCTCGGTTTGGACAAGCAGTTCTTGATTCACCCTCCTTAGGTCCTTAAGCTGCTGCAACTCTGCTTCCAAACCAGCAGGGCCCCCACTGATCTGCACAGCCTCCACATCTTCTTTGAGATTTGTCGGCAGAGTATAATTTCCTTCTAAAGCAAGAATAGAATCAGGCAGTTCCATTTCCTTAAGCCTAACTCGGGTTAGCTCACTCGCTTGTTGCAACTTCTCAGCCTGTGTTCTTATAATGTCATCAACCATTTCAGTGTACCTGGAAAGGGCCTTGGCACTATTGTCAGGAACAAGACTTGCAAACATCTTCTCTTTGCTCGCATCCAGCACCTCATTCATAGCCATTGGCTTCACCATAGAAAATGTCGGAAGAGCTGACAATGAACTTGGAGAAGGAACTCTCATCAGGTAAACTCTATCATTCTCCTTAACAGCCCTTTCAAGGTTTCTGTTAATATTTCCCTCTAACTTGCTAATCGCATCAAGAAGCTGCGGCGCAGCACCCTTCGAGTTTTTCTTTGCCTCTGTAAGCACACTAACAGCACTCCTCAACCGCGCAATCTCCTCCGCTATTTCCTCTTTATCATGCAACTCTAATCCATTTCTATAACAAGCCTCTGCATAGAATATAGCTGCCTTCAACTGCACATGAACTATCCAAGACTTATCAAAATGTTGGATTAAAGGCACAACATTTAACGCAGCCAATGCTTCCTCATAATACAAACCAACCTACATTAGTTCAAAGCTCAAGCACAAGTTAGTTCACAGCCCCAAAACCAAAACTCATGTTACAACTAAAAATACATATAAATTACAGGATTCAAGATCAGACTCCTCTAAAGTGAGCAATGACTAATATCAACTGTCCCGATATTATACGTGCATAACAAATTACATATGGTTAAAATTTCAGCCATTGATTTTCTCACTTTACTAATTACTAGATTTAGAGAAGCCAAATCTTGTGATTCATAATTCATAATTAAAATCAACAAAAAAACAGGATCGAATAATACAGTTAAATTCGCGGACCTGCCTAGAGATCTTAGAACAAACACCAGGAGTGCTTCCTTTTGCAATGGTGTTTTCAAAGACACACTCCTGAGCCTGAGCAAGCATAAGCTTCTCCAACATTCCGGCACACTCGAGGGACAAATCGAGTGTGGTAGAACTTCCAACGGAGATTTTCATAGAGGCATTATCTCTAAGAAAGCCAAATGAGCCAGCAGCGGCCATAAAAGCATGAGAAGCCTGACGTCGGCCGTCGACGGTGTTTCGGTCGAATGTCAAACCAATCTGACTGTAAACAGCGCCCAAATTGAACAACACGGAACCTTTCTCGAGGTGAATGTTTTGCTGAGATGCTTTTTGCTTCGGTTTGAATGCATCGAACCAAACGAAGGTGAGAGCGTTGACGTGATCAGGTTCGGGTGAGATTGGAAATCGAGTTTCGACTTGACAGAGAGCTTTGAAGTAGGTTTGGAAAAGGTCACGGCGTGCGGGGAGAGATGGATCGGAGTGACGTTCGATATCGGAACGAAGTTGTTTTAGGGTTTGGAGATCGTCTTCGAGGTTTTGTGCTTCGCGTTCGGAGTAGTGAAAGGCGATGTAGTTGCGAAGGGGACGATAGAGATCTACAGTGTTTGTTTTCTTCTCAAAGATTGCTAGCATGATGTTTGTGTTGCCCGCGGCGGAGGAAGACTGCGACGCGGCCATGATTCGGTGATAAAACTCAATTTGACGGTGGTAGATGCTAACGTGAGCGTGGCTTTTGTTTCTATTGAAGGGATCGTGCGTCAACGTGGGCAGTGAAAAAACGATGTTCCTTCCTACAAAGAAACTTCTGTTATTATTAGTTCACCTTAGCGAGTAAGTAACTATGCTGCAATATTTGGACGTTGATACACAACACCCATTTCTATCACATTATTCACCGGTTAAAATTTATATTTCAACATTTGTGAAAGTATATATCTCAAACAATAAAGTATATATTTTTATATTTGTTATCGAACAGTCGTTTAATAATTCATTTCCTACTAAGATTCAACATTTGATTCTTTACAAAATTTATCCTAATATATATTATTTTTAATAGTTGTGGTTGTTATTTGCAAAATCAAATTTAACTGTATAAATAAATACACTATTAAATACACAATATATATATATATATATATATATACTTTGATCTTACAATATATTTTTTAATTTTTATTGATACATTTGATAAATCATTAATATAGTGGATACAACGCTTAATTTTTAGTAAAAAAAACTATAAAATTATACAATTATTACTAAACAAAATTATTAAATTAATGGGGACAAATGCCCTCAACTAGTACTACATACAAGCAACACTTGCATGAACACAATCACGTGTATAAATTGAAAAAGAAAAATGTAGAAAGAAAATAATACTTTTTTAATATTATTATTATTGAAAAGCATTATATAATTTATCTTTTGTGTGTCTAAATCATTTATATTTATGGTTGTGACCATAAGAATATCTCTAATTATACTAGTAGACATGTAATAATTTTGCACTAGCACCTTTTAGATTTATTTTTTGGTTTTTTTACTCAATTTATTTACATTAACATGTGTTTGATGAATTTATAATTAATATCGGATAAAATAAAAAATAAGAGAAAAATATTTCACAATAAATTATATATCCAAATGTTATTTGAAAGAGTATATAGCAAAACATAAGTTTATAAAAGAATGATGATAACATTATATAGTTTTTTAATTTTAAAAATTAAACAAACATACTATTGAGTGAATTTTATTTCACTTAAAATATTTAAAATATAATTTGTATTAAAATATTAAAAAATATATGAATTTGACATTGAAATTTAAAAAATAATTAAATATTTTTCATTTTAGTAGGAATTTTTTTTAATAATTAAATGATACAATTAAAAAAGTAATTTATATTACATGGAAAGAATTATTCATTTTAAAAAAATATTACTTTTTAAATTAATCATTTAGTGTGGAACATAGGGAGTAACGATTATGACCTACCCACACAGTTGAGCGTATACATATCATTAATAAATAAAATTATTTTATTTATTATTATTTTAGGGTGGACCGCGTTTTAGTAGTGACCGATCAACCGGGTTTATGCGCGTAGAAAGAATCGGTTCCGGTTCGAGATTTGAACAAGTGTATATATTAACGTTACTACCTCCGAAACTGTTCCTCTTGATCTGAATTATTAGATCTTTCTGGAAGGAAAACATCAAGCAGCAACCCCTACTCCCAACCCTAACCCTAATTTGACGACTCTCTTCTCTTTTCCTTCGTCTTCCTCTCCTTCTTCCTTTAGGTATACCTTCTTTTCCTCTTCAATTTCAATTCTTTCTTGGCGATCTATGCTTTTTTTTTCTTGTTGGCTGTTCAACGGTTATCCTTTTTTTGTTTTTTGTTTGATTAAACTATGAATTGCTGGGAGTTGTATTATAATTGTTGTCCGTTTGATTTGTCGCAGATTCTTTTCGAAACTGTTGATTATTGCTTGATTTGGGGTAGATTGCTGCTTAAGGGTTATTCCTCTATCACAGATAAGGTAAGAAAGAAGGAGAGTGTGTCCTTTTCTTTAAATTGTTGATTCCTTTTAAGTTTTAGGGTGTTATCTAAAATGTTCGTATGATTCTTTGTTATATGATTCGTTTATTATATCTTGTCGATTCCCTCTTTGTAGAACTGTATTTTTCAGTTGTATGCTGCTACTTTTTGTTTAGCGATTTTGTTAGTCCCGTTGAATTTTAAATTCATACTACGTCCAGTCCACAAAGGTCATATGTTAGGGCACTCAAAAGTTTATTTTTTTAGGGAAGTGGCAGTTGAAAGTTATTTCCTGAGCTGGTGACATGGTTTAGGACAAATTAGATTCAATTATTCTGTCTTATCATTTGGTAATGGTGTTTTATTCTCTTTAATAGAGAGAGGCATAATGATTATGTTTTGTTTTGGCCATCGATGCTACTGCAAGCCATGTAAAAAAAAATTGATTTGATTGAAAGTTTATGCCTGTTTACTGCAATAGTGTTAATTATTTTGCTATTCATTTTTCCTGTATAAAGAAAAGTGAGCTGTCTAGTGCTAGTTCTACTACACTTGTAGTTTACCTGTATTTGGTACATAAAAAATAGCAGTGCTTGATTTGTGCCATAATTCTTACATGATTCGCTAAACCTGCCCCGACCTGTTGTTTGAGACTATTCATAATTGAGTGCCTTGTATCGTGAGTTATTTTATTACTAGAAGGGGGGAAGTTGCACAATATGTTAATTTTCTTTAACCTTTCCATTATTATTTCCTGTTGGTAACAAGTTCTATTTTTTTATTTCATATTTCACTAACAAGTATTAAATATGTTTGCATATAAATGAAGTGGTAAATGTTAGTTTTTTGTGTGACTAGTATGTTGAAATATTTAATATGATGACTTGATTTGATCGTAGAACTAACTTTGATTTTTCTCTTCTGTGAGATGCACTTCCGGCGATCATTTTACCATAATGCAGTTTTTGAGTTGGATATTGATTATAAATGGACGCCAAGCGGTTCATCCAGCTTGTTGAGGAGAAAAAGAAGAAAATTATGGAGAGAAAGGAAGCTCCTTTGAAGTGGGAGCAAAAGCTGGAAGCTGCTTCCAAGGCAAACACTGATGCTGAATCTAAAGAGAGGAAGCTGAAGGCTGCAAAATATAAAAGAAGATCGGGCTCTGATTCTGATACTGATTCTGACACTGATGATGAGAGTAAAAGGGCCAGTAAAAGATCTCATAGGAAGCACAAGAAACATTCTCACATTGACTCTGGTGATCATGAAAAAAGGAAAGAAAAAAGTTCCAAGCGGAAGACAAAGAAGTGGTCTTCAGAGTCTAGCGATTTTAGTAGCGATGAATCTGAAAGCAGCTCTGAGGAGGAGAGGAGGAGAAAGAAGAAGCAAAGGAAGAAGATAAGAGATCATGGTTCAAGATCAGATTCCAGTGGCTCAGATTCTTATGCTGAAGTCAACAGGAGAAAAAGGAGTCACAAGCGGCGGCGGCGGCCATCAAAGTTTAGTGATTCGGATTTCTCTAGTGATGAAGGAGATTGTCAAGATCGGAAGAGAGGTCATGGAAAGCATCATAAACGCCACCGACACTCGGAATCTACTGAATCTGATTTGTCAAGCGATGAAAGTGATGACATTCACAGGAAGAAAAGCCACAGAAGGCACCATAAGCATCATAGGCGATCACATAATGAAGAGGTGAGGTCATCTGATTCTGATTATTACAGTCATGGTGGAAGAAGCAGATTGTCAGAGAAGTCCTCAGATGAAAATTCTGAACAAGAAAACAAAAGATCAGTGCATAAACAGTCTGGTCACCATCACCATCATCATCATTCTAACAAGCATCGAACCCACCTGAAAGAGGAGAGATATCACTCTCTCCAGCTCTCACCAAAACTCAATGGAAAACACGAAGATTCAAAACTCAATGGAAAGCACGAAGAATTAGCTAAAGCTGGCATTCATAAAATAGATGGTGGTCATCATGAACGCAGAGCTATGCCTGAGAATATTGATGGTTGAATTGTTTGATTTTTAAAAATGTTATGTTGCTTGTCTGAAAGAAAGAAAATGTTCTGCTACAGATTATCATTGTTCTTAGCAGGATTTGGCAGTGAATAATTTTCATCATTAATTAATGTCTGACTTTATGTTATTGATTATGAAAGCTGATCTTGAATCACCATTGTTGGTTAGGCACTAATTTGATATAATTCGGCTATGATCAATTACATTTGAAGGTTATAATTGTTTTTTCAGCGGGTTCGCGTGGGATCCTGTTATTCTCCTACACATTGCTACTGTTCAATATCAGTTTCGAACAGTAGTATCACTGATAAGCTGTGTTTTTTACATTCTGCAAACACTGTTAGACGACTAATGAGCTACTAAGTATTATACCATTTTTTTGTCTGCAATGTATTATCTTCGTTTCTCCGAAAAGCGTTGCGTTTGCTTTATTGTCCTGATGGTTATGGGCAGATTGTTAGACGTTCTTGCTGGATGTCTTTTGCATTGTATGGTTTAGTTTTTGGGTTTGTAAAATATAATTTTATAATTTATATATAAATACACTTTTGCTCCTCTATTTTAATTGAAATAGGAGTTTACTCTTTCTATTTCTATATTTGAAATTTTATTTCCTCAGTTTTGTAATTTTAAAGATTTTTCCATATAATCTAGTTTGGGGTTTGTTTTTATTATGCGTGTGACATTGTTAATCTGAACAACAGAGGGTGGATTAGAAACTGTTGCAACTTTATTTTTCGGTTTCATTATATTTATTCTTTTCAAATCTATTGTTCTAGTCCAAATCATTACTGCCATATAATTTGATGTAATTTCACGCAATTAAATGAATATGATATGTCAAAAAGAGTATGTTTAAAATGGGATTGTCGAAAAATATCCTGAAATAAATGAAGTATATAAGATTAGAATCTTATATTTAGAAATGGGGACGAATCAAAATTCAAATGTATCGAATGAATAGCTATTAACATCTTAAAATGGTTGATGTGGTGATAGAGAGCTTAGAGTTGACTCAATCTATTAATTGTTATTTAAAATGTTTTATTTAGATTATTCTAAAGGATATTCTAGACTTACTGTTTAGTTTATGTTGTAGCATTGCTATTATTATATGGTTAGTATTGTTAGTATGCACTAACTGTATTGTATCGCCTCATAATTAGAATCTATGAATGGAGTTATATATAAAAAATCAAAGAATGAAGAAAGAAATGTTTATTTTAATTAAGTGCTAACAATATATTTTCCAATACATTATTTGACTTGTTAAAATTCATACAGAATCTACTAAATTATGTAGGTCCTAATAAATTTTGTAAAATTCATGTGAATTTTAATCAATTAAAATGTGGTAGAAAATATGTGTAAAAGAATATGAAACTATTCTAAATACTTTTTCTTTTTTAGTTTAAAACTCGAGTTTAACGCAAACAGTCGGTGCACAGTATAGTATAGAAATGTAAAACCTCAGATTACAAGTTCAATTTTTACTTAAACACATGATAACGACAAAATTTTAATATAGGAGAAAAATATTCATATATAGTACCAACTGTACCAAAGCAACATATTGGTCTCATGTTCTTTGAAACTTCATCCGTCTCAATGTCATCTACTCTCTAACTCAACCGTGTATATATTAATTAGAAAAATGGTGATTTATGATGTACTCTTGTCCAGCAACATTCTAGACCCAAAAATAAACTCCTACTCTGATTACTTTATTGGATAATTATATAGACATTATGTCATGAATTTAGCCTTCAATTTTTTATATTTTATCAACTCGATTTTATGTACTTCAGGGACTTATTTAGAATATAGGATTAATTTTAAAGATTTGTTAACAGAAAATAACATTTGGACTAAAATATCAACAATAAGAAATATGTCTGTGAACTTAATAATTTCAGGTACCAATTTGTTAGCGTCTACGATATGAGAAAGGAGTTTGAGAATTCATTCGAAACATTTTTATCATAAAAAATTTATTTTTGCGAATACAATTTGTGTTTAAACAGGACAGCTGCAAAATACATGAAACCTTCTTAGGGAGCCAAAACTTGGTGAACCATAATATCAATATATTTTGATGATTGCTGTCTGATAATACATAAATTAATATAACAAGAAGATTGACATTGTCTGTAGTCTATAGTGCACAGCAAATAGACCCTTCCCCTTTTTTTCCAAAAAAAAAAAGACCTGGGTTTCTGTCCTATATTTGAACTGCGAAAGTGGTTTCTAAATATGAACTAAATTCCAAAATTGTTTATTTTACATTCCATGCTGAGATCCTCATCGTCAGCAACAGCAATGAACAAATAACTATAGTTTAAAAAATGATACAACAATGCCAAAAATTCCATTATGGTCAGAAATTCTTTAGTATCTTCTCAGCTGATACTCCATCAGCAATAAGAATAGATGTAACTTCCTGCAACAATAACCTTGATATTAAAAGGTAATGCATTGGAGTTACAGCATGAAATGCAAGTAAACTCCTAGTTGAAACTTATTCACGCTCTCTTTCTTTTAAACACCAGTAAACTCAAACTATTCTGAACACTAAAGGGTGATGAAGCAGCCTAATGGTTCGTGGGTGAACCAAAATTATTGTCTATCAGATATATTGAAAAAGAACAAAGGTATCAAATGAAGTAAAGATGATCTGTTGCATTGGTAATATTTAGATTTTTTTAGTATTGTCTATCAGATATATTGAAAAAGAACAAAGGTACCAAATGGAACCCTCTCATTCTTGGTGACATTAATGTCGTTTCCTGTCACTGGGGATACCTCAGGCGGCACTCCTTCATCAATGATGCCTTCATGCTCTTCCATGGTTCATTCTCTCCAAAATTGCCTTGCTAACTCAGTTCAACCAGGGACCTAGTGTCGATAATGCCATCATTTTGGACAAATTTACCCTAACTGATGGTACCTACATGAGCCTGACAAGAAGTATGTGAGAACTGCATCTTCTGGGGATGGGTGAGGGCATTGTTAGAATACATTTGATCATGTGCAATGATGACATTGTCGTGTCGACATCAGACATAGTAGAGGAGGGGAAGACTGTTTGACTATTTCTGTCAACAACTTGCAGAGTAAGGGAAAAGGAAGGCTAAAGATTAAAATTGCAACGAGGCTAAGGATATAAGCCATCTTTGTTAAGATCTGTGTGCTAATTTTGTTTTTATTTAAGAGTGTTAGTCCTAGGAGGTTTGGTTTCCTCAAAGCAACCATTACTGTCATCTTTCCCTCACTCCATTATAGGTTTCTTTTTGTAACTAAACAAGAAAGGCAGGGGCTAGTGGTAACTAACTAGAGGTTTTTCACCCGAGGAAAGTTTTATAAAACCCAAAAAAAAGTGTCTTTCATAATTATGTATACAGACAATTAAAGATAATCGCGATAATAACGCACCTCAGTCATCTGTTTCTGCCCACAAAGTACAGCACCAGTTGATAAAGGGTTGGATATTTCCTTTGCTCTCGTAAATGCAGCCTGCAAAGTCAATCATGTGTATAACCATAAACAATCTTTACCTTTTGAAGGTAGTCATGTGAAAAATTTAATCCTACATTCCACACACTGTACCTGTACAAAGCCATTTTCTCCGGTCCAACTATCATCTGGTTGAGACAATACAGGCACAATCTTCACACCGGAAGATTCCCAGTCTTTAAATCTATCCTATAATACAAAAGCAAATTGTTAGATAAAGCTCTAACGCATTATTGCCAGGATTCCTATTGTCAAACCAACAAACAAATCAACTAACCTGATAAGCCATTCTCTGAAGATTTCTGGCCCCATAATATAGTCTCACATCAGACCTCTTGCCAGCACCAAATCCTGACTCAATAAGTGACCGAATTGGACTGCACACAAGAAAGTAAAATGAATAACACAAAATGTCACAAAGTAAAGGGAAAATCTAGGATTAGTAACAAATTGCATTATAGCTGTAGTAATAGTAATTATAATTATAGTAAATATTCATCAATCCTCAGGTACAGAGTGATTTACAGGCAAAGGCCAGAGAGAGTTGTTGTAACTTGCAACAGAAATTCTATCTTTCAAAGTGTTTTTTCAAGTTCAAAATCATACTTTTGGTCTGAAACAACAGCTTAAACGTGAAAAACAGACCATCATTAGAATGAAGGAATCCAAAGAAAAGGATAATAGGATAGTATCCTTAGAAAAGGGAACAAAGAAAAGCAAATACAAAACCAAGTCAATCACTCTAAAAGTCTACCAAGGAAACGTGTCCTTTCACAGCCAAAGCTGGAACACTCCACTGTACTTACCTTGGCCAAAACATCTAAATTCTAAAGGAAATCAAAAGAAAACACTTTAATTTATGAGGGCACCATTTAAATTCACTGCTGAGAAATGACGTTCTACATTGGTTAAAATTGTGTTAAGTGAGGACCATGTAAGTGAAAAGAACTATATACTTACATAATTGCTTAGGTTATTAAAACATAGATCTCTTACTTTGGGCTCCCCTGGACTGTCTATCAGTTAGTTTATCCACCAATGACACATTTACAACCAAAAGGCAACGCCCGCCAATTGTAACTAGCTTCTAAGTAACTAACGTAGGCATGACACACAGCTCCAAACAGAGTAGTACTAACACCTATACATTAGGAGACGGTGGT
Source organism: Cicer cuneatum (assembly GCA_037974295.1). Taxonomy (NCBI): domain Eukaryota; kingdom Viridiplantae; phylum Streptophyta; class Magnoliopsida; order Fabales; family Fabaceae; genus Cicer; species Cicer cuneatum. The sequence goes on along the minus strand of JBBPBO010000001.1, from coordinate 3,057,021 downwards.
TTATTATTTAGACCTTAATTTTAATATCTGCACCAAGACATCAGCAAATCATATTAAGCACCATATTGCTGATGAATTACTAACAGCAAACCAAATTTCCAAAGAGGCTGCTTTCCTAGATCATAACGAATAAGAAAGTCAAAAATGGATAAACAATAAAACAAATCACACCAGAAGAATGCAATATGCTGCTTAGTACTAACTAACAATCATACAAATAATGCACTGCCAATTGATTTATTTAATATCCTCGAACAAAATTAACATCTTGTTTACTTCGCCACCCAATTCCACATCTAAATTTTTAGTTCAAACAAACAATGAAGTGAATTCCAATGTCACAGAATTCACAATCCAGCTTTCGAAACTGTCTAAACCAAATCAAATTTTAAATAAATAAATACTCAAATTTTAGAAAGAAAGATAACATTTTTAATATTCAATGCAAATTGGGGCAAAAGAGCGAAATTGACCTAATTCCGGATCCTGTGGCGAAGACAAGAACGGTTCCGAATTTCTCGGGCGGGTTGATCCGACTGATGTCGAAACCATTCCCCATAACCTGACTGAGTTCAACCACATCCCCTTTCTTCAACGCACACAAAGCTTCTGCTGTTGACCCAGCAACACTCTTCACCAGAAACTCGAACACTCCACGCGCCGATGCGAGCTTCGGTGGCGACGCGATAGCCAGAAACGACGGTTTCGGTAAGTCGGTGATTCGGAGCTGAAGGTACTGACCGGCCCGCGTGTGGGACGTAGCAAGGTCTGGCGCGTCGGAAACGTCGATGGAGACGTGGAATAGCGACTCAGCGGCTGGTTCGATCACAGAGAGAGGAGCTGGGGTCCAGACGGTGGTGTCCTGACGTACGGCGGCAGATACGGTGGCGAATCGTCGCCGGAAACGAAGGTTGTTGAGGTTTAAATTGAGGTGGCGTAGGATGGACATGGGAAAGGGGGAGGGGCTAAAGTGCGCATGGGAGTGTGACGGTGTAAATGAAAGGAGTGACATGTCTATTTTTTATTTGTATGTGGTGATGAATTCGGTCAGAGTCGGAAGTGGCGGCAGGAGGGGCGGCCTATGATAAAATGCGCTTTGGGTGCGTATATTAAAATTGAGCGTCACGAGGTTTCCACGTGTCAAGCTTTGTTGATAGTCCTATGGAGTTGGAGTACAAGATGATAGATGCCTCAAAAGTGAGTGGCACATAAGCAACTTCAATTTTTCACGAATCACGTTAGATTTTTTCTTTTATTGGAAGTAGAAATAGGCTTCTGTCATTCCATTCAAAATAATTAAAAAATAAAAAATATAATCAGATGTAAATTGAAATGTAATAGGACTTCAATGGTTCATCTGGTAATAAAAAATATCTATTGAATTTATAAGTTATGGGTTCTATGCGGTCAATTTTACTTTGTAAATGAAAGACGAATATAAATATTTTTATAACTGTGTAATATGAGAAATCCCTTAATAAGGGGATCAAACATTACAAAATAAAATATACTTTTACAATTAGTTAGTGTATTAAATTTAATTATGAAATTTCAATAAATTTTATATAAATATAAATTAAAGTAACATAAAAAAATTGTGCTTAATAGATTAACAATATAAATTATTAAATTATTTGTAAAAAATTAAATCACAATTCATTTTATTTATAATTTGTCTTGTTAATATTTGCGAGACAAAACTCTCTTTTGTAGTTACACTAAAGACTAGAAGTGTTAAAATAAGATAAATAAATTTAACAATCAAACATAAATTTTTTACGGTCTTATTTCTAATAATTTTTCTTTATAAATAAAAATATATCAACTAATTAATATATATATATATATATATATTAAAGTAATTAAATATAAAATTATAGACCAACTCATTAAAAAAAAAAAATAGGGTAGGCAAGGCTAACTCATTGATACAAGTAATTTCATTAGAGATGTCAACTTATATTTTGTAAGTGAAGACTCTTACGAGAAGTATCTTATTTGAGGTTTTGTGGGTAGGAAGTTTTTTCTCACATAGACGAAATGGGAAGAAAGTTTCCTCGAGAGTGGCTTAGGAATAAGAAAAGAGATCGGATTTTCGTCCTAAGAGACTCTGTCTCTATCTCTGAACAATTTACCAACATGTGTATAAATTTATTTTATATCATGTGATTTTTGTTGTTGTCACAAGACTCCCAATAAAACTATAATTTTTCATTTGTCTTATGATTAAATTTTTAATTTTTTACTACCAGTTTGATTAAAAATATATAATTATTTATTTATGTTAATAGGTCCTTGCAGATAATGAGACACATATGAGAGACATTTTGATATCCCTGGGCTTCGCCATTGAATGCAAGGAGTATAAGAGATAGAAATTCTAGTAAGAAAATTGGGTTCGAATATAATCTTTCTGTAAATATATTTGCAAAATTCAATCTAACATATTCGTAAGATTTGTTTCTCTTTAAATTTTCCTTTTTAAATTCTTGTAACAGAAAACTTGCATCCGGTGATATCCATTATTTTAATTTGAAATTTCTTTAATTAAATTATTTTTCAAAAATTTGGAAAATCAACTCAAAATATGTATTTAAAAAATACGTAAAATAAATAATAAAATCTTCTTAATTGAAATATAAGATGCATGATAAATTATAATTATCTCTTTAAATCATTTAAAAACATAAAGTTTTTTTTAGAACTAAATATATAGATTTCTGATTTTGAATTTAAATAGAATTTGAATCCTATATATAACTATTAACTATATTAATAAAAAAAATATTAATCAAGCTTCTTTTTATGAAAAGAAATCATACTCTCTAGGGTTTAAAACCCTAACACACACACCAACCACTTATGTAAGACCTGTTCTAAGTGGTAACTATATTAATCAAGCTGTGTACACAATTTTGTTTTTTGACTAGAGGTTTACTAATATTTTCTCTACACCATTCACTTAAAATTCTTCTTCATTCACTGACTGCAATGGTGGCAGATAGGGCAAATTTAGAAGCACCTTGCAAAGCTTAACCATCAAAATCACAACACATTACTCATGCTAATGATAGCTACAAATAGATGGTTCATAGCATTCCAAACAATAGACGGTACCCTTTCCATTTTAAATTTAAAAGGTCTAATATTTGATATTAATGATCGAAACAACATTGTATCATTTGATATTTGTAAAAAGGATACAACTCCAAATATTGTTCTAGAAGAAAAGGTTGATGAATTTGATTTTCATGTGAAATGCTATGGATGGTGAAAAGGCCGGGGCGTGGGGGGTGTATTCCTTGTATACAAATTGAAACTAGATGCAAAGAGTGATGAAGAAATGTTTAAACTTAAGAGTTTGGATGACAACATTTTATTTTTGGAATTCGGTGGTGAGTTTATGTGTGGCACCGTATTTCTCAAAGTGTTTGAAAAGGGATTTAATTTACTATGCTAATAATTATGGTTTCAAGATCTATAATGTGAAGAGTAAGAAAGCATTGCTTTTCATTGTAAATACGGAGAAGAGTGCTTTTTGGGTTCAGCTACAGTTTCAATGGAAATGAGAGGTTCAGCATTTAAGTGTTCTAATTCATGTTCCTAATATATAATTTATATTGTTTCTAATATATAATTTATAATGTCATAATGACCAATTTATAACCCATATGTATGCCGTGAGATGTTTTTATTTAATAAGAGTGAAGTTTATAATAATGAATTTATTGTCATTAAGCAAATTAACGTAATAAGAACTTTGTAGTCACAATTATTTCTTCGAATAATAAAAGGGGTAATTACAAAAATGCTAATTCAATAGGACAAACGATGTTTAACTGAAAATACAAAATTTGCAGAAACAGGGTATTCATAATAATAATAATATATTTGTACGGTTGAAAATTCAGCAAGGAAATAGAATTATGCTTCACAACACATGAACTAGTTATAAAATTTAACAGAGTGATGCATCCAACGTTCTTAAACAAGTAAAAATGTACATCCTCTTGCCTCTTCCACTTATTAAATAACACAACGGAAAAAAGTGGGCAGTTGACCAAAGAACTTTGGTTCATCTCACCGTCGGCAACAACACTCAAATGAAAGGAATGACCGTTCAAATTATAAAAAATTTAATAACGGAAAATTTTGTTGTTTGGCATTGCCAAGAAAGAGTTCCTAAATTATTAAATTTAGCAATTATAGAGAAGGGATAATAAAATTGTGATTAAGCTCAGGCATGTGATTCACTTGCAATCTTCTCTGCCTTAGCAATGACCTCGTCAATACCACCAACCATGTAAAATGCCTGCTCTGAAAGGTCATCATATTTGCCATCCAACACACCCTGTAAGTTACACAAATACAGACGAGTCATTAACCATGCATTAGAAAAGACTAAAACCTGAAGAATGGGAGAGAACCAATAAACAGATCTTTAAGCTCTCCTTTTTTGGTAAAATAATGAATTCCAGTAGAGCAAAGTCACATAAAAACAACTTAAAATTATAAGCCACAACTGTTAAAAATAAAATGCTTAATTATGAAAGGAAAATATGCTATAGGTATGGCAGAAAGCAAGACGTACATATTAGAAAGTTTGGAGCATGAACTAGCATGCTACAAGATTTTAATTTAAAAAATGCAATTGAAGATTTTAAATGTGGAACAAAATTGAGGGACAGAACAAAAAAACTTGTTTTCAATTGAAATTGATTGGAAATTTAAATTTCTGAAATTGGTTTCTACTAAGATGATAAGCAAAAATAATAAATATAACGGGACGAACATACCTAGCCTCAAAATAAAATAATCACTCACTAAATGCTAGAAGAGATTCGTAACCAACAAGGCAACATCCAATGCTTTGGTCCACTATGCTGGTTACAAATGAGATAAAATGACAAATTAAATAAATACCTGGAAACTAGTGATGTTCTCCTTCAATTCAACATATTTTCCTGGGGCACCAGTAAAGACTTCTGCCACATGGAAAGGCTGGCTTAAGAATCGCTGAATTTTACGGGCACGGGCAACGGTCAACTTATCATCTTCACTGAGCTCATCCATTCCCAAAATAGCAATGATATCTTGAAGATTCTTGTAGTTTTGAAGTACTTTCTGTACACCACGAGCAGTTTGATAGTGTTCATCACCCAAAATAAGTGGGGAAAGCATACGAGATGTGGAGTCCAATGGGTCGACAGCAGGATAGATACCAAGCTCAGAGATCTATTCAATAATCATCAAAATCAAATTATTGAACAGATAACAAAAAATATCATTGCAACAATAACGACTGTAAGCAACACAATCAAACCTGTCGTGACAACACTGTTGTGGCATCCAAGTGAGCAAAGGTAGTGGCAGGAGCAGGATCTGTCAAATCATCAGCAGGCACATAGATAGCTTGGACAGAGGTAATTGAACCCTTCTTTGTGGTTGTAATACGCTCTTGAAGACCTCCAAGATCGGTAGACAATGTTGGTTGGTAACCAACAGCAGATGGGATACGACCAAGTAAAGCAGACACCTCTGAGTTTGCCTGCAATTGCATGATGACATCACATTTTTGAAAAGAAAAGTAATAACATGAACAATATTGTAGAAAAAGAGAGAAGACATTCTATAGAAGTTGTCCTTACTTGGGTAAAGCGGAAAATGTTGTCAACAAAAAGAAGCACATCCTGTCCTTCAGCATCACGGAAGTGTTCAGCAACAGTAAGTCCAGTTAGACCTACACGGGCACGAGCACCCGGGGGTTCGTTCATTTGACCATACACTAGAGCACATTTGCTTTCACTCTGAATTCATGAAACAACCAAGGTTAACAACTTTGAACATTATAAATAATATTATTGAATATGGATCTTAAACAACATTCCGCTCACCTGCTTGTCACCTAGCTTAATGACACCACTCTCAATCATTTCTCTGTACAAGTCATTACCCTCTCGTGTTCGTTCTCCGACACCAGCAAACACGGAGAAACCACCTAATAAATGGAACAAGTGAGCATACATTGCGGAGAAATAGTATCTCAACAATTTATAAATTAAGAGCATTAAGCTAGCATATACCATGAGCCTTAGCAACATTGTTGATAAGTTCCATAATAAGCACAGTTTTTCCTACACCAGCACCACCAAACAATCCAATCTTTCCTCCTCTTTGGTATGGTGCAAGCATGTCAACAACCTGTATGAAAAAAATTTATGAAAATTAGATTCCAAGCCATTACATATCCTAGCATGCTAATACCCATGGAACTGGAAAAGAACGCATTCCCGAGTAAACAAAAGACAGTAATAATCAACAAATAAAAATACCTTGATACCAGTAACAAGAATCTCCTGTTCAGTTGCTTGTTCAACAAAAGCAGGTGCTTCTCTGTGAATGGGCAAATAATGCTCGGTTTCTAAGGCAAGGGACAAAAATTACCATAAGTTAAAAAGCACCTCACGGAAATGATATAAAAAGCTCTAGTCTAAGCCCAGACATGAAAACACTTCATAGATTTCTTACTTAGTTCACCCTTCTCGTCAATAGGCTCTCCAATAACATTCATGATACGACCAAGGGTAGCCCTACCAACAGGAACCTATACAGAATACACAAGTTAATTAGAAAATAATGCTTAATTAAATGCTAGTGACAGACCTAAATACAAAAACCCAGATGGCAAATCCATGATGCAAAATGTAAGTCTAAAAGAAAGTGCAGAATTGGACCAGTAGGATCAGATCATAAGAACCACAGGCCTGTTTGGATTTTTATACAAAATTTAAAATAGTACTTTGTAACAACAGCACCATAAAACCATTGGAAATCTACTTTCAAAAACACAATTCTGGATGAGTATTAGGAAATTAAAAGTTAAGCACATCAATCAAAAAATCAATACAGGAAAGTGTCAAATGTTTTCACTCTGCTTCAAGAGCAATTAAAAATGAATCCAGGAAATGAAAACAGATAACATTAACTCAACCAAATAGACACTTAAGTTACTTTCAGTGTACTATACAGTAACATGACCGTGAAAAAGGTTAAAACACACACCAATTTCAGCGGATCAATATAATTATTTATTCAATTGATAGCAAGATACAGACAACCAATAATTTTAAACACTAAACTGGTTTCTTTTGACAACTACAAAGCGGTAAGCCCACATACGCATTCAAAAAACAGATCAAATTTCCTTCTTAAAAACATTAAAAAATTGGTCTATTCGATAAGGGCAAAAAACACATCCGGATCCACGAAACGCAAACTAAAGATTCAGAACAAAATTGTCTTAAAATCAGATCTTGCAATCCGTAATAACACCAACAAAGTCAAAATAATTCAAAACTACAACCAATAATTATAATTGAAACAAACAAGAAGTGATTCGGAATTTACAGTGATAGGGGAACCAGTGTTGAGCACGCGCCATCCTCTAACGACACCTTCGGTAGCATCCATAGCAATAGTTCTGACAACACCTTCACCCAAATGCTGTGCAACCTCCAACACCAATCGTACCTCATGATCCAAAACCTCAAGTGCGGTCAAGATCGGAGGCAAACCCTCTTCGAATCTGACATCGACGACGGCACCAATAACCTGACAAACATGCCCGATCGCACCTTTACCAGTGAATTCATCGGTGATTTTTCCACCTCCTGGCACCTCCTTCTTCGCCGGAGGGGTAGAAGGAGCTGCAGCAGCTGCGGCGGAAGTGGCGTAATCAGCGACACGGTTTAGAAGGTAACCGTAAGGAGAAGCACGGGATTGAGAAGAAAGCCTCGATGTTGAGGCGGAAATGGAGGGTTTGGAAGAAGATCGACGGAGAGAAGATCGAATCAGAGACGAAACGAGTCTGCGTGAAGCCATCTTCAGAGAGAGAAGAGGAGAGAGATTTCTAGGGTTTGTGGAGTGAGAGAGGTAGTGACACTATATAACGCAGAAACCAAAAGCTACTTTGTTTGTTTCATTTACGCCTCGATTCTTTTTCTATTTTGCATTTTTGTCCGTTTAACTTTTTGTTTATTCAATTAAGACCATAAAATTAAATATGTAATTATTAATTATTAATAATGAATAATAAATTTGAAAATCCAAAATCATAGTATATAGTATATAATTAAAAAAAATAACGTGTTTTTAAAAACAATTATAATCCTAGCATAAAAAAGACCGAATTATATAGTATGTTTTTTTGGATTTCCAAAATTCAGGAACCAAACAGATTTGACGAGTAACTAGAATTATATGCTTCACCACCGACCAATTGTTGTGAGTTGTGAAAATGATGCCTGCGCCTGCGTCCAACGTTCAAATTAAGCAAGAAAGTAAAAATGTACATGTTCGTGCTTCTGTCCCCTTTATTAAAAAAACAACACAACGGTAAAAAAAAAAGGGTAATAGGCTATGGTTCACGTTACAGTTGGAAATAACATCAAAATTAAAAAGAAATGAATTACCGGACAAAATTTTTTAAAAGTACAAGAGATCCTAAATTATTAAATTTAGCAATTAAAGTAATGAAAAAATATATATTAAGAGAAGCTCAAATTTGTGTGTGAATTGTGATTAAGACGGGGCATTTTCCTTGGCAATCTTGTCTGCCTTTGCAATGACTTCATCAATTCCACCAACCATGTAAAATGCTTGCTCTGGGAGGTCATCATATTTGCCATTCAACACACCCTGCATTAGTACACACAGAAAATCAAGTCAACCAGAATCCTT
>JBBPBO010000001.1:2865899-3048096 GCA_037974295.1 Cicer cuneatum | reverse complement strand
GGGAATTCCAAATAAACTGTCAATTGAAAAAGTTTTGCAAGCAGGTTATTTTCTTACTTTTAAAGTAGTTATAATGTTCTTAATGGTTTAAAAGTTATAATTTATTGATGGTGCAAAAATTCTTGACACCGACGTTCTATAAATTAAATCCAAATCTTAAACACACTCTACAACCTTTTAACAATATCTGTTTTCAATATTATTTCATTAAAAAAATGAATCAAAAAAACTAATAATAAGCTGCATAAGAAACATAATTCCTAGTGGCAGCAAAAAAGAAAAAGAAACATAATTCCTAGCTCAAATAAGGAATAGCCGAATATGTCCAACATAAACCAATATCTTGAGTCTTGCCCCCGAAAAAATCAAGAGATCCATATCAGATATGGAAGTGTATAATTAATTTCTAGTCGATTCACCAAAAAAGGAGCAAAAACAGCTCCCAAACAAAACTATCATTATCAGGTAGCCAGGTATATTTGAAAGCGATTATTTGAAAGTAAAAATAGATTGTGAAAATTTTCAGTTTTGAGAACTTAATTTTAAATATAGAATAGATGATAAATAATACCACTAGTGGTAAAATGAAATTACAGTAACCAACAAATAAGTACCTGGAAACTTTTAGTGTTCTCCTTCAACTCAACATATTTTCCTGGGGCACCAGTGAAAACTTCTGCCACGTGGAAAGGCTGGCTCAAGAATCGTTGAATTTTACGGGCACGTGCAACGGTCAACTTATCATCTTCACTAAGCTCATCCATTCCCAAAATAGCAATGATATCTTGAAGATTCTTGTAGTTTTGAAGTACTTGTTGTACACCACGAGCAGTTTGGTAGTGTTCATCACCCAAAATAAGTGGAGAAAGCATACGAGATGTTGAGTCCAATGGATCAACAGCAGGATAGATACCAAGCTCAGATATCTATATTAAACATTAATCCAAAACACATTATTTAGTTGATGTTGATAGGCAAAATATCAGTACAATTGCCACTTTATATGTTTAATTATCAAACCTGTCTTGACAACACTGTTGTAGCATCCAAGTGAGCAAAGGTGGTAGCAGGAGCAGGATCTGTCAAGTCATCAGCAGGCACATAGATAGCTTGGACAGAGGTAATTGAACCCTTCTTTGTGGTTGTAATACGCTCTTGAAGACCTCCAAGATCGGTAGACAATGTTGGTTGGTAACCAACAGCAGATGGGATACGACCAAGCAAAGCAGACACCTCTGAGTTTGCCTGCAATTGCATCACATTAGTTGTATGATAAAATGAAAAACAATTACAAGAACAATATCAATCTATGAAACATCGTAGACACGGACGTCAAAATTAACAATGATTCGTAGACAATGATAATGATTTAAGAATATGTCATTGCTAGATAAGCTATTCTCAATGAGTTGTTCGTACTTGAGTGAAACGGAAAATGTTGTCAACGAAAAGAAGCACATCTTGTCCTTCAGCATCACGGAAGTGTTCAGCAACAGTAAGTCCGGTAAGACCAACACGGGCACGGGCACCAGGTGGCTCATTCATTTGACCATACACAAGAGCACATTTGCTTTCACCCTAAATCCATGAAACAACCATAGTTAACAACTTTGATAAATGAAAACATTTTGAATAATATTGTTGAATGTGTATCGTGAATAGCATTTTATTTCACCTGCTTATCACCTAGCTTAATGACACCACTCTCAATCATTTCTCTGTACAAGTCATTACCCTCTCGGGTTCGTTCTCCAACACCAGCAAAAACAGAGAAACCACCTAATAAATGGAAACACTCAGCATACAATAATATATATAGAAAGGTAAAAGAGCATCTCACTAAGAATAAATTAAGAGCATTAATTTAGCACACATATATACCGTGAGCCTTAGCAACATTGTTAATAAGTTCCATAATAAGCACGGTTTTTCCTACACCAGCACCACCAAACAATCCAATCTTTCCTCCTCTTTGGTATGGGGCAAGCAAGTCAACAACCTGTATGAAAATTTTTAAGCAAGGTTGGCATAAAGGCATTGAATATTTGCACACATGAACAATTAAGGAAATGAGATTGATTAATGTAGTCACAAATAGACAAAAGAAAAAAAGACATTAGCTAAAGAAAAATACCACACCTTGATACCAGTAACAAGAATCTCTTGTTCTGTTGCTTGTTCAACAAAATCAGGAGCTTCTCTGTGAATTGGCAAATAATGCTCGGTTTCTAAGGCAATTCACAAAAATTATCATCAGTTGAAAACATTCAATAGAAAGGAAAGAAAAAACCCTAATCTATCAATTGGTCTTAAAAAAGACTTAGAGGTTTCTTACTGAAATCGCCTTTATGGTCGATAGGTTCTCCAATAACATTCATGATACGTCCAAGGGTAGCCCTGCCAACAGGAACCTAAATGGAATACACAAATACATTAGAAAAATAAAAAATTAAGCTAGTGACAGACACAGAATCAAAAGTATAATAAACCAAGGGGGCCAAATTCATCATCCATGCTTGCAAAATGTAACAAGTACACTTCCTATCAAATGCGGACATATGTCAATATCCACTATTGATACCACGTTGACACATTGATTACATTCGATCAGTTCATTTTTTCAAATGATTACCGGTATCAACGTGTGAATGTTGGGTGTCCATGTTAGTGGTTCATAGGATACTTACACTGATAGGAGAGCCGGTGTTGAGGACGCGCCATCCTCTAACAAACCCTTCAGTAGCCTCCATAGCAATAGTTCTAACAACTCCCTCACCCAAATGCTGTGCCACCTCCAACACCAACCGATTAGGCTGATCCAAAACCTCAAGCGCGGTCAAAATCGGAGGCAAACCTTCTTCGAATCTCACATCGACAACAGCACCAATCACCTGACAAATCTGTCCAATCGAACCCTTACCAGTGTGCTCATCAGTAACCTTTCCGCCACCGCCGGTAACTTTATTCGATGGAGGCGGTTGAGAAGGAGGAGGAGCAGCAGCAGCAGCGGCTGACGTGGCATATTCAGTTACACGGTTGAGAATGTAAGCATAGGGAGAAGCACGTGATTGAGAAGAGAGTCTTGATGTTGAAGCGGTGATGGATGATTTGGATTGAGATGGACGGAGGGAAGATCGAATCAGAGATGAAACGATTCTCCGTGAAGCCATCTTGAGCGGGAGAGAAAAGAGAAAAGAGAAAGAGAAAGAAAGAGGTTTGTGAAGTGAAGAAGTGACAGTTAGTTTAATGGGAAGAGGATGGTACATTGATGAGAGACTAAACCAAAAAAGAAGGTGAAGTTTTTTGGTTAACGGTTTTGGGGTGAGACACGTGGATGAAGACGTTTGAGTTTCGTGCGGTGTGATTTATTTTCCGCGCGCGAATCTGTCGTTTGAAGCTCTTGACTTTGAAAGAGTTTTCTGTGAGGATGCATGACGTGGCAGAAATTGCCTTCTTTGCTTACGCTCTCACTTTGCCCGCTACGCGACGAAATTTTCTGCAACCGTCGGGATTTGTTGAGCCCAAAGTCATACATACTACTTCCTCCCATATTATAAGGATTTTAATAACTAACTATACTATAGTATTGATTGATTGAAAATTATTATTTTGTAATGAGATAACTAAATCGATTATTATTATTTATTGTTAATATAAAATTAATTTAAATAATGTATTTTTATTTTTCTCTATTATAAATATTTTTATAATTTTCAATTTTACATACATTAAAATTTGACAAAGTTTAATTTGTTATCGTTTTCCTTTAAATTAGGGTGAGGGGACGTTGACAAAATTTACTTGTTACGGTTAAATTTTATTTTATTAGTTTAATTAAAAAAATTATTTTATTAGTGTTGTGCATGTATATTTTTAAGAGGAAATAAAATATATAAAAATTTGTGCAATGTAAGTGTAAATTAAAACTAACTCAAATTAAAATTGAGTATTGAAATACTGTAGTCCATTTGTCAAATTTTTATAACCCAATGTAAAATGATATACTCCACTCCAACGTTATAAAACCATTTTTATTTTAAAACACAAATGTTTTTTTTAGGCTAAACAGGTCTTTTAACTTAATTTTAGTTAACATTTTAGTCCTTTATCTTTTTCTTTTTTCGACTTGGTCCTTTATTTTAATTTTAAGTGACAATTTGATCTTTTATGTTTTAAAATATCAACAATATTATCCTCTCTTTTTTTACAAAAATTCAAAAAACTCATCAAAATTTTCAACCAAAATCCATAAAATCAATTATATTCTTTAATATAATACAAATTTCATCAAATTCGTAACTCAAATCTTCAAATAAACTCATACAAAAATTTTATCAAATTTCATTCTTTATTTGATGTTGTTAGAGATGGAAATATGAGTTTGAGTTTCAAATTTGATAAAATTTGTATTATATTAAAGAATATAATTGATTTTATGGGTTTTTGTTGAAAATTTTGATGAGTTTTTTGAATTTTTATAAAAAAAAAAAGGATAATATCTTTTTTTTATGAACAAAAGGGGCAACACCTAAAAAAAAAGTCTAGAAACCTCTAGAAAAGAAGAATACACACAAAACATATGTCAATAATCGTGCGAAATAAAAACAAACTAAACAGATATTAAAAAGTAAAATAAAAAATTATAAGATTTTAATTCAAATTCAAACCGTATTTTGTCAAAATATCATCAATTTGATTAGCTTTTCAAACCATGTTGTTTTTATGGCATTTAAAAGAAAAATGTTAACAACACTTTATCTAATAATTTTATTTTATGTAAATTATAATAAGTAATGTTGTTAAAATTGAAGATGCAAACACGAGAAGGGGAAGTTGAATTGTGTTTGACTTAACTTGAATACTTTTCCTGTTTTTATACTTTTAAAACAAAACTTGATGTATAATTAAAAACAGAGTTAGCAGCGGATAAAAAGTAAAAATAAACTCACAGTTTTTATACTGGTTCACCGTTAACGAGGCTACGTCCAGTCCTTTCACCTTGAAGGATTTCACTAATTCAAACCTTGAATTACAACCTTGCTACTGACCCTCCAAGTCAGTCTTTTCAAACAGTCTAACAATCCTAGACTTCTTTGAGGAATGCAGCTCCTGTCTTCGGTCAATCTGACAATCCTAGATTGTAGAAGAAATCACAACACTCTAAATCTAATTGCCAAGTAACCTGCTACCCCTTCTGACTCCCTCAGATTGTAGACTCTACTTCAACAACTTAGATTTAACACACAACACTATGAATCTAATTGCCAAGTAACCTGCTACCCCTTCTGAGGACTCTACTTCAACAACTTAGATTTCACACAGTGGAAAGAAAATAACAAGAGTACTTGCTTCTTGAAAGCTGGAACTCACAATTGACTTCTATGAAAATTTGGGTGTTTGTTTTGGAAGTGTATGACTCTTTTGTGATTTTCGATACTTCAGTATTCTGCCTTGAGCCTCACAATTGACTTCTATGAAAATTTGGGTGTTTGCTTTGGAAGTGTATGACTTTTTTGTGATTTTCGATACTTCAGTATTCTGCCTTGAGCCTCCTTTTATAGATGCAGATTTGGGCCTCTTCCAATGCTTAAATTCGAGCTGAATCTTGCTGGATTCTCTGTAAAAATATCTTGACCAATTGGGCTTCATACAAATAAAAAACATATATTCATATTTCCTTTCAAAATAACTGGCCAATTAAATCTGTTGGTTCCTTCCTGCCATAGCTCCTGAATTCCACAACACCTCACTTTATTTTTGTAATAAATCTTTTTAATCCTTTGATCAAAATAAATTAAATTCTCCACCGTATAAATTTCCTGATTAAATCTAGACCATTGGATCTTCATGCGCTAGTCCACATCTGGACCATACTGATTGTTATGATGTGATCCTCTGATTTCGGCCTTCCCTGGACCACACTTCCTGACCCTCTGATCTTCTGATTTCGGCCATCTTGGATGCGCACATGATATGCTATAATCCTCTGAATTTGGCCTTTTCTGGACTTGCACATCCCGTTCCTCTGATTTCGGCCAACACTGGGCCATGGTCTGATTTTCTGATCTGGACCATCACTGGACCAAATTGAAGGTGCAAACACGAGAAGGGGGGGTTGAATTGTGTTTGTCAAACTTAATTTCTGTTGCTGTTTTATTAAATATTGATTTGAATTATTCGATAAATAATTAATCAGATTCAGCAGCAGATAATAATAACATAATAACACAACAATTTATACTGGTTCACCGTTAACTAGGTTACGTCCAGTCCCTTCATCTAGAAGGCCTTTTACTAATTCAAACTCCTTTGAATTACAACACCACTGACCCTTCAAGTCAGTCTTCTCAAACAGCCTGACAACCCCAGACTTTTGAGGAATAATAACACCTTAACTAAACCAGCTAAGTCTTCTCCTACCAATCTGACAACCCCAGATTGAAGAAGGAATCTACACCACTTATAATAAAGGTTTAGAACTTTGCAATGTTGCTTCTGGAAAGCTGTTTGTTGCACTGTATTTCTCTCTCGAAAACACTTAGAAAATATTGCTCTTGTTCATTTGTGTTTCTCTCTTTTGAACTCTCAGATATCTTTGAATTGAAGCTTGAGTTCTTGTGTTTTTCAATTCTTTATTCTTCAGCATTAAGTCTCTATTTATAGTTGAACTTTAGAACTTCACTGATGCTTTACTTCTGCAGTATATTTAGATTAATCTGTTTTGAGAATATTCTGGAGTAATTTGCTCAGATTCTGTTTTGAGCCTTTTTCTCCAATTCTGTTTTGAACGTTTTTCTCAGATTCTTTAATCCTCATGATCAAATCTGCACCCTTGGATCTTCATGCGATATTCCACAACTGGACCAGCCGAATTGATATGCTGTAATCCTCTGATTTCGGCCTTTGCTGGACTGCACAGTCTGTCCCTCTGATTTCGGCCACCATTGGGCCATGGTCTGATTTTCTGATCTGGACCATCAATGGACCAAATAATTATTTCTGAACCATTGATCTGGAAGTTTTTACTCTGATCTGGACAGATTATGGACTTTGGTCTGGAATAAACTGAAATTAACTTGAACAAAAAATATTTCAGTCTGGACATTTTACCTTTAATTTTGGACCAGGTATGGATTGATTCTGGAACTCATTTCTTTTGGTCTGGACTTAGTTCCATGTCCTGAATCATGCTATCTTATGGTCTTGGGCAAATCTGGATTGATCCTCTTGTTCTGGACTCACAAACATACCTTCTGGTCAAGTCTGGAACAAGTATGGACTGTGTAATTTTTCACAGCCAGGCCATCTTCTGGTCAGAATAACTTCTGGAATAAAATTGATATTTGACTCATGTTTGTCTGGAACAACTCTCCTTCTGGCAGGCTTTCCAATGGTATGATCCATGTTTCATTATGATTTTTCTTCCTTCTGTTCTGGGCCACCAAACATATCCTCTGGTGATGTTTTGACATCCTGGAACATCTTCTGGAAATTCCAGAATTCATTTTCCTTTGATCTCTGCTTCTGTTTCCTTCAGTTTCTGGAGCATTTAACTTAACAATTCAAAGTACAAAATAAGTTTACATTGAGTACATTTGTAAGCATCAAAATCCTAAGTACTTAGAACCAACTTGGTTCCAACACAAATAATTATTTCTGAACCATTGATCTGGAAGTCTTTACTCTGATCTGGACAGATTCTGGAATTTGGTCTGGAACAAACTGAAATTAACTTGAACAAAAAATATTTCAGTCTGGACATTTTACCTTTGATTTTGGACCAGGTCTGGATTGATTCTGGAATTCATTTCTTCTGGTCTGGACTTAGTTTCATGCCCTGAATCATGCTATCTTATGGTCTGGGCCAAATTTGGATTGATCATCTTGTTCTGGACTCATAAACATACCTTCTGGTCAAGTCTGGAACAAGTAATTTTTCACTGCCAGGTCATCTTCTGGTCAGAATAACTTTTGGAATAAAATTGATATTTGATTCCTGTTTGTCTGGAACAACTCTCCTTCTGGCAGGCTTTCCAATGGTATGATCCATGTTTCATTATGATTTTTATTCCTTCTGATCTGGGCCATCAAAGATATCTTCTGGTCATGTTTTGACATTCCTGGAGTATCTTCTGGTCATTCCAGAATTCATTTTTCTGGAATCCTTTGATCACTGCTTCTGAGTCCTTCAGTTTCTTGGGCATTTAACTTAATAATTCAAAGTACAAAATAAGTTTACATAGAGTACATTTAAAAGCATCAAAATCATAAGTACTTAGAACAAACTTGGTTCCAAGAAAAATCAATGGAAAAAAGTCAATGAAACCAAACCAAATAAACATATATGTGCTGGTCACGAGTCACTTATACTAATAATTTATAGTAGTAATTTATAAATACTTTATATTTACTTAAAGTTTTAGAAGCCACAATATTCAAGATATCGATAATATTTTTTTATATTAAAATGTTTCATTTGTTTTAAAATAAATGTCGTTTAAGATTCTTTTATATAATTTATAAAAAAAATACTTTACATTAAAAAATAATAAATCAATAAATAAGTGTAATAATTTTAAATTGGAAGAAATTAATCAATGCTACATTGAAATAATTAAACAATTATTATTTTGGAATATATTTTGTTTTTAAACGACACTTATTTTTTTAACAAAAAGAGTAATTTTAATTTTAAATAGTTTTACATATTTTTGAATTATAGTTTAATCTTTTGATTAAAAATATTATATTACACTTGTTAAAGAATTTAGTTAGAGTGCTAAAACATAATTATAACTATTTTTCAATAATTTTTTATAATTATTATTAATGTCTTGTTAACTAATAGTAGTTGACACATATAATTGTATTTTAAAATGATTTTGTTTGACTTAGATTAAAGTTTAAAATTCTAAGAGGAGTTTGTAATTGTCTTTGACTTTTTATAAGACGTGGTTTTTCTAATCTATTTTTTATTTTGGTTTAAAAAACTGTGTTGTTTACATGTGCAATGCATATGAGGTGGAATTATAAACATGCCCTAAAATCTTAAATAAAAATTTTTGGCCAAAAAATCTCTCATTATATTTACTTTGTTAAGTGGGCTTAGTTGGTTCAAAACGTTTTTATTTGTGTACCTTGATTATTTTGACTTAATAAACAGACTTCTAATAAGGTTATAGTTTTATTAATATAAAAAACATATATCGATTAATCTAATTTACTTTCACCCTAGTACAATGGTGTAATATCAATATGCCTGCTAAAAATTAAACTATGATATATCTGCTCATTCAAACCAATAATGTGTTTTTAAACAACAAATAAGAGTTCAATTAAAAATAAGAGTAAAAGACACATTCAACTAAGAGATACTTGGAAAGAAACAAAACAAATAAAGAATCCCAAACAAATAAATATAGGAGGACCTTATATCTAACGATGAACACACACTACTCATAGAAAAGACACTGATTAGTTGGACTCCGTTTTGCCTTTGTCATAAACCGTTTCAAATGGACATTATATCACGTGCTTTTTATGAAAATTCAACTTACTATACTGAAAAAAACTATCATCACGTCTCTTTATTCACTGTTTGTCATTACTTCAGCTTTCTGATTTGCATAAACTACTTTCCTAACCTGCATGAAGTAAAAAACGATTAACTTAAATCAAGAATCGTAATAAATAATATATTATTTGTATTTGTGTGAAGTACTTCTCTATGCCAATCTGTACGTGCATTCAGTATAATTAATGCTATCCCTTGAACACAAAGTCCACATATGATTCCCATCCAAAGTCCCTGCCAATAACAATTTTCAATATAGGAAGCAGGAACACACAAAAACTGCCCTTAATAATCAGAACTTAAATTTTGTGCGAAAGAAACTCACCATCCCTCCAATATGGAAGACAAATGCAAATAGGATAGAAGAAGGAATTCCAACAATATAGTAAGCACCAAGGTTTATAAATGCACATACATTTTGCCAACCACAACCTCTACCAGCTCCTTTTCAAGCCAAACCAGATATTAATTATTAAATGAATTTGAAAACCATAAGTGAATAAGTATTTGTGAGACTATTTGAGAGAATCTATAAATATAATTACCGACATGTTCATAAATTATTTTTGGACTTACGAAAATGAATTATATCTTATATGAAAACAATTTGAATTTATAAACATAACTTATATATAGACACTTAATTTAGCTGTTTATCCAAACAGGATTTTAGTATCACAAGTATTTATGAGCAACTTAGTGACTGTTTAATTTAAAACAGTATTTTCTATCAGCTAAGAGATTGAATTTAAGTGATTAATAAACTTCAGACAAAGATGATTCGATCGGAAGTATGTGAGTGATCCCTATGTGGAATAATACTTGCCTCTTGACATGACTCTAGATTAATAAAACATACAAATCTTCAAAAATAAGTGAAAACAAAGTGTCAAGTTTTATGATTAGAAGTGAAAACAAAAAATGAAAATACAAACTGCTTTCTAAAATTTAACAAGCCCTTCATAATCATATATGACCACATGATTTGATTGTTGTGAAGAATGAGAATTACCAGAAAGTACACACTGGAAACCATCTAGGAAATCAGAGAGTGCTAGCAAAGGCATCATCTTGGCAACATATTTGATAACTTCATCTTCATTGCTATAGAGTTTTCCCCAAACATTCCTTACCAAAATGGTAACCAATACTACTGCTGTACCCTCTACTATAGCAATTACAATCATCACATAGAGAGCCAAAACTGCACCTTGTGCATTTCCACAACCTAGTTCATTTGACACTCTTGTGCTTCATTGAAACCATTAAGTCAATAAGTACAAAATCCATGGCAAGAAGTCACAAAACTTGCATCACAAGTCATAACCATGTCACTGACCTTATGGCACCACCAAGACCAACAGAGATCATATAGACCATCCAACATGTATTAAGGCTGCCAAAAAAGTTAAAGGTTCATATGAATTATGATGGAGATGGAATATTGGACAATTGGCTCTTTTCTTTTTCTTTGACCAATCGACCTAGTCTAAGAATAATGGATCAGTCAGTTAATGGTTTACCTTATTGATAATACAGATGTCTCTAGTTGTGGGTTTGGTAGAAGGCCAGAGAGAAGAACAACCATCTCAAAGGACCAATATTCCAAACTGTCAAAAGGAAACAAATCAGTCAATATAGTTCTTGTATCCGTAAGTATATATTCTATATAGTAATTTGATGGAGCAAACTGACTAACGACAGACATATCCGATGACCAAACTAACCAACAAAAAAAACATATGAGAACCAAACTGACTATCAAAAGACAGATCAGGTATGTTTTTGTAGTTTTACTTGTAATACATTGAGACTATAGTAACAAAGACTCGTATATTTAAAGACCAAAATGACTATTTACTCATTTTTATTATCTTCTCCTGATATAGACGAGTTTGCGTGAAAAGAGAAGAAATTCTAACTTAATCACTTAAATTTAGAAAAAGGTGAGTTTAGATTACCATATCATAACAGCTGAAGCCACTGCAAGCTTTAAAAAACTAAAAACATCATTCAAAGCTTCTTTGGAAACACCATTCCAAGTTGATGCACAAGCTGATGCTGAATTTATGTAAACAACCAACATAAACACATTAACCCAATAAGCCAAGCTGATTGCCAAGGCTGCACCTTTGATTCCAAATTCATATTCAAACACAAAAACCCAACAAAACACAACATGCACCAAAGTTGTGATTCCAGAACTTATGAACATTGGATAGACATTGTTTTGTGTCTGAAGAAATCTGTTAAGGCATTGAAGGAGGGCATATGCAAAAAGACCAGGGATCATCCACCTAATAAATGTTCCAGCTTCTGTTGATATTTCATGGTCTTGGCCTAATGATATGAGAAGGTTTCTTGTGTTAAACCAAATTAAAGATAAGGGAATGCTCATGCCTAGAAGAACAAGCATTGCTCTTTGTGTGTGAATTCCTAGCATGTGATATTGTTTGGCGCCATAGGCTTGGCCACATAGTGTCTCCAATGCACTCCCCATTCCTAACTTCAAAAACGTATTTGAAACATAGTAAGTTCAGTTATGCTTGCAAACTAGAAGTGGTATAGTTGATTATTTTTAAAAGATGTAATGAAGTTCATCAACAAATATTTTGTTCTGGAGTCCTGCAATTAGTCTTGTTTGAGGACTAGTTCAACTACCATTATGTAGCTTTGTGCAATGAATTTGGATTAGAATGTGCTAAAAATTGAGTGAATAGGCAATTTCATTCCTAAAATTGTAATAAAAAAGATCTTTTTGTTAAGTTCAGTCATTTAAGAGCATAATGTGATATGTTAAACGGAGGTGTGACACTTGATAAGGACTCCATATCATCACCATGTATTTAGAGACGAAATTGTTCATCTCTACAACACATGACGTGATTTTCTATTAGATTTTGGTTTGGGTAAAAAAATGGAGAAAATAATTTCTACTCTTTTACCTAACAAATTATAATAGACATTTCATCTTTGAAGACTTGACTGTGATGTGAAATAGCCACATGGAGTGTCATATTTTCATTTATCATATGAGACTTTTGACATGTTTCAACTTTTGAAATTGTTGTTTCGTAAAAACTAAGGACTAATTTGAACTATGGTTACAATTTCAATTAATTGCTTATTCACTTGTCAAAATAATAGTTAAATGAACAAAATGCAAAAGAAACACACTAAAATAACAAGATTAACATTATCAACTCATGAAATCAAGTTCAAGATATTAAAGAAAATTAACACAACCCACTTACCAAAACACTGTAACCAGTGACTGAGGCAAAAGAGTTACCTAAGGAAGCACCTGAAAGAGGAAGTTTCCCAAGATGACCAACAAACATAATAGATATCATTTGTAAACTATATTGCAACAAACTAACTGCAATAAGAGGCCCTGCTAGCCATACTTGCTTTTTAGCTTCCTCAATAACATCTTCTCTGCTGAAACAACAATGATCAGATGTATGGGATTCCAATTCATGGTTTCTATGTTGGTTTGAACACAGTGGAGTCTCAAGATTTGATTTGTTTGATGTTTCCATTGTCAGCAAGAGGACAAGACATTCATTTAACACCAATAAAATCTATCAATATTTATGTGTTTGTGTCTTTTTTATTAATCAATAATATAATAGTAAGATCAATCATACCCCAATCATGTAAAATAAAAAACACTAGTCCCATTTACAAGTGGACAAAATCAAGGTTAGCAGCATTACAAATAGACAAATAATCAAGTCTAGTCATAATAAAAGAAAAAATAATGGCTCTAGTCCAAGTTCTATTACTCTAATGTAATTTCACAATCTTAGTTTTTTCTTGTTCATAACTAATATGAAGTATGGTTTTTCAGATTTTTTTGTTGTTGATTAAGTCATAATTAATATGACATATGGTTTTTTAGATATTTTTGTTGTTGTTTAAGATATCCGGTGGAGCATCTGTCCTCCTATACTGGATTTAATATATCATGATTTACTCTTACTCTAACTTACACTTTCTTACTTTTCGATTAATATTACAAATATGTAATTATAATTTACTAACTTTTTTTGGATACATTGTAACTTACTATTTATACGTACGAACAAATAAGTTGATGTAAGTTAAGAAATCCGATTAATTAATCATTTGTAACTTTATGAATGGATTGTAAGCGACTTGTAAGCAGTGAACAGCTGTCTCTCACTCTCGGTTATTTACTCTTGCCAGTTTTTACACTACTTAATTAATCAATGAGCTATAACTCTCGTAAAAAAACAATAATTAAGCTGTAACAATTAATTAGTAGTAATCGTAATAATTGTTACGTCATTTAAGGCAATAATTTAAATTTTTTCCCACTCTTCACCAAACTTGTATAATATCGGATAATATCTAAGTTATGAGAAAAATTATACGAAGATTCATTTTATTTAAAGGTAACTTGGTTCAATCATAAATAAAATTTAAAATTTACATGCATTTTTTTTTTAAAAAATTGTGTTCTCAACTTAAAATATATTTTTTGTGATTAATTTATTTTAAAATTATATAATTTAAGAAATCATGAATAATTATGAATATTTTAAGTTAAAAACAACACTATAAAAATAAAAAAGTACACATAAGTTTTTATCTTTAATATTACTCTTTCATACGTGTCACTTACATGTTGAACCGTGACTAATATTAGTTTCTTGATGTGAATATTATTGTTGTACCAATGATATGACTAAAAAAATAGACTTTAATAATTTAAAATTTAATCGATAAATAAATAAAATTTAATTATAAACTATTTAAATTAAAATTTAAATTTAAACTTTTCAAATAATTTGTCTTTTAACGTAAATTCATTAACATTGCAATTTTATTTTTTTGACGGTATTCTCAACTCTTGATGAATGTAAAAAATATTTTGATAGTTATAGTGAAAAAACGAATGTATTTTTTTAATTTAATGTTAGCATATATACTACAGTACAAAATAAAAACAATTCAGCCATGTCTATCAAGATTACCAATGGATACAGTACAAGAAAACGAATGTATATTTTATTTAATCAGCATGCTACTTTGTTTTTTTCTTAGTGTAAGCAAACTATACGGCTAGAGTTCCATGACATCGAAGTCTATATATATAATATGATAAGAATATAATGAATATTTCCTAAAATAAAATCTATAATAAATATTAACTTATGTGGTCCGGATTTGACCTGGTTGAAGCCTGAAGGTTCATATCAGGCAAAGCACATCAGCAAGTATCCATCAATTCATAGATTTCTTTTAAAAATGTCAATACTCTATTGTTTTTTTTAAAAACTAATAAATTATTTAATTTTTAAAATAAATTTATAGAAAAGTATATTTAAAGATTTAAAATTAAGTATTATTTATAAGTATGTTCAATACTCAAATGACCATTGATTATTAAGAAAGCAATAAAATAAAAATCTATTTAAATAATTTAATACAAAAATTTAATTTAAATGGTCATAACAATTTTTTTTAACAACATAAGTATGTTTGCACTATAAAAAAATGGATTTTGAATTTAAAGTCGTCTATCTCCATCTACCTATTATTTTCAAACAGTAAAAAACACGAAAGAAATTAATAAAAATAATTTTATACTATTTTAGCTTCCAATATAAGAAGAAGAAAAAGAATATACTGTATTTAGTTCTAATTATAAAATAAAAAAGTTAGAGATTTTCTAATTTTATTTATAAAAAAAATTATGACTTTAAAGATATATTTATTATTTTAAAGAATTTTTTATCTTTATTTAATATTGTCTTTTAAAATATGTATCTCACTTTTCTATGAAAAATTTATTTATAAAAATATTAAAAAAAAATATTGGTATCGATATTTTTTATTTTATTTTTTATAATTGGAATTGGAGAGAGTATATAACTATTTTTTCCGATAAGTCCAGGATTTTTCATTGGAAATCCTAACGTGAGTGAACATTATTATCATGGCTTATAAATTGTGAAACGAAAGCACGAGCTTATAAAAAAAGGCACGAGACGAGAGAACCAAAAAAAACTCTGTAACACATTATACCGACTCATATTATTATTATTATATTTCTCTCTAACATTTTCTACCGTTTTTCTTCTTCTTCTTCTTCTTATTCGAAATAAGCGGATAGAAAATCACGATGGAGGAAAGTCTTTTATCAAAAAAGATTTATGAAAAAACAGAGAGTGATTTGGAAGAGAGGAAGAGAATTAGTTGGGATGTTTACATGAAAGAAATGAAAAGGATTTGTCACACATCAGTGCCTATGGTGGTTGTGATTTCTTCACAATATTTGTTGCAGGTTGTTTCAATTATGATTGTTGGTCACTTAGGTGAACTCTATCTCTCTAGCGCCGCCTTATCCATTTCATTTGCTGGTGTCACTGGTTTCAGCTTCCTGGTATGTTTAAACTCTCCACTTTTCACTAATTCATCAAATATAAACACAAAAATATATATTTTTTAAATTTTAAATTAATGTATATCAATTTTATACTAAGTTAACTCATCTTTATAAAATCAATTTTTAAAGTGGGAAGTGTCTCTTTTTATAAATTAGTGTAGAGCTCCTAACACTACTGACTTTGTGAGTGTATGTATATAGATGGTGGATGGTCGGATGGATTAGGCTTTGATACCATATTAAGCTTTGTATCTTTGTATTTGGATTTTTCCTAATACATTTATATTTCTTTTTAGAGTAGTACCACACAAACACTCCAACACTCCATTTATGTAATTTCATCACCTCTTTAATTATTAGTAATTTAATTCAAATTATTAGCTTATTATTCCTTTAATTGGTTGCTTGATTTTCTGTTACTATGTAGTTTATATTGTTCTTTTTTTTTTTAAAGTATTTGATTAATTAGTAAATGAGGTGGATGTTTTTTTTAACATTAAAAAATAGGATAGTGTCTACATTTTGATGGAAAATATATTTGTATTTTATTTTCTAAAAAAATATTGAATGGTTTCTTTCTGTTCATAGTCTTTTGATAAAGAAAATATATTATTTTGAATTTGTAGATTTACTTTTTCAGCTCTTCTTTTGTGGCTGTAATGTAAAGTGAGTTTTTAATAGAGTTACTTAAGAAAATAATATTTTAGATTGTAGAAGACTTTACTAGTACACCAAGAGGAGGTAGGGCCGCTATTAATGAATGAATTTAGGCAGGAATCTGCCTCACACCTTCATTTTTAGTATTTGGAATTTTTTTTACATTTTGTGAGTTGAATTAGTCAAAGTTAAGAAGCATTATTGACTCTCATTTTAACTGCTCATTGGAAGATTTATTTAGCATCTCACTTTATTACAAACTCCTAGGACTAGTATGCAGTGTCGTTTATTTCACATTGATTATGAAGCTCCACATGGATTACAAATGGCTTAAGTAGATTGAGGCCACCTTTATTTTTTTCTTATAATCCAAGAAAATGAACCAATATATTCTGACACAAGTAATCGATATTTAAATATATTAACTATTTAGTTGTAGTAAAAAAATATAGGTTAAAAGATGTCAATTTCTTAAATAAATCTTTAAAGCATTAGTTTTTAAAGTTGCACGAATGATATTTTGGTTTATACAAAAAAAATAAACCAGAAAAATGCATCCGATTTTACCATTAGTACCCTAAAAACAAAACAAAAAATTCTAGGTGATGTTTTTTCCTTTGAATTTATCATAAAATCTCAGCTTTGAAGAATGGTTTTTCTGGAATCTATGTGAAACCATGCATACTTTTATGATCTAGGAATAGAAATTACAATACTATATTGTGTCTGGTTCAAATATACTAGAAAGTACCGTTAAAGTATTAAATCTACCAAAGTAAAGGCGAATAATTGTATTTAGTGTTCAACCACTAGTTATGTAACTATGACATTTCGTATCGAAGATGTGTCCAATATCCAATGCATGTCTTGTTTGACACTAACACATGTTGTTACCTCACCTTAGTCACTTTCACTTATTTAAACTAATATAATTTATCATAAAATCTCAGCTTTGAAGAATGGTTTTTCTGGAATCTATGTGAAACCATGCATACTTTTATGATCTAGGAATAGAAATTACAATACTATATTGTGTCTGGTTCAAATATACTAGAAAGTACCGTTAAAGTATTAAATCTACCAAAGTAAAGGCGAATAATTGTATTTAGTGTTCAACCACTAGTTATGTAACTATGACATTTCGTATCGAAGATGTGTCCAATATCCAATGCATGTCTTGTTTGACACTAACACATGTTGTTACCTCACCTTAGTCACTTTCACTTATTTAAACTAATATTGGTGCTTATATGTTAGTGTCATTGTCGTGTTTAATGTCTCTATCTGATTAACTAGTTTAACTTTATTTGGATGAATAGATGGGAATGGCTTGTGGACTAGAAACAACTTGTGGACAAGCTTATGGAGCTAAACAATACCAAAGAATAGGAATGCAAACATACACTGCTATATTTTCTCTTATATTGGTTTGTATTCCACTTTCTTTTCTTTGGATCTACATTGAAAACATACTAGTTTTCACAGGCCAAGACCCTCTAATTGCACATGAAGCAGGAAGATTCACAATATGGCTTATTCCAGCACTTTTTGCATATGCAATACTTCAGCCACTAGTTAGATATTTTCAAATGCAAAGTTTGCTTCTTCCAATGCTTTTAAGCTCTTGTGTCACTCTTTGTATCCATATACCTCTTTGTTGGGCTTTAGTGTTCAAGACAGGGTTGAATAGTGTTGGTGGTGCATTAGCGATGAGCATTTCCATTTGGTTAAATGTGATTTTCCTTGGATTATACATGAGATATTCTTCTTCATGTGCAAAAACAAGAGCTCCAATTTCTATGGAGCTATTCCATGGAATTTGGGAGTTTTTTCGCTTTGCTATACCTTCTGCAGTAATGGTTTGGTGATTCATCTTCCTCTTCAACTCAACTTGTATATATTTTATGGGTTTAATTCGTATACATTGTCAGTGTAAATAATTTTTACATTGTCACTCAATGACAGCCGTCAGGTCATTAGAGATGTTTGACTTTTATCATAGTTACCTCTAAAGTCATGCACATGAATAGTTGTAATGTGCTGACAGTATAAAACTTTTTACACTGACGGTAATTAAGCTCATATTTCATTTATCGAAAAGTACAATATTCACTCTACCATTCTCTTTTCAACACTATTTTATTGAGTGAAATTTATTTAGGTCTACTATCTTTAGAAATAAGTCCCATAAATTTTATCAAATAAAAGAGTGAATGTTGAAATGATAGGTTGATGTGTTTTTTATATAATAAATATTTATAGTATATAATCTTGCCACGACTAATCAAAATTTCTGTATCCGTTTATGACTGTAGCCTTGAGTGGTGGTCGTATGAGCTAATGGTGTTGCTATCTGGGCTGTTACCAAATCCACAACTTGAAACTTCAGTTCTATCAGTTTGGTATGTTTGTGCTACAAATTTTGTACTAGTTTAGTGATTCATCAATCATGTCTTGTTGATATTTTTGCTAATTCTTTTTCCATTTTTATATAGTCTCAATACCATTGCAACTCTCTATACAATACCATTTGGAATTGGAGCTGCAGCAAGGTATATACAAGTTTATGTATTTAACAGGAAAAAATAGTACAGTAATCTACAAATATTCGTCTCTCATTACTTCTAATTTTTTAAGCATATTCACAATTTTTATAAGTTGGTATATTATTTTTTTAAGTTACATAAAGAAATAATGTTAACCTTATACAAATCAACCATATAGCCTCAAACATGTGCGAACGGAAGAATATTTTACTAGTATTCTACATAAATGTTACAATATTTATAGCTACCTTTGAACTTATATCTAATTAAATTACCCTTATCCTTTTTTTTTTTATTGTCTCTGAATGTAGCACAAGGGTTTCAAATGAATTAGGAGCTGGGAATCCATTTGAAGCACGTGTTGCTGTGTGGGGTGCTATGTCACTTGCACTCATAGAAGCAAGTATAGCGAGTGCAACCCTATTTGCATGCCGCCATGTTTATGGTTATGTTTTCAGCAATGATAAGGAAGTTGTTGATTATGTCACTGTCATGGCTCCTTTAGTTTCTATATCTGTTATATTGGATAGCATACAAGGTACTCTGGCAGGTAAAATCCTCTCTTGTCTATCCTTCTCAAGTAACTTTTTAATAGAAGCAATCACCAGCTTGTAATGTTATCGTCCTTCAAGTGTAAGTCACCCATAATACACTACTATGGGTCACCACTCTTATTTATCGTCCTTCCAGTTTAAGTCACCCATAATACACTAGGATCTCCAACTCCTGCAGCAGCAGCAATGGACTAAACGTTTAGGACTCTTAAGAGACTTTGACACCGCATCTCAACCTAAAACCTTAAGGTAATGGGTATATGGATCACCACTCATATATATCCAACATTATGGGTAATGGCATAAATTGTTTTTAAATAGTTTTTTTAAAACTCGAAACAACATTTTTTCCAACATTGA
Organism: Cicer cuneatum; assembly: GCA_037974295.1. NCBI lineage: Eukaryota > Viridiplantae > Streptophyta > Magnoliopsida > Fabales > Fabaceae > Cicer > Cicer cuneatum. The sequence goes on along the minus strand of JBBPBO010000001.1, from coordinate 3,027,987 downwards.
AAATCTGTTAGTTTGCCTGTTGGTTTGATTCTAGTTGCACCAAAGTCTGATTTAACCGTACCAAAATCTGTTTTGACCGAGATTGAACTGGGTTGTACTATTTTTAATATTTGCCTTTTTACTTACCTTTTTCGTCTTTAATGCTTTCTTATTATTTTATTTGTCATCCAATTCAACTATGGTTGAACCAATTAAATCACAATCCCGAAAGTTTCACCAATTTAATTTTTTGTCTCTTTTTTAAAATATTGATCAAAACACTAAAAAAGCTTTCTGAGTTTGTTTTACTACTCTTGATTCAGGGATTGCTAGAGGTTGTGGATGGCAACACTTGGGAGTTTATGTGAATCTAGGAGCCTTTTACCTCTGTGGGATTCCTGTTGCTACAGCATTGGCTTTTTGGGTACAAGTGGGAGGAAAAGGACTTTGGATTGGCATACAAGTTGGTGCTATTGTTCAATGTGCTCTACTTTCTATCATAACAAGTTGTATAAATTGGGAGAAACAGGTATGCCCTTTAACCCTTGTCTTCAAATCACAAATTTCAAATTTAATGTGCCTGGATCACAATTTTAAGGACAATAAGGTATAGTCAATTTAGATAATATATTTTTTCCAAACGAAAATTTATGATACGGATTTGGATATCTTATATTAGTTATACGGTGCTATAATGTGGAGACCGTTTGATATAGTAAGAAGTTATAGAGATTCTTAGGTCTAGAGAGATCTCTAGATTTAACAATCTCTACAGTTGTTGTATTGTGCAGTGCAGCTGCCGTAGGGGATCCAAACATGCGAGACAATATGATATGGAAGAAAAAAATTAAATGATCTTATGATGATTATGAGGAAGTATGACCCTTTTAGGCATTAATTTATCAATTAATTTCAATTGTGTGGTTTTGCTAATGTAGGCAATGAAGGCTAGACAGAGGTTGTTTGACTCTCAATTTTCAGTAGAGAGTAGATTGGTATGATATGATCAAGGTCATTGAGTGAAGGCCAAATTTGTCAAGGGTACAATTCTTCAAGATTAAGGAGGAGGAGCTTATTTCCTTTATTTTAAGTAGATACTATATAGTATATATGAGCATATACATTGATGTATATGACTATGAATCTTGGAGCATTTTTATACTACTAGCATTGTGCTGCACGGAATGTCAATATTGTCATTTATGTGGTGTACTTTTGTGTGATTGTGATCTGTTAAGCATTTGTTTGGTTCTGCGTCGGATGGAAAGCGTAATTTAATCTTTTTTAAACCATAAAAAGATAAGAAGAAATAAGGAGCTATTAGGGAGATATAGGTACTCAGCAGTGAAGGGTTGATGAATTGATTTTGGGTCACCGTAAAAGTTTGAAATTTTAGCTTTGAATTAAACTAAAGTTTGAGTTGGAATTGATTCACCTTTATCACAGCTAAACACAATTTTTTTGGGATCAAATCATGTTTCAAGGTAGTGGACATACGATGAGAGCTTGTCATCGTGAAACCAAATGAGTACTTAAAGAAAAGATAATTAAAAATTGAAGCGACTTGAGATAATCTTTTGTATTTAAAATTTTAAATCTAAATGTGTTACTCTCTCCATAAAAATTAATGAGAAGATAAAATATTAAATATAGTACGCATATCACAGTTTACTTATTCGCATTTAAAACGTAACTATAATTCACCAACAACATTTAATGAGTCTCAGCATCTAGCATATAGTACTATAATTGGTGAGTTACATTATTGAGTCTTAACAACACTGTGGATCTTTATTACAGGAAGCACCCTGTGGTAGTTGCTGAGTAGTGAAATTCTTTTTTGTAATATAGGATAAAGTTGAAGGGGCGCGAGTACCGCTACCGCATGTAATGTTTAGCCGAGGAGTTGGTTCTCTTAGTTTCGTGTTCGGAACAATAAAATAATATAATATAATATAATATATATCAGTTGTTTAATTCAATTTGAACCATCTAAAGTGCTACATATATTTAAATTAAAATATTAAAAAAACATCAAAACGCCAAAACCATGGCTTTATCTATTAGTTTCAATTTTAAAGGTTTTTGTTACCCAAAGAGCTACAAGGTATGGAAAAGGGTCTCTTAGAGAAAGAAAGAGAGGGTGGTGCAATCGTAATAACATGGAGTGTGTTTGCTCACGAGGTGAAAGATGTTGGTTTTCTAGCTTTGCCTATGGTTACTGTGACTTTGTCACAGTATTTTCTACAAATTATTTCAATGATGATGGTTGGTCATTTGGGTAAGCTTGCTCTTTCTAGCACAGCCATTGCTATATCTCTTTGCGGTGTCACTGGATTCAGTCTTCTTGTAAGTCTTCTTTTCCCTTATGCTTATCGCTTGCTATTAAGTTTTTTATGTTGGATCTAACTAGTGACTAGTGAGTGACCTCAATAGTAGCGGTTACCGCATATGAGAAGATATATGATACCAAATGAACTTTCGGTGGTTGAACCGGTTGATAAATATAAAATTACATAAAACTGTTTTTAATTAATATTTGTATTTTTCAATTATGATAATAAGAGAAAAAATATGAGAAAGATATACTATAAGTTATAAGCTATAAACTTAAATGCTACTAGAAATAGCAACTCAAAGCAATAAGCACGTCACATAAAACTGTTATGAAACAACTCTATTTTGATCACGTGAGTTTATACACATAATCTATTCATTATAAGCTAAAATTTGACCTTGCCAAACAGACACATAAACTTTGATATCGAATTATATTATTTTATATTACGCCTAATTGATCCGTACAAGGTGCGTGTATAATTTGGTGCATGACCGAATAGGCAGACTTTGATATTATATTAAGTTTTTTTCATATCGAGCATAACTGATTCTTACAAAACTGATTTGTAAGTTGAGGAGGGTCACTCTTTATAAACTATTTTGAGGTCTTATCTTATTTCAATGTGAGACTAGAGTTTTTTGGATACTTACTCTTAATTTCAAAAGCTACTATTGTATTAATTGCATTTTATTTTATATTTTGTATATATCAAACAGTTTGGAATGTCGTGTGCACTGGAAACTCAATGTGGGCAAGCATATGGTGCTAAGCAATATAGAATGTTTGGTGTTCAAATTTACACTGCTATTGTTTCTCTTATTATAGCTTGTCTTCCTCTCACTCTGTTGTGGATCTACTTGGGGAAGCTATTGAGTTTACTTGGTCAAGACCCTTTGATTTCACAAGAAGCTGGAAAATTTGCTGTGTGCATGATTCCTGCTCTATTTGCGTATGGAACACTTCAGGCACTGGTCCGGTACTTTCTGATGCAAAGTTTAATAGTTCCTCTTGTTATAAGTTCATCTGTTACACTTTGCTTCCATGTACCTTTTTGTTGGTTGCTAGTTTTTAAATCTGGATTAGGTGGCTTAGGAGCTGCATTTTCTATTGGTACTTCATACTGGTTGAATGTTATTATACTTGGATTGTATATGAAATTCTCTGCTGATTGTGAAAAGACTCGGGTCCCGATTTCAATGGAGGCTTTCCTTGGAATAGGAGGGTTCTTTCGCTATGCTATTCCTTCAGCAGGAATGATTTGGTGAGTTTCCTCCCTCCTCTTATATCTTTTTTTTTTTGTCCTAACCCTCCAATTCTCAAGAGAAAAGGATCTTGTTAATCCAAAGTTCGGCCAAGAAGTAAACAAAGTCTGACCAAGAATTGTGTCAGCCAGGATGCGAACTAATTTTGTATTTTTTCCTTGTTGATTTTCATCCATGATTTGTTTCTTACATATTTGATCATTGTAGCCTTGAGTGGTGGTCATTTGAGCTCCTAATCTTACTTTCTGGTTTTCTACCAAATCCACAGCTTGAAACTTCGGTCTTATCCATATGGTATAATTACAACTTTTCTTAGTATTTCATACATGAATTAATTAATATACTTTGTGGTTTAAAATTTGTATTGAAACTGTTACTCGTAGTCAAATATTGATTTTCATTCATATATAAGTGGTGCTAATCAATTGTTTAAATGTTACATTTTTTTCTTACTAGTTTATCAATCATCTCAACAATCTATACAATACCAGAAGCAACTGGCTCAGCAGCAAGGTTTTGATTCACATCAGTCACAACCTCATCAATTTGTGCATAACAGTGAAGCTATTTCTTTGTTTCTGATTGGTTTTTCTTTTGGTGTTGTTCAGCACTAAAGTTTCAAATGCATTAGGGGCTGGATGTCCACAAGCAGCACGATTGTCAGTTTATGCTGCTATGACTATTGCAGTTTCTGAGGCTGTTTTGGTGAGTTCAACCATTTTCGCCTCTCGGAAGGTTTTAGGTTATATATTTAGTGAGGAGCAAGACGTCGTGGATTATGTCACAGAAATGGTTCCTCTAATAAGTCTATCTGTTATAATCGATAGTTTACACGGTATCCTTTCAGGTTAGCTCTTTAATTATTTTCTCTAATTTTCAATGCACAATCCTTCATTTTCATGCCATGGAATATAACACTTGTCTACTATTATAGGTATTGCTAGAGGATGTGGTTGGCAGAACTTGGGAGCATATGTGAACCTTGGATCCTATTATGTTTTTGGAATTCCAATTGCTGTTATATTGGGTTTTTGGTTAGAGTTGAGAGGAAAAGGCTTGTGGATTGGTATACTTGTTGGTGCCTTCTGTCAAGCACTTTTGTTATTCCTTATAACAAGTTTTACAAACTGGGAAAAACAGGTTTGCTTTTACTTCCAAGTCTTTCTGGCTCTACCTCTCTCTACACATTTAGCACAATCCAAAAGCATCAATTCCAAAATGTTTTCTTATAGGCAAACGTTCTATATTAGTAGTCAAGGTTTAAACCAGAGACCTCGTTCTCAAACTCCTTCTATTGTACTATTGGGGTCAATGCAAGTGATTGGTGCGCAGGGTGTGTGATTGTTGTAAATCTAGTTGTACTGAGTACGATTCATGCTCATAAAAAAAGAAAACTTTGTATTGTGTCCCAAACTCAACTATTTGAGCTATGCCTTGGAGTTATAAATTTCAAAATATTATATCTTCTGAGAACAGGAAGTTTTGTCAAACTAAATATTTTTTTTAACTTAGTACGTTAAACTATAGAAGATATCTAGCTTCATACTCAGAGAACTACTAGCATCTTAGGCCATGCTATCATATTAAAATTCTGAACAGTTTTGAACATATAATGTTAATTAAAATATACTAATTTCTTGAATGTTTATGATTGCAGGCAATTAAGGCACGAGAAAGGATAATTCAAGGAAGTTTTGCAGTAGAAGATAGATTAGCTTGAGCAAATGAAGTAAATTCCTCTAAGCTTATAGTTATAGCTTAATTTGATTGGAGAAAAGATCAAATTTCAGCTACTATAAGGTGGAAAAAGTTTTGACGCAGAAAAGAGTTATAGAATGGATGATATTTTTTATCCTCAATTCAATTTTGGTCAAGGCTATACAGTGTTAGTGTAACTTTTATTATTACTTATGAAGTAAAAGAAAATGATGAATTCACGTCTTCAATTTCAATCAGTTATCAACATGAGATGAGTGAGAATGTATAATGCTTTTTCTTTTCCTTCTTGATAATATATTTTTATTGGAGACATTTTTGGCACTGACCCAAAAATTAGAGTTTTTATTGGGTTATTTGTGCTCACCCCTAATTTCTATGTGCTCACCAGTAAATTGAGCAAATTGATCTAAAGGAGGAATACTAGCTAACCACACTTTCTAACATATGTAGCGAGACTTGTTTAAATTTCAATCAATTAAAAAATGTGTTTTGAAAAGAGTGTGTTGTTAACATAATTCAAACTCCTATTATATTAGTCTCTAAAGGTATAGTTCATTTGTAAGAATTGTGACATTAAAGAAGTTTGATGCAAGTGTTTGGAGTTATGTCTCAGGCATTAACAATTTTCAAATGTTTTATTTAATTACTTGCCACCAAAATTTGCTTATAAAAAAAAACTCATATTGCATTGGTACTAATTTTAATGTCAATCTTGCTTGTGATCCAAAAGTATTCAGACATAAATAGTTTCACTTTAAACTCAATTATAATCAAATTAAATTTTAAAAATTAGCTCTAAATACATTATAAAATGAAGCAAAAGTAAGATCAACATTGTTTGTTTCTATTTTATGAGTTTATAATACAATATCATATTTAATTTAATCATAGTTAAAACAGTAAAAACGATAAACTAGTATTATAAAAAAATAGGATTATTACAAATTTAATGATAGATCTTGGCTATATTTGGAATAACTGTTTCTATTTTTATTTACCCTCTTTGATATAGTTTATAAAAATATGCTATATGAAAAAATATGATTTTATTATATAAATAATTTATACATAAATATTTAGTCTTTCGCGTCTCAAAAAACTACTTTCATATCCATTAAGAAAAATAGTTCATTAGTTTATAAAATAAAAAGTAATTAATTTATTTAATTTTTTCAAAGTAGCCAAAAAAATAACTGTGTTTTTCAAATTATCCCTAATGAGAACTTGTTCAGTTAAATATATATATATATAAATAAATTAAAGGATAATTAGATAATAATAATAATAAATATAATAGAAGTAATTGGTTGGAATAATAATAATTATATTATTATTATTATTAAAGACAAATCATTTGAAAGTATTTAATTTTAAATCTTGTCTAAAATAATTATTGATTAAACTCTATTTATGTTTCGATTAAATTAAGAATTACTTCAACATATTTTTGTATATTATTTTAGGTTGTATTTTTTGACTTATAAACATTTTAAAAATTAATTAATACACACAAAAAAAGAGTTCGATATCGATACTGGTAATGTTCGAAAGCCACACACAGAAGAGAAGTTGAAAACGCCGTCGTCACCATTGATAAGCAAAAATGGCAGTAAGAGCCGAGAAAGATGATCTGAACCTTATCTTAGCTTCCCACCTCAACACCATCCACGAAACCCTCCAAGTTTTGGATCTAACACCTTCTTCTTCTTCTTCCTTCGCTAACAAAGTCACCTGGGATGACGTCATTAAAATGTCTGAACAAGTTTCCAAACAAGCCACCACAGGTTTATACTCTTTCTTTTTTATTATTTCTTTCATCATAAATAAACTTGAATTTGCCTCTTCATCTTGTTTTAGGGTATGAGTCTATGTACTTAGGACATGTTTGGATAAATAGTTTAATTAAAAAGTTTTTAACATATAACTGCTTGTATATAACTAACATAATAATATTTGTCTAAAGTTGGAATGCTTTGGACTGGAGAGAAGCCTGAGTCAAAAGCAGTTGAGGAAAGTATGACATCCTACTTCAACAATTTACAAGGTTTCCTCTTGATTTCTCATGGCAGCATGGTAGGTGCAGGGCCTACCTTGTCTTCCAGCATTCATGAATCTGTCAATAATGTTGTTGGTTCCAGCTTCAGGTTGATGAAGGAAACTGTCTCTTTATACGGTAGACTCTCTCCCTCTCTCAACTACACTATGTAGAATGTAAATAGTCATGTGATCCTTGAATGGGTATCTTTTGTTTGTCAATTTTATCTATAAAATTAGCAACAGAAGACACGTTCATAGATATTTTTTGAAATTTTGACACATTCAGAGACTATAATGGCACATTCACAAATCAATTACTATAATGACATTGCTGCACACATTTAGGGACCAAAATGAATGTATACTCATTTTGGTTATGGACCTATTTAATATTATGATCTGGAAAGTGGAAAGATACTTTATTGCTAAGCAGTTTATTAAACTATTGATTATTGACACTAAAACTTCATATATCTCAACCATAACTTGCCTAAGTGATGTTTTAATTAGGGCTGCAACTAAACATTAACATGTGTAGATCAATAAGATATCACTTGGTTAGGCACTGGACTCTGAATATAGAGAAGAGAGACTTGAGAACAGAGCAATAAAAGGATAACATGCTTATCTCTATCTAGGCCATTAGTTCAATTCACTATCACTGTCAGGAGGAAGACTGGTATTGAGAGTTGAGGAAAAAGCATGTATCCTGTTCATGATATATATGTATAGGTGATGTTGATGGTTGAGAGATGTCAAATATGATGCTAGCCTAGATATTTAGTTTTATACTGCATGTGTCAAAATGGTGGTAGAGGTGTTTTTGAATCCTTCTTATAACACGAACGTTTGTACCATTTTCACCAAAGCTTTTTTAGCCTTTTCTTTACAAAACTTTCTGTAAACTATTTCGCTCTAAATCATATCATTTAAGATATAGAATTTTAGAATGTCTAGATTTCATGAAAAAAATTTAGAGTTTATCATCAATTTTCTCCTATGCTCAACACAACTTGTGATATATCACAAGACTTATCATTTGGAAAATTCTCCCTTTCAGAATTTGGATTATCTGTTTATATCTAGAATACTTTTCTAGTTTGGTTATAGCATTGAACTTGAGAATATATTTTAAAAATAGTATAAAAAAATGCATAGATGAAGAAATCTGAATTAATCATGGCCATTGGATGAGGTTACCTATAAAAGGTATTAAAAGAATTATTTGATTGGAATTCGTGCAGCATGCTATTATGAGTATGCTTTATAATCAGTCTCCAATCCATGCACACAGAATACAATATGACTGCTGCTACATCAAAATATTTCTTAATTTTCTGTTGAACTGTTGATAACCTTTCATTCTCTTTTAACAAAAACTAACAGGATCCCATCGCGAAGGGCTTAAACAATCAGTTCCGCAACTGGTAGGTACTGTATGGGAAGCGTGTTCTGCGCTAAAAAAGACTCCTACAACAAATATTACAGCGATTGGGCGCAGAATGACAAAGGTTGCGGTTTCAGTAAAGGACGTTCTACGCGAGATGAAAGAATTGAAGCCAGATTCTAGCGATGATCTTGTTGACAAGAGTTGTGCAAAAACAGAGTCCGAACCATGCGATGATAATTCAAGTGAAGATGATATAGGGAACGACCTATCACCTGAAGAGATGAAAGTGGCTGAAAGAGCCATTGCAGTGGTATCTGACACACTTTCAGTCCTGAAAGAACTTATTCGCTCCATCACAGGATTGATTAAGATGGAAAAACCAAATGACAACAGCAGTTTTGTAGATTCACTTGAAAAATTGTTGCAGCTATGTCAAGAACTTGGCCAACAGATTGATGAGATTGGAGCTTGCCTCTATCCTCCGCAAGAGATTTCTTCCATTGAGGCAGCATTGGAGAAAATCCGCAGCACTATTGATGTTATGCAGGCGGAAATAGGTGGAATTCAAGGTGCATCAGATGGATTTCTGGAGACATGCAATGGTTTGAGGAGCTCACTGAGAGAGCTTGAGTCTGAACTAAGTAACTCTAGTACTGCTGATGTAGAAGCCAGGGTGGAAAGTATAACGTTAACTGATAAGTAGACTCTTCTGTCTGTACCATTTTTGTATGCCAGGAATTTGACTGTGTAGAATTTCTGAAATGACCCTTTTGATTGATAATTTTGTTTACATACATACAAGTATGCTTTTGTTTGCTGTAAAGTTAAATGCTCGAGAGTAGCGACAATTGAAATTCAGGTTGCTGCAATGTCTCATTTAAGAATTATTACCATCAGCGATCACATCAAAGTAATTTGAATATAATTTGAAACTCGACTTGATAATTAAATTGTCAAACTTGGTTTATGAACTGAATTTAAATTATATATCACTTGATAATTAAATTGTCAAACTTGGTTTATGAACTGAATTTAAATTATATATCATTCGATTTGTTTGGTTTGTGAGTTGATTAGATAATATAACTATTTTTCACTAGTCCGACCGATGGCTTGTGATAACTATATTTTTGTGTAAGATTGCGTTTGATTGATTTTATTTAGGTGAGGAATATATAATACAAACATATTATTATTTGAATTAGTTGAAGTGTAATGATAATTAATTTTATAATAAAAATGAGAACTATTTCAAAGAGCTAATTTATATTTATATTTTTCAATTAGACAATTATTTAATCTAAAAGTTACAATTAAATTACTTATTTAAAGTGTCAAATATTTGAAAAGTTGATTTTCGAACTATGTATTTCGAGTTAGTGAAAGTGACCCGAGTTGTTCGCAAATTGAATCAAATCAAATTCCATAATCAAATTCGCGTTAAAATAAAATATCCTTGTCAAATTCGAGTTTCAAATTCCTAACAAGCCAAGTGGAGTCCGGTTCAACTCCATTCAACTCATTTCCCACCCGTAATTCATCCTAAAAAACTTTTTATCTATATAGTATGATTTTTTTTTTACTGACCAAGATACCCTCCACTCCACGTAACCGAAGAGATTGATTTCCAAGATGTTGAGATCTATCTAAGAGGTTTACATCTCCCAATATATGTTTTTTCATATGTACCGACTATGGATTGAGCCTCAGTATATGTTTTTAAATTAAAAGTGTGTGTTGTGAAATGTAGAACTGAAGCCAAAACCTAAATGTAACAGCAAATACGAATTTTAAAGGCAATACCTCCAAATTGCAAGGCCTGATGGAATTTAGGAATAACTAGTTACAGAATTATAAGTTTAACTCAACTCAATTAGAATACAGGAAGAGTAATGCTCTGGTAGGAGTAAAAATATACACTAGACTTCTGTGTGAATGTACATTAACATCTGCTTAGACTGAAACTTTTCTAGTGATCTGTGGGGCAAAGTTACCGTCCAGCAAGTTTAACCATCCATGCACCACCTAAGTAAAGACCCAATAAGGGTGCTGCTAGAAGAACTTGAGTGAGAGGATCGGTGGACGGTGTAACTATAGCAGCCGCCACTACTGCGCCAACCACAACATACCTCCAAACTGATAGCATTTGGTCTCCAGATACCAATCCAAGTTGTCCCAATAGAAATTGTATAACAGGTACCTACAATGAGTTAGATTACATTACTGCCAAACTTTGGAAAGAAAAAAAAATACACTACAAAATTACAAATTTAGTACTTCTTGTTTTCTCAAGCACCACTTTAATCATATATGTAAAACTATAATCCAAACTCCAAATGAATGTGATAAGCACCCAATCATTTGGGGAACGGAGAAAATGTCGCTCAGCGGTGACTAATATCCGTCAAAAAGAACCAAACCATTTAAGTATTTCACTGAACAACTTATACTACTTGATGGGGGACTTAGGCACCCCGTTATACCCAAGTCCTTATCAAAATGATTGATTATAAACATCAAAACTATCTTATGAGCCATCCAACTCAATAGCAATCTGATGTCTTTCATTCATATTCCTAAATGAGGCATATTGAAATATCCATTCATAGCTCCAAATTGACCTTATACAGGCATACTTAGAAATGTAGTCATTTTCTCTTTTCTGAGGACATGCCATTGGGCCGTCAGCCTGTCAATGGCTGTGTGGCAAGCATCTTAGAAAATCTTAGATTTTGGTTGAGTAAGCTCAACTATACAAAACCAACTTGTAAGACGAGGAATACCTCTCACTTATAAACACATTTTTAGACATATATCATCAATCGCGAGACTCTTTTTACGTCCCTCATGCTTAGGACTGGACATCTTATACCATCTTAGAATTTGGGTTGAGCCTAACTCAAGACTACAAAACCCGCTATAAAGTGAGGGTTGTCTCCCACTTGTAATCACTCTCATTCAATGTGAAACTCTTAACAGAAAGGAAGAACAAAACAGGAAGAAGAAATTACCTGGAAAGACAATCCTGTACTGAACATAAGAACCAGAACAAACTCAAAGTATTGGTCAATGGACCACAACGATTCAACAGCACCTTCAGCATAATTGACAAAGAAATTTAACGCCGCAGGCACCAAAACTAAGTAGGAGAAGGTTATTCCGGCATAGAAAAGAACTGATGAGCCTAAAACAATTGGCCCTAGAAACTTTCTTTCATCTTTCGTTAGACCTGGAATTACAAAGGCTATGATTTCATAGAGAATGATGGGACTTCCCAAGAGGAGGCCACAGTATCCAGACACCTGCACCACAAAATTACAACAATATTAATTCAACCAAGGTAGCTTCTTAAATCTTATAATAATAGTTTGATCGCGATTTAGATGGGCATGCAGAATGGTTAATACAGAACACAATATCGCATAGTGTTGCCTGGAAGTTGGATGGTAACATATTTTTCTCTCACAACTAATCATGTCATAAGAACTAAGAGTTGTTTGTATTCTGATAAAGCAAAAGCCAACAGCATAAGACCTTTTAATTTGACATGAAATGCATACCAAGAAATTGAACATCACATTCACAACAAACTAGATAGGGAAGGAAACAAAAACCACTATAAATATATATTGAGAAAAAATGTCACCTTTAAAGTGGTGAAGAAAAATTCACCAGGAGCTAGCTGAAGAAATCTGACACCCTCTGATTTAACAGGAGCTTCGAGAATCATTACCAAATCTTTTGAAAATGCAAAGCATCCCAAAATGCTTCCTCCAACTCCAATAACTGATATAAAGATTCTCTGTCTCAGCTCTTCAAGGTGATCATAGATGGTCATCTCTTTATCATCAGGAAGTAGCTCTTTACTAGGATAAAGAAAATCATAGATAGCACTTCTTTCCCCATCTTCCTTAAAATTTTCCAATGCTTCTTCACTTATACCACCAACCATGTCTTTATTTTCTAACAAAACAATAAAAAGTTAATTCAGTATCTATTTTCTAAAAATTTGCAGACATAATAATCGCTAGCTTATAAGCTCATTCTAAAACTTTTTCAGACATTATCATTGATTAAGGCTCTGATTAGCATGGTCCAACCACTAGCTTATACATAGAGCATCGCTATTCGCTAGCTTATAGTGTATAAGCTTATTCTAAAACTTTTTCAGACATAACCATTAACTAATGTTTTGTTTGACATGACTAAATCACTATCTTATAGCGTATAAGCTTGTATGGTCAAAGTAGATCTTTTTGATAACAATCCTTCTCTCACGATTTTATAGCATTTTCTCACCATTGAATAGTGTTTTTTGAGATGCTACTTCAAATAATGTTTGAACTTATAGCGAGATACGGATTCGAACTAATTGTGTCAGGTGGATATTTTAGCTTTTTTTCCCACTTAAAATAGTATGTTGCTGAATAGAAATTTAGACCATGAAAAGAGTTTATCTCCCATAAATTTTTGAAGCATCAAATACAAAACTGACTGTATTAGAGATGAATTTTTTAATGACTATTTGATCATATACAAACAAAGAATATTTTAAATAGTATTAAAGATATCGTAGATAGTATTACAAATGAAAAAACCATGTGTATATACATTGTTATAGTTTTCGTAATATATATTTTTTACTTAATGACAATGGTGTCATTATTTAATCGCTTATGGATTGATGTAGTCTTTTATAAACATTTGTTGGATATAACCATTGCCCTCACTAGTTGAAAATTCTGGATCTATTCCTCCTTATAACAAAACATTTTTTCTTTCATTTTTAGTCAATCTAAATTGAAATTTTTAAATTTTGTTTTTGGTTCTAGAAAGCCTAATTGCGAAACTCACACACACACAATGCAAAGAAGAGCGATGTTGAGGGTTTGAACCTTGCTTGAGTATATCAAATATCCCCGCAACTTTTTATCATCTAAGTTGTAAGACAAAAATTTAAATATTAATTAAAATTATCTTTTTATGTCATATTATATTTATGAATTAGCTGGAACGTTAATTTAATAAAAAAAATTAAATTAAATTTATTAATTTATCCGCTATGGATTATGAGTGGGTTTATCCGCAAAGTTTATTAATAATATGGTAGTTTTTAGCAGAGCCTAAATATGAGCAGTAAAAATAAAAGTTGTTGAACTGAGGAAAGTGGGTAACTAACCGGGTCTTTCTTCAATGGCGGAGCCAAGTGTAGTTGCAGTGGTACTGAGCTGTTGTTGGTTCTGTCTGAGTTCGTCATCAACGGCGAAACAAACGAATTTAGCAAAACTCTTGTTATTCCTCCTACGAGAGAGAGGGAAGCTGAATCCAGAGGAGTTATTGAACCGAATAGGGGTTAAGTGGTTTCGGAGCAACCCGAATTGAGGAAGAATGTTCATAGGAACAGTGGTGGTTCCCAACCCCATACCTCGGCCACGTATGGCGTTTATGTTTTTTTTACCGTCGTCGAACGGTTGGCTCTCGTTAGATACGATATTGTTTGCGTGCTATGTTCTCTCGCCTCGCTCCTTGATATTTGCACTTAATTTCTAACTTGTTACTTACATACATACAGATTGTTCTCTGTTTTTTTTTATTTTTTTTTTTAAATAAACACATGGAGATTGCATTCTATTTAATAGTACACAAACTATTATTATTTTAAGTGCTATGCTGATTATGAGTATAGTTGATCTAACAAATTATATTTATATTATATCTAAGCATTTTAACAAAGTAAATTATAGTAAAAATAAATAAATAAATTATATGAAACTAATTGGGCCTAACACGTTAGACGCGAGGCCCATTTTATTTCCGTAAAAATATAAAATAAATATATATAGTCGTGGTTATTGTTCCCTTCCCGCCAAATATTCGTGTATCATTCACCGGCAATGGAAACGGTAACGGAGGGAGAGAATCACACAGTGAAAGCGTTGAATCTACTTCGAACCAGAATCTGCGATACCACATTCATCTTCAAATATTCTCCAGACTCCAACTACAGGTTGTTTACTTTACTATTATTCTTCTCAATTTGATAATCATAATAAAAAATCACTTACTTTATCAATCAATTATCACCAGCAAGTTGAAATTCATGATTTCAAGTTCCGTCGCGGAAGCGTGCAACAATTCTATTCTACTCCTCGGTCCACGTGGCTCCGGGAAGATTGCGGTTTGTTCCTCTATTCCACACACATCAACTACTCAAGGGTTTCTTCCGTATTTTTTGTTTTTCACCTTGTCTTCTCTTTTTAGGTTTTGGATCTTGTTATTCAAGATTTGTTGATTCAATTTCCGGACTCCATTTCAGTGGTATTCAATTCCTTACCTCCATAAATTAACACAAATTATTAATATTGAGAATGTTTGTTTTTACTCTGAATTGTATTTTTCATGAATTTCTGCAGGTTAGGTTGAGCGGGCTTTTACATAGTGATGACATTTCTGCATTCAAGGTTCTCATACTAATTCAAACACCTATTATATTATAATTTCCTCATAATTATTTTATCTGAAAATCGACCCCAAGTATCCCCACAGTCGGTAGTTATAGTTATAGGTGTAATCTCCCGAGAATGTAGAGTATCAGTAAAGGGACAACTCCTCTCCCAACAAATGCAGCTCTATTCCCATCCACAGCATTTGAACCCTAGACATATGCGTCTTTTTATTCTCTAAAGTAAATAGTTTTCTAATGTATCTTGTTTTTTTAGGTTCCTTTATGTTGAGTGTTGACTGAGAGATGACGATGATTTTGATGAAGCTAGTCTTCTTTAATTTGCCTAATTTGTTTTTCTAGTTATGTTTTCAATCTTGCCTGAATAATAAAGGAACCTTGTTTAGCATGAGGAATAGTTGAGGGATAAACTACTTAACTTCACTATATAATAATCTTCAACAATGAATTAGCTAGGGAGCCTATAGATTCTTCTTCTTGAGGAACTGTGACTATGGCCGTTCTGAAGTCTGGTTGAATTTTTCTCCGGCTACAAACTAGTGAACCTTCAAAGGAATTGAGTGATAAACAGTCATCTTAGGTTATTTATGGTTAGGCAAGAGCCCCCCGATGCTTCCGTTTGGAATGTTATAAAACTTATTATGGAAATTGTTTGAACTAGTTGATTTAAGTTGCACAGCTGCCTTTTCTTGTATAGTATCTCATTTATTGTTGCAAATGATGATCAATCAGGAAATAGCTAGGCAGTTATGCATGGAGCATCAATTGCTATTTTCAAAAGCGGTAACATGACTTACTTACACTCAATTCCTACTATACATGTACAGCTATGGTAATGGTACATTGATTTGTTGATTCTGATATGGACCTTTTGTAGGCATCATCTGATGACAACTCCCAATTTATGGTAGCTGTGCTAAAGTGAGTGAAGTTTTCTTGGTTGAAAAAGGAAAAATTTGAAATTTCTTGAGCATTTTTTATCTTTGTTTTGTAGGGAATGTGGATTAGCACATAAAACTGTAATTTTTATTTTAGACGAGTTTGACCTCTTTGCTCAAGTAAGGCTCTATTTCCTATTCCCCTTTCACCGTTACTCAAAAGCATAGTATAAAATTCTGGTTATGATTGTAGTTATGATCAACTTCTTGCGATATTAATTCATTTAAGTTGTGGCCCGTGTGAAATGTTTTCTATAATATGTTTGGGTTTGACTTCTTTAATCATATATTTACTTCTATGTTCTTACTAATTTTTTTGCAGGGTAAACAGCGGTTACTTTATAGCTTGCTAGATGCAATGCAATCAGTATCATCACAAGCTGTAGTTCTAGGCATTAGTTGCCGCCTGGTATGTGCCTTACATTTATTTCCTTTTTTCTCATAGTTATGAATATGGTCACGTCTGAATGTCTATACATAGGTTAAAAAAAAACTTTCTTTTAATTAATAATATAGTGATTTACAAAGTATTATTATTAGTTTGGCGTTTTCCAATATGTTTTGCTCATTTATATTGAGAATCTATCATTGCATAGGGTGCTTGGAGATAATGAGATAACTTTTACAAATCAAAATAATCGAATCTGCAGGATGCAGATCAGCTATTGGAGAAAAGAGTACGATCTCGTTTTTCACACAGAAAGTTGTTGTTCTTACCACCTTCAATAGAAGATTCACAAAGGTAGATAAATTGTAATTGCCTTTGGAATGGACCATGCTGAATATGATATCAAACAACTGCTGTTTGTTATGCAGATTATTGGTGCATATGCTGACATTACCAATAGATTCAAGCCTTCCATCTGATTATGCTATTGAATTTAATCAAAAGGTCCAAGTATCCTTTTTATCCTGAGTGGTTTTTATGTTGAATCTAGTTGATTAGAGGGCCCTCAGAATGAACAGGAGGGCCATCTATTATGATTTACCCATTTCAGAGATTACTTGGATGGGAGTTTGCATGAAAGCTATATTCTGCAATTTTGGATTGGATGCTAATGAAATGTTGTTGCAACCCTTTTCAGATCTTTGCGTTCACTGTATTTGTGTTTCTATGAATAATTGATTCATCGACTACAGCTATTTCATGTCTATAAAATCTATCATCTGCGTAGGGAAATTTACACCTCTGTATTTTTCTTGATTATTGGAAATTCACATTTCTGTACCTGGTAATAAGCTCCTTTACAAATTACAGAATATTATAGATGACAGAAGGTTCAATGAAATCTTCAATAAATATTTGAGTTATGACTCAACTGTCAAACATTTGTTGAGGTTCCTGTAAGTATTTTTTTCACACTTCTATTAGCTTTTAAATATGAAATAAATTATCCTCCCAAACATAAGCGAGTTTGTTGATTTTCCAGATTCTGTGCAGTCTCTCACATGGATTTGCAGATTGGGTTTCTGTCCCGCGAAAACTTTGAAAGTGCTTTTTCAAGTATCCAGAGACAGCCCAAACTGGAATGTTTAAGAAGTATGACAATTTTTTTGCAGTTTATTATGTGACAGTCAGCACACATTCAAAGACCATATAATATGCTCTTCTTTATGCACACATATTCATCAAGTTCCTACTTGTTCTCATTTGACGAGTCTTGGTTTCTTCCCTTGGAGTTTTTTTTATAATTTGGTATACTGAATGATGGATTATTTTTTCATGCTATAATTATTGTTCATTTAGTTTTGTTTAAAAAATGCTGCATTATTGCTCTCTCTCATCATGCCATACTTCTCCAGAAACTTCAACTTCTTAAATGGTCAAAAATATGGTGGGGTGTTTGTATAGACTGATTAAAATGGAAATCTTTCTCCTCATAATTAAATGTTTAGACCAGATCAATGGTAATTGGTGAAGATAATAACTACTATGGTAACTAACAACAATTCAGAAAATGTATTTGTCCGATACCGTGTATTATTTCTAGTAAGTATTTGTTTAGGTCTTTCAAAATAAAATAAAAATATTTCTCTCGCCCAAGAAAATTTTCTGCTTTTAATAAATTTGTAGGTTTCCTCTCCTGGGAAATTTCTTCTAGCGTATGATGTAGACTTAGAGATGATATATGCATTTGAATGTTTGACTGCTTCTGAACCAAGAACACAGACTTATTCTATGAGTTTACATTCTACTCTTTATTTTTAACACCTCTCCCCCTCTGCTTAATCTCCCTGTGGTGTAGTATTGTTTTTCTTTTCTCTTTGATGACACCAAAACTTGATTTAAAAAGAACTCAACCTTGAGAAACTCTTATGACATTACATGATTGGAAGAGAAGAATGCATAGGCATATTTAAAATTTCTAGTGTATTTATTTTGTTATAGGACTTCATGTCCAAGATGAAGACGAAACGTGTGAATCTTGTAAGTTATAAGACATGAGTTTTTTCCATATAATCTATTATATGTTAAGGGATAGAAAACTGTTGTATCGTGTGAGATGATATTCTTGGATAATAATTACTTGACTTTTTAAACTCTGATAAAAATTAAAAACTTATTGACTGTGGTACAAGGATTTTAAAGTCACATTTAAGTCGGCAAAATATTACTGTATTCTTTAGTTGAAGAAAACTGGGGAAAAAAGGCAATTGTATTTTCAATTCCCTCCCGTTACTCTTTATGAAGAAACTAATGGCATTTTGGTTATATCTTCAAATTGCAAGCAGATTGTTCCATTTTAGAACTTTATATTTTGGTATGCATGAAGAGATTGGAAGTTAAAGAGCAAAATTTATGTAACTTCAATACAGTAATGAAAGGTGATATTTGTTGTTTTTCATTTCATTATTGTACTTATCACTTTATTCCTTAACTGATGCATCTGCCATATCTTGCAGAGTATAAAATCATACATGATTCTTTCCAGACTTCTGATTACTATGCACGGAATGTCTGTTTAAGGGTGTGTGCTCTTGCTTTGATGATTTCTTTAAGCCAAACGTCCATGTATACATATATAAGAAAATGGTTGTTATACTTGTCAAAAATAAAAGGAAATGGCTGTTGTGGTATGTTTCCTATGAGCATCAAACACCAATCCCAAGCTTATTTGGTGGTATTTTTTATGTGTGTGTGCAGGCATTTGAACACCTTATACACCGCGAATTGATATGTTTCACAGACAATAGAGGACATAGTTTGTCAGCTGAATTTCGTCCTGTAAAGCTCTTAATTTCGTCTGCTGAACTGCATCAGGGACTAAAGGCATATCAATCATGCCCTGTAAGTTAACTGTCAAAACAAGCCCACCTGTATTTTATTTTTAATTTTTTATGTTACATTATGAATCACTAGAGAGTTTGATTGTGTTTTGGGTTACTTTTTTCTGCTTTAATATATTTGCAACTTTTTTCAATCATTGTTATATGTCACATGCGCGAAGGTAGGTAGGTATTGGGAGCATAATTTGTTAATTTGTATGTTTTGGCAGGCTATCCTTCAAAAGTTAATAGATCGTGAAGTCTAAACACCTGAAGACCACAATTCTTTGCTGCCTCACGTTGGTCATATGTGTGGGGTATGATTCCAAATTTTGATAAGATCAGCTTGTCTGTGAAGAAAGATGTGTCTATTTTGTTTAGTCAACATTTTTCCTTGATTATAATTGATGTACATCAAAGAAATCTGTGTTCATTTCCTTTAAGCAAACAAATTTCTGTATGTAATCCATTATTTTTAAGGAATGTATAAGCAAGTTATGCCATCAAAAGTATTTAGCTAGCTACCTTTTAACAGTTTTCACTTGCACACACATGAAGTGTATGTTAGCCTTTTTGCTTAAAAATTGAAAATCAAACCGAAATAAATTTGATTGCATTGGATTTGATTTGACTTAAACTAAATTGACTTTCAAGCAAAAAAAACAAAATCAAATGTATTGGAAGGAATGATGAAAACCAATTCAATCTTCACAAATATCCCCCCTACTTTGGAATAAACATTCCGTACTTCGATTGAGGGGGAATACAATTTTTCTTTCATGTTTCTATCAATCCTTAGTGAACGGTATGATCTATAAACTAATAAATATTACTAGTTTTTAGTTTGACCAACATGATAGAATCTTTTATCTCATTTGTCTGTGTCTGGAGGATATATAGATGAAACAGAGACACAACTGACAAGGAATGAAATCAATAGACCCAATCGAAGTAATCGCCCGATACAATACCATTCGTACAGATACAGTACAAAAAATAACGTGTCTTTTACTTGCAGAAAAACCAAGCAGACGTTAATTCTCAATTTTTATTTATACTTGTTAACTTCAATATATAAATACTTAATTTACCTCGGTGTAAAGCATTAGATGCATGAGTTGATTTCTTAATTTTTAGAATTAATAAAATGATTTTAAATGTAAGTTTGCTTAAAATGAAGTGAATTATCATGAAATTAAAATAATTTATAAAATAAAAATCTTAAATCACACACACACATATATATATATATATATATATATATATATATATTATTGTATTATTTCTAGGAAATGTGACTCTACGTAATAATTTAGATTTTATATGCGTGAATTTCTACTGTATTGTATTGTTAATATAAAAAAAAATTAAAATTATGTTGAGCATGTCACCACCAATTATATGTGTAATTTTTGAAATAGTTGTGATAAAAATAAAAATTTTCTAATTATTTGATAGTTTGATTAAATATCAACTGTATTACTGAGGAAGAGGACAAATTTATAAATAAAATATATATATATACACCTGGAAGAGGACAAGTTTTATGATCTCAAGTTAGTAGAGTATCTAGTGCTCAAGAGAATTCCTATTCCTATGTTTCACAAACTAACATAATTTCCTGACACAAACAAAACAGTTTGCTTTTGTCATTTTAGCTGATCGATCAGTTCAATGTCGTGCCTTTCCTTTCTTAGAAAAGCTACTTCCACATATGCCTCAAAAACCATGCAATTCCTCTTTGATTTGTCAGCTAAATCACAAGGTTCACATCTTTGTCTCTCATTTTTCTAAGTCCTCTCTTTGTTCAATCCGTCCAATATCATAACTATATATAAACATGTTTCATTTCCGATCTCTCTCTCCTTCCATACCCTTTGGTGTGTCAAATTCAAAAAAAAACCAACAAAATAAAATAGAAGAATGACTTCTGTTACTAATTTCACATACATTTCAGCTTCTTCTTTTCATGTAAGGTGTTGCTCCATGAAAGAAAACCACCATGACCAATTGAATAGTAGTAGCATAAGAATGAATGGGAGTTTTAGGTCTCCAATTAAAGTTGAATCACTTAGTCAAACAGCTGAAGCTGCACCTACTATACTTGTTGAAAATGGTCAACGCCAAAACATTCCAACAAAGAAGCAACTGGTTGATCCTCATCGTCAAGCTCTCATTGTTGAAGGTGGTGTTGGTTATAGACAAACTGTTGTCATTCGGTCCTATGAAGTTGGTCCCGATAAAACTGCTACTCTTGAAAGCATCCTCAATCTTCTTCAGGCAATTCAACATTAATCACACAATTTCTATTACTATTTTCCTTTTATTTGAGTTTTTCTACCAATACAAGCATTCCTGAGACTCTTTGATAAAACTTCTAAAAACATCTTGTTTGTAAGGTGTTTTCAGCTTATTTTTATAAGCTCTATAAGATAGCTTAAAACATCTTCAGGGTATGTCATAAGCTCTCCCAAACGAGTGCTTATACCAGTAGATAAACTCAACTACGTTGCTTATAAGCCAATCCAAACTTAGCCTAAGTTTAATTACTTTATAAAAAATCACAAGGGCTTATTGCCATCTATAGTTAGCTTAATTAACTGTTTATTAATTTTTATGCAGGAAACAGCATTAAACCATGTATGGATGTCAGGACTACTAAGTGATGGGTTTGGAGCAACACATGGAATGATGAGGAACGATCTCATTTGGGTTGTATCAAGAATGCAAGTTCTCATTGATTATTATCCCATTTGGTAACTCCCTCTTTTTAATTAATAATTATTACACAGAGAAAAAATGATAATGTACATTAGCACCCTTGTTGGAAGACAGAATCTAATTTGACAACTTTCATGCTACTTAAGACAATTCTTAATTGACAAAAAATGTACTATTTCTTGGAGGTTCTCTCCTAGAAATTTTCTCCATATTACAGATCACTTGTCCTATATATACCCTTTTGGAGGAAGAAAACAACTAAAGACAACTAGCTTTTTAAGTTTTAATAATAGAGATATGTGTTGTCAAATAAGTAAATGTATAAAATTTCACTAAAATACTCCATATCTTAATCCATCATGGGCCATGGCCATTCCAAACTATACAGTAAACAAAGTTGGCACATCATAGCCAGAATTATACCTTGTGACTAGCTAGCCATAATATTAACAAATTTTACTGAAGATTTAAGACAATTAATTTTACTGATATGAATTTTGGTTTTACTACCAAAAAACTAAAACTTCATGACAGAACCATAATAACAACTAGTACACTTAACATGTGACAGGGGAGAGGTAGTAGAAATTGACACATGGGTTGGAGCATCAGGCAAGAACGGTATGCGACGCGACTGGCTCATAAGAAGTCAAACCACAGGCCAAATTTTCGCTCGTGCAACAAGGTACGGTATACATACATGTCTAGCACAATTTCTCTAAAAAAATTTATCCCTGTTCTGATTGAGATTAGCACATGAAACAGCACATGGGTGATGATGAACCGTAAAACAAGACGCCTTTCGAAAATGCCAGAAGAGGTGAGGGATGAACTTGCACCTTGGTTTATAGAGAAGCAAGCAATAAAAGAAGATTCTCCCGAAAAAATCGTCAAATTGAACAAAGAAGCAAAATACATGAATTCCAATTTGAAGGTATTCCATTTTATGCATTACACCAAATTTTTAAATCACAATCGTGTAACAATCCTTACTATTACAAATAACTATGGTCAAATGCAGCTGATGTAGTTTCATGTCACATTTTCAAAAAAAAAAATTTGATGTCGCAACTTAGATTGTGGTTGCGGACATATTTTTAAAACACTGCATTATAGTTTAATTAGATCCTGCCACGGCGGGGGAAAAAAGTATAAATAATAATTTGTGTCTATGTTTACTTTGCAGCCCAAGAGAAGTGATTTGGACATGAACCAACATGTTAATAATGTAAAGTATCTAAGATGGATGCTTGAGGTAAATTAAAAAAAATTATCTACTCATCATTCTTCAACATTAATATCATAAAAATGTCCTGGTTAACTTTAAATTTTTTATTATTGATTATTTTACAGACTGTCCCTGACCAAATTCTAGAGAGCCACCAATTATCTGGTATAACACTAGAGTATAGAAGGGAATGTGGAAGTTCAGATATAGTTCAATCATTATGTGACCCTGAAGAAGATGAAATAGTACTTAATGGTATGGTTGAACCAAATTATTGTAAAAGTTTGCTTAATGGATTTTCCTTAGCATCATCAGACATTATAAATGGTGGTGGAGTTTTGAGTTACCTTGAACAAAGGCCAATAAGGTATACACATCTATTACAAGCCAAAGGAGAAAAACAAAATGAAGAAATTGTTAGAGGAAAAACTATGTGGAAGAGGAAAATCACTACACTACCATTTTCTACCTAGTAGTGTGTGTGGAAGTAGTTTTTGTGAATTGGGAACTTGGAAGGAACAAAACTTCAATTTGGACTATGGTGTGCTCAACAAGAAATTCTTGGATTATATGAAAATGACATATGATGGGAAGACATTGTTGGAGAAAAAAAAATAAAGAAACAAAGAAAGTGACTAACAATGAAAATTTAAGAAGTTATGAGTATGTTCCTAATGTTATTCATGATACAGGTGTGAAATATGATAATAATTTATTTATAATGAATTATAGTTTCATGGTCAGCAAATCTTTCAATCTCTACATATTAAATTTGGTGTTTTTAATATGATATACTCATATTTTACTATACTGCATTAAAAAAAGTTTGAAAATTCTGTTTAGTTAAGAACCACAGCAAAAACAGTTAAAGAAATCTGTGATGCTGATTAAAAAAATTAGAAACTCTTTAAAAATTCAAAATATAAAATTATGAACTTTGTTGTAAAAGTAGAAAATCACATAAGTTTAATTATATTCTTTGTAGCATCATTTTATAATATTACTTGTTAACAAAAAATATTATAATGTTACTTTTTAAAATTCATGTAAGAATATATACATGATAAAATATAATTCGATATGTATATAAAACTTTTTTAGTTTTTTTGTACTTTTTTTGTTCATAATGATATTATGAAAGGGTCAACCAACACTGATAGAGACACTAAAGTCAATAGGTTAGCTGATTGTCCATTCAGCTCCCAATTTTACTTACTAGTATATATGTTTATGGGAGATTGCCTTGTTTTTGGGCTTAAGAACAACCTCAGCAGCTTAATGGGCAACAGAGACAGAAACGAAACATATTGGGCCAAAGGCCCATACAAGCTCTAAAGGATGGAAAAAAATGTTCATTCGCTCTCAGATTTTGTCCAACTATCCCTCAATACACTACGAGAAGTTAAGATTTAATAATATTGCCATACTACGTAACACCATAACCCTAAACGTAATACCAAATTGAAAAAAATATGAATTCAATTTATATAATATTTGTAAATTTTTAACTTCAATTCTAACTACTTCTAAAATAATACATATAAATGATTATGATTTATCGTGCAAAACTTTTTCCACTAATGTGTGAAAATTAATTACAAAAAATGTTATTAAAATTATTACTATTTTAGTTAAATTAATGCTTAATATACTACTATACATTAGTTAAAGTACAAATGTATTTTAATTTTGATACTAAAACTTTTTATACTATCAAACAATCATCACACATAATAGATAAATGAATGCATACAATGTGATTTTTAATTGAAATGACAGAATACACGTTTCAGAATGATTGATTCATTCCAACTTCCAAATTTCAGAAATTGGCAAAACAAACCAATTTAGTCTCTGCAAGAAAGAAATAAAGTATGATCCGGTGACTCTCTCTACCTTAGGAAAAAGAATGAATAATCGCGCAAACATTTACAATTATGATGATGAGGAGGTTGGTGATAGTATTTACACACTGTATGGCTCTATGAATAGAATAGAATACCCATCAAAATTAACAAGGAATCAAAGAATAATAATAATATTGCACTACAATAGTAGTAATAAAAATTAAATTATCGCCTCTTTCTTTCTAGACTCCGATGCAATTGCCAAGACCATAGAACCAAAAATGTAACAATTCCCACTCCAACAGATGACCACAAAATTACCAGCCACATAGGCATTGACTTCGGATATAAGCCTGCGCAAATAAAACCGATGTTTAATTAATTTGTGAATATAAAGCATCATGCGTATGTATTTAGTGTATAGTATACTCTAACTAATAAGTATTTAATTTCTATATAAAGCATGATTCATATGCATTCAATCAAATCACACCCTAATATCATTATGTTATATTAGTTTCTCAAATATCTATAAATATGACATGATGAAATGTGATTAGAAATATGTATAAAAAAGCTTCACACTAATAATGCATACCAATTACTCTCAAATAATAAAGCATCATGGACATGTATTATTATAGCATGGTCTCAATAAGTTTTGGTAATTTGGAATTGAACTTGCTGCTACTATATGAGATGTAGTTATGAGACTCGATTAAGTCCTTATCACCATTATAAATTAAATAATAATTTATCATAGGTAATTAAAAGTTGCTCTATCATCGACCAAAACTCTTTTTTTTTAAATCATCAAGCTAAACTCGTTTAAACCATACTATACAATCCGTATATATGTATATAGAAATAATAGCCCAGAAGATGAAAGACCTACCATTTCCAAATTTGATGCAAATGAGAAGTTCTACAATACAAATGGCGAGAGAGAGCCAACAATAAGCTCCAACCTTTTTCACTGGCTTACTGAAAAAATGTTCACAAAGACTATGTGACAAAATGTTAAAAAATTGATAAGGATGGTGTCATTCATCAACATGAGAGATTGAGAATGTTACCTGTCTTGAAGGTATGTGTTGTATTCCCGAATTGTTGGAATTGCAAGTAACCACCACAAAATTAACCTATATATAACAACTGAATTTCGTGGAGGTATCCAGAGACAAAACTTCAAAAAGAATGTGTTAAGCTCTACTGTCAAAAATACAATGCAAAGACTAAGGACTTGAATAAAACGCCATGGACCCTGCAATGGATGCCACTCGTCTTTGTCCCATTGAGCCGGTGTGAATTGCCCTAATGTGCGTTTCACCTATATTAACAATCAAAGATCATTAAAATCACATTTGAACACCTTAGCAATCATAATAAATTCACAAATAAAAATATTTAACATTTGTCATAGTCAATTAATATTTTTATCATGGTGAAGTGAAGGTGAGTGTACTAGTTATGGTAACAATATCAGAAACACGTTTTTAGTGAAAGAAAAAAATGATGAAATCACTATGAAAAAGTATCACATAGGCAATTTTGATTCAAATAGAAATTGAAGATTCAAGCTTAATTGAATAAATTCTGATAAAACAAACAAAATGAATATATAAATAAATAAACTTACTTTTCCTATTATATTAGGCTGGCGACTAAGACCAACCCACTTGTATGTTTTCCCATCAAAGTACCGAACAGTATGCATTCCGGCCCAAATTCCTGCAATATTAAACCAAAGTAAAAGATGTTACAAACATCTGTGGCAATTTGAATGCAAGAAAAAGACATTTTAATTGAAAAAAAATATATATTTTAAAAAATCAACAACAAAAGAATTTACTGAATAGCACTCAAATCATCAACTACATCGCAAAAAGAATCACTAAAGTGCACTTGATCTATCCATAATCAGTATAGATAATAGGAACATAATTTGCATGAAAAATATTGCCAAACTAAGAATATTAGTATAGGCTTGAACATCATTCTAAAGATAAAATTATCAACAACAAAACCAACACCAAGTACAACTACTTGTTAAATCATTGAAATTTTGATGTAAAATGGAGGGTTCAACATTGCCTGAAAATAAGTTCTCCTTAGAAGCCATGTAAAAAACATTACCAAACTATACACATACATGTACTGTAGTTTAATAATTCTCATGCAAGATAATGAAAACAAGTGTATATATATATATATACACCTTTAGGATTCAGACAGTAAAGATATATTGACATATATTATTATCCTACAAGCTTCTACGTTTATAGGGCTGCCCCCAATTTGACTAGGAGCAAGATGAACAAGTTCATGCTTCGACTTATCAACCACACGCAGGTTGCCATAAAGTCAAATGAAAAAGAAACCAAAACTCTTACCAAACCAATTGCAGATCAAGATGTCCAGAATAATACTGTCCCACCAGCACTCATTGAAATTGGGTAACATGTGACGAAAAGTAAGCTGAAGATGACAGCATAGAACAGTTTGTAAAGAACACAGAAGAGATATACTGAATCAATTAAAAAACCAAAGCTTTATGTAAAAAAAAGTAGATTTTATAAATCATATCAGCACTAACTTCCATCAACTCAAAACCAATTGATAGCACCCAAAGAAGAGGCTGATTACGAATCAATATCGCCTTCCCCCACCATCCAATAATGTGTGCTAGAACAAACTCGTCAAAGAGTGTCTCCTGAAAAAACAAAGTTTAATAAATAACCTCCAATGATAGATGCCAAAATGATGAAGCAAAGATCAATGAGATATTTGGAGATAATAGGAAAAGCACAAAGATGTAAAAGAGGAAATCATACATAAACATTCTTAAACCTGCTGGCAGGGTTTTCAGGTAGATATATGCGACAATCAGCACCATAAGATCTTTCTGGAAGTTCTGCCAAAAATAAAAGATACAAAGTAATTACAATTTTGAAATTTAGTTATCAGGCTTATTATCAATATCCAATTAGGCCTTTCAAATCTCAAATTCAACACCAATCTGCAATGAAATATTTAGAACCAATTTAAAGCTTAAACAATAAGAATTAGATTCAATTACCAACACCAAGATCAGGATGAAGATACTTCATGAACTGTCGTGCATCATCGCGCTTCTGAGAGGAAATTATTAAGAGTAAGTGTTAGTTCACTTTTATTCACTTGCTGGAAACAGAGTAACAGATGACAAAAAAAAAAGGACAACAGAAGACAGACAAATCAAGAAAACATGCAAAAATCAAGAGCAAAGATGCACCAACAAAATGCAAAATTTAAATGTGTGTGTGTGTGTATATCAATGATAACTATAAACTTTACATTCAAGTGTTACATATACCGACATACAAAAAAGAACAGTCAAACCAAGAAACGAAAACAAACCTGAAAAAGCAAAAATGTGAGAGCAACCAGGTATACAACAGCCATCCCATGTACCAAGCGCCAGATCGCAGGATGTGGCCTAATGAGAACCCTGAATGAAAATAGAAAACCAGTAAAAAATATTATACACATAAGTCTCCAGTAAATAAAGGAATACAAATCACAAGACTAATTCATGCATCCGATAACAATAGAAGTGAACAAAAAATGCCAAACTCACGTGGATGGAGCTTGCAGCAAGCAATAAGTGAGAAAAACAGTAATCATTGCCCATACACCCCTACAGAGAAACAATTGTGTGAACATTTAGAATATCATACACACACAAAATTTGTAAGCAAAGAAAAATGAGCACTAATCAAACTAAAGCTACCAAACCTTTTAACAGAGGTAACAACATCACCCGATGCATCTCTTTCTGGATCAAGTGCTCCACTTGCCCAACTGGTGTATAAAATCATATATTAAAAAAATATGAAGTGACGGACAAGGTTTCCAGTTTATTAAAGAACAGTTTACCAAAAGTTAAACAAAATAGACTACTACTTATTGGCGTCAATTTGTCGAGCAAAGCACTTACATAAGAAAGCCTGCACCAATAAGTAACAATGTTATCGTGCGAGGCTTGTATGCCCACGCAGTCCATGGATCGTGTTCATCATCATTTGATAACAAATGGGAATCACCATTTTCTTTAATGACACAATCATATCTCTTTGCTCTTCTATGACCGTTGGATTCCATGTTTAGTATTCTGGACGGAGAAGCTAGTGTCTAACTACAATTGAAATCAAATAAATAAGATCATTTGCAGATACCACACAGCTAGCCCCCCGCGTTCTATGCACCTCAATGGATCACCTCCTAGAAAAAGCAAAAAAAACAAATGATCACAAAAAGTTCATCCACTTAATTCAAATAAAAATCCATCATATGAAAGTAAAAAAAAAAAAAATCATACATAAAAAAGCACACCAAACATTTCATTTTCTATAATTACAAGACACAGCAGATATTAGCATAAACATGGAGCACTGATAAGATCTTGTTAAATATCCATGTATATTTATATCCATGTATAGTTTGCATTTTGGTTACATGATATGAGCACTTCATTGACAAGAGAAATATACTGAGCAAAGAACCACATAAACCATTGTGTAAATACTAGATCCCTAATATGCATATAATAAAATAATACTTACAAACTGTATGTGGAATAAATAAGACAACTCCATTTAAACAAACACTGAAAATTCTTCAAAAAATAAACCACAAAATATCTAGAATATATCTATTGCGGTGGACTGCAAGAACTGTACTTAGAGTACATCATCAAGTACATTAACAGTATACCAAACTTCTGCATAACAAAACCATCTTAATTAGGGTTTAAAATTAAAGACCAAACTAGAAACATCAACAAATCCATTGAATTGACAACACAACAAACACCAACTTTGCAATTGTAGCCTATGGTGGAATCTGGTAGACAATTTAATGTCAAAAATATTTATTTTTCTAAAAACTATATAAAAAAAAAGGACATTGATTTAGAACCCTACAGTTCATTCATCACAAATTCTACAGTATACTAATTGTACTCAACGAAGCCCACTAGCTAGCATCTCTAACATAGAAGACACCCACATGCACATCATAAAGAACCACACATAACTCAGAAAACTATTAACAAAAAAATAAACTATTATTTTATATGTAAAAAATAAATAAAAAACTCCAAATTTAAATAAGTATCATTTGGAATGCATTTCATGAAAAACCGGAGAGATTGAAGTTTCCAAGACAGTTAAAAACAGCATGATGGATCTAAATCTGGCATTCTCATCCATAATAAAAGAAAAGGCATAATTGAGAAGGAAAAAAAAGCATAATTGAAGACTGTGTGAATGCATGTAATGAAAAAAGCAATTATACCGAAAATCAAGTTATAAGAAAGGCGAAGTGGGATGTACTAAAAATGAAAAGTTAATTGGAAATTTATTGAAGAATGAAATGAATACAAAAAAATGGGTAACATAAGAGAAGAAAGGGGGAAAATGACGTTGTAAGGAGGTAGTAAATACTAGATTCGAAAAACATTAAAAGAAAAGCATAGAGTAAGTATATAGTAGACATTAGGGTAGTAGCTATGTAGTACGTTCGTGCGTGTGAGAGTGATGTTATTGTTATGAATGAAAAAAGTGATTAATAAACAGAGAGAAAAAGCGCTTTTTAAATACAAATACTTTTCTGTTTGTTTAAGACGGGAAGAGAAGATACTTACGTAGAGAGAGAGAGAGAAAGAGAGAGAGGAAGAAGCAAGTAAAAGACTCCTGGCCGTACGATTGAAGAAACGATGAGATCGTAGCCGTTGAATGAGAGTTGAAGAGTAATGAATCCGAAGAAGAAGAAGTCGGTAATGGAAATGAATTATTAATTTATTATTATAATTATTATTATTATGAGTATTGATTGAATTAAGAGTGGCAGAGAGAGACAGAGAAAGGTAAGAGTGTGTGGTGGTGGTGGTGTTGGGTATTTGTAATTGGTTTATGAAGGAAAGAAGAAGCAGAGAGAGTCTGCAAGAGCGGCGAAAAGGCGAAGGGTGATGATGATGATTATGAGACGAGAGAAAATATTGAAAAGGAAGAGAGAGAGAAAGAGAGTACGACGGTCAAAGATGGATTTCAAGATGTTTTAGATACGCACGATGACGATCATCAGGAATCATATATTTCATTACTATTTAGCCCTTCCTTCTTCTTATTAATTTCACAATTCTTTTTATTTATTCATTCCTCTACTCACTCTCTCTCTCTTTAATTACACTATTGCCCTTCTTCTACTTCCATGCTCTCTCATCTTCTTCCGCCAACACATTTCCTTATTCTAAACTCACTAATTTATTTACTCTCAAAAATTAATATTAAATTAAAAATCAAACTGGAGTAATTAAATTATAGCGATTCAGTTTGTGGTGAATAAATTCATTGTTAAATTATTTAATTTTAAGTATTTAAAATAATTAGTGATTAAATTGATTAAAAAATATAAAATAACGTAAAAATGTATATATATTTAATTAATAACGACATAAAGAAAATAGCGATAGAAAAGATGGAAAGAATTATAGAAGAAAAGAATATCCATATCCTACATTCCAAGTGCAGAAAAGAACAAAAGTAAAAGAGATTATTCAATTTTTTTTCTGTCCAAAATTAAATTGTCTCGTGTTACTATCAAATATTTATATATCAATCAATTTATCTCAAAATAAATAACTCATTTATCAATTACATGACTAATTTTGTTTATGTAAGTAAAACATGCATGATAATTATTTGTTTTATCATTGTCTATATGCATTGATTCAAGTAGACTTAATTGGTAGTTATTATTTATTGGATATTTGGTACATTTGTTTTAGATTTTTTTTAAATAATTTTTATTTTATATAAAAATTATGAAAATTTATTATAAATGGGGATGGAGGATATTTTTGTGATATAAGTAAAATATGATAATTAAAAGTCTAATTAAATCAGTTAACTAATCAAATGAAACTCTTAATTTATTTAAAAAAAGTCCAAAACGGGCACTAATATGTCTGTCTTTTTACATTTATTAATAAAAAAAATAAGATATTGAAGTTACAAAAATTTTATTTGATTATTTAAAAAAAAAATCCTTCGTTTGATTGGTAAGGAATAATACAATTGTCACAAAAAAATTTGAATGAAAAGTAAATTAGAAGAAAATAATGTTACGCCAAAATTTAATATCCTTTAGTATAAATGTATAGATATTCAAAAATTTTAATTATTTAATTAAAGAAAAAGGATTAAATTGAAATAAAATAATTAATATAATAGATAAAATTGAAAAGAAAAAATTACACCAAAACTTTGCCCCTTTATATATAATTATAGATTTCTCTAACACTCAATACATTTAGCCATGCAAAATCTTTGGATTAGTGTTTGTAAGAAGATTGGTTCTTGTGTTCGTAATTTTAAGTGGGACAACAAATTTAGTCATTTGGGTGAATTGAGATGCTGTTACTAAACCTAAACCTAAATGTCTAGGTGGTCTTGGTATTCATTTTGCTAGAAAAATTAATATCTAGAGCTGTCACACTAGACAAGTTTATATGGACCGGTCCAAATAGCTTGACAAAGAGTATGTAAAATGTGCAAACACTACATGAAATAAAGTACTTAAAATGTTAGCAATTTTTGTATTATATTTAAAAAATGTAAGAATACATAAAAAGTTACATAATTTAAAAAAAATACAACACTTAAAAATAAAAAAATAAATAAATAAATAATTAAATAACATATTAGTTTGAAAGTCTATAATCTATTTAGGGTCGATTATGAGTACTATTTTTTATCCGTTTTAATTAGTGTTTTTTATATCGTCTTAATAAAGCCTATTAGGATCAGTCTTAAGTAGGTCGAGTAGTTCGTTTAACATCTCTTCTTAGCAAGCATGTGTGAGACTTAATGCATAGTCCTAATAAAACTTTGGGGTTCGACTTCTCTTATAAGTAGTTACACTATTCTCATATTTTAAATGTTTAATTTAAAATTCATGATTCTAACATTTAGTCATTTATCCTTAAATCCTTAAAGATCATTTGTCTAGGTTTTGTTTTAAAACTCGACAAATGTGAGATTTCTATATAGTATGATAAATTATTAGATGAAGATTACAATTACAGTTTAATTTCTTTTACACATATTTCAAATACTAAATTGCAAATAAAAAATATTTTTAAAAAATGTCATTGACACGTCTTTAATCATTTGACCACTTTCTTTCGTGACGACTTTAAACTTAATATCAGGTAATCACTTTTGTTTTTTACATATTGATATATATGATTATATAAAAAAAGTATCATGTATATAATGTATAAAACTATTTAGAAAATCCCACATAATTATTTTTCATTATAGTCTCCCACCAATTACTTAAAGGCTTGGCAACATCCGACTACTAACTCTTCTTGTCATAAACGTGAAATCTCTTATTATCATAGATTTGAAGGCTCTTCATGCCACAAGTACTCAAATTTTGTATATCTGAGACTCTTTATGGCATAGCTTATTTTTTAACGTCACACTCACAATGCAAATGTTTTGCTAAAAGTAGTGGTAGAAAGTTTATATTAACAAAAAAAAAGTAGTGGTACAAAGTAGAAATAAGTATATACGACACGTTTAATGGTTGGATATCATTTGATCTTATCTTCTTCATTAATTAAGAAAACAAAAAAGTGGATGTCTACTTCATTTTCCTTTTTCCTTATGATCATGTCTATTATATAGTTTTGGTCAAGAAAAATGTCTACCATATATAGGAGAATCTAAATCGGGAGTGAAGATTAATACTTTATCTAATAGTTGAATTTAAATAATTAATAAATTTTGATTAAAAATTAATTGTTGGAGAGTATTTGAGTTGAATATTTATTAAAATAATTTTTTATTATATTTTATTTACGTAACAATCTAAATTATTAAAACTTTATTTTCTCATAAATTCCAGCCTTAAGGATTAAATATAAAAAAAATTAATATTGCATCTAATTCTCTAATAATAAATTGCTTTTCTGACAATATTCGGACCATTGAAGCACAAACGCCTTCTACTTTTTATTTTTTATATTGGATATCCGCTCAAGTAGAAAGCAAATATTCACAGAAAAAAAAAAAAAAAGCAAATATTCAATTGCTACGAAGTGAACATATTAAAGAGTAATTATTACATTGCATCTAATCAATAATTATTTTCTAATTCACTCTAAAACACGTCTACATGATGATGTGTAATTGGATAAACTTAAAATGGTTTTAGCCTTGCAATGGATATATTCAACTTAATTAAATCCAACATAATATAAGGTATAGAATTTGATTTGACTAAATGCCAATTTCTACTTTCCTTTTTCCTTTTGTTCCATTATGTTGTGTTAAAAAGTATTTTTTTTTCTTCATAAAGCAACATTAATAATGTGAAAATATTTAATTTATGGTTGCATTTAATCATTATTATAAAAAAATTCTCCCCAATTTAATCTTGTACCAAAATCTCATTGCAATGAATGTGGTGATCTTTATAAATACATAAAATTTAAATTTTACTTTTTAAAAAATAATGTAATTTTGGCTGTAAATAAATTCATTAAATTATTTAATAATTTGAAGCAGTATATAAAATTATAGCTTATTTTGTTTTTATCTGTTTACTCTTACCATTGTAATTAAATTTCTAATTGTCATCTAATCTAATAAATGAAACAAAATTCATAACTCCTAGAGAATATATCTAACCTCAATATAAGAATATAACACACTGGCAAAAATCCGAATTTGTCGTCACTTATTTTTCTACTATCAATTGATTTGAGCGTAAATAAATAATTATCTATATTAAAAAAATATTACACTCGTTATTACATTTACTTTACACATTTTTGAATTGATTTAATTGTATTTTTAGTCTCATCTTTATTTTAAAATTTGATAGGTTTGGTCTCTCGTGTCAATTTTTTAATTAAAATATAGTGATATAATATATTTCAAAAAACATGGTATATAAGACTATAATATAAAATGATTAATACTCATGAAATCACAATAAAATTCTTTAAAAATTTATCTTTAATTTTGAATTTTTTTTCATTTTTGTAATTTAATTAATTACATATGAATAATTAATATATCTAAATAATTTTATATCATAAAATCGTCTGTCACATTATTTAAAATATGTTAATTCGTCATTTTTTTAGTTCAATTTAAAAGAGCGACACAAACTATCGACTTTTAAAATAGAGTGATCAATTATATAAATTGATGAAAATATAGTGACTAAAACTGTAATTAAATTTTTTGAATATTTCTCACAAATTTTAATTTTATTATCTCTCTCGTGATTTTCCTCTCAACTCATCTATCACCTCTATTTTTACTTTTCATTTCTTACAAAAATATTTCTTAACCTTAATAAAAAAATTATTTATCTCTTTAATAAAAATAATTTTTTTATTTCAAATATTTTTTTACAAATGATTTTATGCTGCTAGTCTTAAAGGATTTTTTTTTAATTCTCATTTACTTCATATCTTGTTCTATTTTTAATCATAAATATTTGATTTATTTGTTTTCATTAAAATTTGATTACACAATTACGTACTGGTATGTTTGCAAAAAATAAATTATTGATTTTGCTTTACAAAGTAATTTGCTTTTGATTTAATGGTCATGGTCTATGTTTAAGATAATTGGTCGAGTTTTGTTTGTTTATGCAAACTTCTAAAACAAATTATGGTATATTAATTTTTATTTGTTAAAATGAGTTTTACTTGCAGAATAAAATATAAATAAAAAATATTTAGCTATTTAAGGCGAGAAATTAATAAAATAAATAAATCAATAGTTAATATTATAATTATTTTTGATTAATTTTATATGTTCACATAATATCAATTATTGATTTGATTATCAATAATCGACATCACTCACTTTATTATACACCGGTGTGTTTAAAAAAAATGCTGATGAAAAAAGTAATCAATATTTTACAAATATTTCAATGCCTAATTTCCTGTGAGATAAGCACAAATCAATCCAAATTATATCATTTTAAAATGAACTCAAGGTACACATATTTATATATTATGTTATTTTCTTTTACACTAACAATAATATAGTTTTTATATCTCCACGATTTTATTGCAAAACATTCTACAAACACTATTCGACTATTTAAGAATACAATAATAAGTGAAAACTCAAATTTTCACTCATTTGATTTTCTACTCCCTATGTTTATAACTAATTATAAACATTATCTGTAAAACAAAATATCCCTTAAATATATTATTTTTTTCAATTTACTAGATATTTTTATTTTTTCAAGCATACACATTATTAATACTATTAATTCAACATTCTCTTTTTAAATCACATTACTTTTCTCCTTTATCATTTAAAGTCTCTCTCTCTCGATTACATCAACACATTTTTTTCCAATAAATTCCAATATTATATATATATATATATATATATATATATTGATAAAATTCATGATCTTATTTCTTCAATAACATATATTATTGTGCATGATTATAAATAATTAATGTGGACTTGGAGAGCTTTATTTAAATTTATATTATATTTAATTAATTTTAATTGGTAATATTTTAAATTTATTCAACAATTCTGATCGAGATGGTTAATGGATCATTTTGGTTGGATTTTTTAAGGAGAAATAAAAACTAAAACTCAAATAAAAATAAGTGTTTTAGTTTGATTCAATCTTTACAACATTTTTTGACTAATTAGTGCTTAATTGCATTTGATCATATTATATATTAATAATAATTAAGCATGTCAATTCACAATTGATTAGTTAATGAAACAAGAAATTTCCATATAATTAACATACTCAATTTTGTATTTATTTATCTACAGGAAAAAAAAAGTTTATATATGGCAACAGTTATCAACTTGAAATTATTTAGATTATTATTACATATATGCATATTATAAAAAGACACATGTAATATCGAGTTCCAAATGTATGTACACGACGATTTTGACTTTGATAAGCAATTAAGCAAGGAAGCAATCAAGGATGGTGGATTTGCGTTTGTTCACGTGCAGTGAATGAATTAATAAACACAAACGCTGCCTTAGGCATGTGACACAGACATGCTTTTGGTTTGTGTGTGTCCGATTTTGCAGTTGTTCATAATACTACGTACGATATTGTGGGCTCTTAAATTACTTAATTCAACAAATCGAGCACATGATTGTGACCCTCAACTATATATCAATATCATTGTATTCTTTTGATTATGTTCCACCTTCAAACAGTTGCTTTTGTTTAACCAAAATAATTAAGCAATTGTGACAGCGAAATTGGGGATAGGAAATACTAAAATAATCCATTAATTGGTATTTGTATGTATCAATTTGATTAATGAGGAGAATATTGACTAAACTGTCATATACGACCCTTTGAGGGAAAAATATTGGGACCAGAATCATAAGAAGCAGTTAAATACAGTTTTCAATTTCAGCCGTTAATTTGATATGAGGGTGTTTAAATTATAGTAGTACAATAGAAAAATTAATGGTTAGAAGATAAACTAAGTACTCTTTGGTTAGTTTGTATTTGTTGTATGTGTTATTTTTCAACATAAACAATTACATGTTAGTTAATTAATTTGAACATATTCAATTATTA
The DNA here is from genome assembly GCA_037974295.1 of Cicer cuneatum. Lineage (NCBI taxonomy): Eukaryota > Viridiplantae > Streptophyta > Magnoliopsida > Fabales > Fabaceae > Cicer > Cicer cuneatum. The sequence continues at coordinate 2,990,129 of JBBPBO010000001.1, read as the reverse complement.
TTGTGGTGGTAGTTGAGAGATAAAAATGGAAATTTTTGATATGATCTTAACTATCGGTGCATATATTCAACAAGTATTTTGGATTAATTAACTAAACGTCGTTATGGTCGAAAAGAGATAGGTGTAGTGATTTTTGTGGCGTTTTTTGTATTTTTCTTAATGTTATAAGTTTATATTAGATTTTTTCTTGAGACTCATCTTATTCTTCAAGTTATTTGAATAGTATTTTGGTTTTTTAAAAAATAAAATAAAATGATCTCAAATATTAAATTAATTTAAAATCAAAGATTGCGGCAGAAAACTCTTTGACCCATTTACCTCCAAACATTTATATCATTTCAAATTTTAGGTGGGTGTCCTTTGGAAGTGTTTGAATAGCACAAAGTGATTAAGAAGTTCTACATATTTTGGTTTGTGTTTTTGCTTTGGGTAAGTGAGTGTGAGTGACCACTCAAACATTTTTTTTGAATAGTTAATGTTAGTATTGTTGGTACAATTTGTTGGTTTTATATTGAGGATGAATGAGGGTAGAATTCTTAATCAATTTTATAACTCCTAATTCTTATTAAAAAATAAAAAAATAAAAAACTTCGTTAGACTTAATAGGTCAGTTTGTATGTCTGGTTGTTACCGAAATAAATATCCAGGTATGATGCAATTATATAGTACTACAACACTGTTGCTAACATTCATGTGAATGTGACCTATAAAGCATCTCAAAGAACCATTCATCTTTTAGGGAATATTTGTAGGTGAACAAAATAAATAAAGGATCTACAATGTAAGGTCACTTGTCAAAGCCTTGTATTTTGATTCGTCTGTGATGCTTTAACAATTTTGTGGTTTAATTTTCTTTATAAAATAAGACATAACTCCATTTTTTTTGTTAAAAAAAGACATAACTCCTTTTGTTTTATTGTGAATTATTTGTTTTAGTTTGGCTATTACTTGTTATTAGAATCAGTCAATTTTAATCAATAGCGCTATTCAAGCGTATGAATTAAATTAGTAGTTGTGTCCCACTTCACACTTCGGTATTTTGTGCCTTCTTTGCAACGCTTTCAAGCCATTACTAACAAAATATCTGCCATTTGCACTAGCCGAGTGTTGTTGATGACTATATTGAATTGATGTTAATATATAACTATGTCATAGGATTAAAATATTTAAAAATTTCTTCTGAAAATTATTTAATTTTTTTTCATATAAAATATTATTAGAAACTATTCAAATATAGTATTTTCTTTTACAATTTCAAGTAAAATACTTAGGATTTAATTTATAAACAATATAATATAATTTTTTTTTCTTCTAATATGAATCAATCACAATCATCATATTATTATAAACAATATTTTAATTGGGGATTGCGAGTTTAAATAAAAAATATTGTTGATCATAAAATAAAAAACAAATTACTTTGTAACACAAACAAATAATGTTTTAAGAACGTACAAATAATTGTGTTATCAAAATTTCATGCAAACAAATAAATTAAATATCCATTCTTTTAAATGGAATAAGATGTGAGGTAAATGACCATAAAATAAAAAATAGACAGGAAAAATACAAAAATTCATTTTAAGAGTTGCAACATAAAATCACACCTGTAAACAAATTTAGAATAAATTTTTTTTTTTAAGATAAATGTATTTTTTAATAAATATTTACTTAATTAAAAGATCTCCAAAAAAAATTGTGTACTTAATGTATAAAAGTCTCATATTCTAAAATATTTTCAAATCTAAAACTAATAAAATTTTATCTAAAATTAATATTATTTCAACAAATATGAAATTAATTTACATAATAATTAATTGAAAAAAATTATTATACAAAATCCATTATTTTAATTTAATAGATATCTTTTATTTTAAAACGTCTAAAAAGTAAATTTTCCAAATTTATTTAGTATTTTTATTAAAGTATTCTTTTTTTTAAGAGTTTGCTAAATTATTATTATAATCTTTAAAAAGTATAATATTATAATTCGTTTTATACCTCTCTACAAATGCGTGAAATTTCATTCCTTTATAAGATAATGTTTGTATATTTTATTTTTTTTTAACTAAATTAAGAGTATTTTTTTTTTGTTGTCTTTTTTATTTATTTGATCTATAAACGAAATAATAAATACTACAAAAAAATATACATAAATATAAGATTTCAAGTTTAAATTTAAAACACGATATCTAATATAATAATATCAATATTATTTTCCTATTTTTAATTAGTAGATTTCGTTTGTTAGAGAAAATTTTAATAATGTAGGTCTGCTCGCGACACAGCAATCACGAAATGGCACGTAAATAGGTTTTGGTATGTATTGCTTTCTTTGCTTATGAATCATGTGCCTTTGCTTTTTGCACAGTTTAGGTAACATCATCAATCAAAACAAGTAACTCAAATCAATATCTTTGTCTTTCAAATTGCAAATTGTGAAATATGGAGAGAGATAAACGTAGGTGTCACATTTTGTATTCCCAACTTGAAAACACCGTATGCTTCACGTATAGTAGTAGTACCACTCTATTTCTCAATCCGGTGTGCCCCTTCTCTAAATCTATATCGGGTCTAGCAATTCACACTTTCCTAATTTCGAAGCCTTTTGATTAATAGATCCAAAATTAATTTTGGTCCACTCTAATGATTAATTAATAAATATGTATATACACTATTCTCTCCGACCCACAATACTTGTGGTATTTAACAATTTTACATTGAAAAAATGTATATAAGATTATTTTATTATACTAACATTTTTTTTATTATTAGTTGATTTTCATTATCATACATGTAAAAAGAAAAATAATAATTTAAGAATTTCACAATAAAATAATATAACTTAAGATTAATGCAAATAATATTAATTAAAGATATAAATAATAAAAAATAATTAATATTATGACAAAAATCAAATATAAAATTTCATCTTTTAATTTTTTTTAACAAATATTCTTAAGATACTTGATAATAAGACCCTAAAAATAAGTATCGACATTTTATCTTCTTTTTTCTTTAATATCAAACAATACCTCAAATATTATTTCTTTCTCGCATAATTCTCTTATACTCGCGTTTGCTTTTACTTACAGTAACATTATTAGAACATAAAATTTAATATAAAATAAAACATAAATATAATATCATATAAAATATAATAGAATCAAGTTTTATTTTTCATAAAATGTTAAAGTATTATATTTGTCTTATTTTGTGTCAAATTTTAAATTAAATCATTCGTTTTATTGTGTCTATACTCTCTAATGCTTGGAAAATGATTTCCACTTCAACATGCATTTTATTTAGACGAGGGAAATTAAATCGTGTGTTGTGGCAAACACGCATCTTAGACTCTTAGCTATAAACTTATCTAAATGTTAACTCCAATGAGTTGATTACTTGGTTTAATGTTTAAAAGATATACATTGAGTATGTATGTTACTAGTTTGATCCTCACTAGATTTAGAGAGAAATAAATGCAAAATTCTTTGTGAGTGTTATTTGAGCCAAGACATTTTTTCTACTATAATGTTGGATATCATTCATATTTTAAATTTTCATTATTAAAAAAAATCTTAGGTATATTAAATTTATTAGAATATGATAACGTATATGTATTAATCTTTTATATATTATTTAACTAAAAATGAAATCAAGTCATGTAAAAAGTTAAGTGTCCGACACTAACTTATTGACCATTTAGTTGTTTTAAGTGCATATATTACACACTTCGACATTGATGTTTATGTGTTGTGTTCATTTCCAACTTATTGACCCGATGACAATCTTGTAATATAGAGAAGATCGACCGGATAACAATGGGTCGGACATGACTGATCCCATGAAGTACGACCAATCCACGAGGAAAAATTGTGTCACTTGCGCATCTTTATAGATACCATCCCTATCTTTAGTAGGCACATGGATATTTGATTGGACCACACACTCAAATTCAAGACCATTAAAGCAACCGCATTAGATCATCATGAAAAACAAAAATTTTACTTTATCAAAAGACCTCAAAAAAAATTTTACTTAATAAAAATGTCTCAAATTTTAATATTTTTAAAATTTAAATATATAAACATTTTCTAAGTTTAATATTATCTCAACAATATTAAATTAATTAAAAAAGAAAAACTATATGACATCATTTATATTAATTCAGTGATGTTATGTTAAAATTTAAAAAATTCGATAAATTGTATTGAATGTGCTCAAATTAGGGTTGGATCTCGGACATATGCGAAGATCCAACTTTAATTACACATACTAAAAACAAAAAACTAGCATATAAATTTTTAAACATTATCGCATGTCAGCCACCACTAAAATCTTTTCAACCTCCGATATTCTCATAACTTTTTTTTTTTACTCAAATTTTCATTACCTAAACTTTGTGTTTTTGCACAAAACATTAAATTAATGCAATAAAGACATAAAAAAGGTATACTTTATTATAAATCAAGAATTATAATCATAATAATTAATCATGAGGTTTTGACTAAAAGTGATGCATAAGAGAATTTTGGTCAAAGTTAGAGGAATAATTGGATTAAAAGTATCAATACAACCAAAAAATTGGTTAAATATTTAAGGTTATGTGAAGGACACACAACTCATCATATTCCCTTGTTGTACTCTTATATTTGATAAATAGTATTAGCAGTTTTCAAATACCTGTTATTTTATTAAATAAAATACATAGAGTTTCATCACTTTAAAAATTGGTACCACCTAAAATGATGATATTCATGTGTATTTCACGCAATAAAAAATTAATATTTAAAAGAAAATGTTATTAATAATATTCTACACTTAATAGTAGTCTAATAGAGCTTACTGCAAATATAATACGGTAAGGGCACCAAATTTATCAAAAAAATAGTAATTTGAAAATAATAATTCTAAAATTTAAGATTAAAGGAGATAACAATGATTTGAAGTCTAAGCATCCCTAGGAAAGCAAAGGACTTTTTACTTTTACGGAATGCCCGGGGGGTGGTTTCCATCTCCATCAACTTTTGATGAACAATAGAACTAAATTAAGAATTATAATATCATAATCATTGAATCTAGTGAAGCATCTCAATCATATGATATTTTAATTTTTTTTCGAAAGGAATCATGACATTTCAATGATAAATGGTTGTTCACTCATGTGTGTGGACAAAAAATTTCACCTTGCTTTTTTTACTCCTCATAAAAGAACCAACGTGGAAAGTTAGATATAATAATTAATGATAGATTTCAAAATGGATGATGATCTAGTTTTAAAAAATGTTTTCAACTTCAACTATTATATTATATACATCGTCTCTCTCTCATATGTAGATGTTAGAAGTTGTTTTTTTTTATTATAATTAAGATAGTAATTTGAATAATAATAATAATTCGATAAAAATACAGAAAAATAAATATATATTTTATATTAAATCGATTTAAATTAAACTAATGTTTTATTCATAAAAATAAAGAGGATTACAATATATTATTTTTAAAAAGTATTATCAATTGTTATTAAAATTTTTAATAATTTTTAATTATTGATCTACGGTCAACCATTAATGATCACACACGAAATCACCATAAACTAAAATTACACAAGAGACACTCAAACATGCAAAGTGCCAAAAAAAAAAAGTTAATTTCAACCTTAATCCAATAATGTGTAATTCTCTTGTACCAAGTTTCAACACATGGACAAGGATATAATATAGTCAAATTCATTGATTAATATATTATATCTTTTACAATTGGTAAAACATTCAAATAAGTAGTATAATAATAATAATAAAAATTGGCAAAAAATCTGCTTTTTTGTTTAATAAATTACACAATATATATATATATATATATATATATATATTATTGTATAATTAAGTAAATGTTAGATTCTGAAAGTAAATTAGTTATAGGTAATTATTTTAAGTTTGTTAATATCAATGCAAAAATATATCACACATTTATCGTAATCAATTAACTTTTTTGTTAAATCAATTTTAAATAATTAAGTTGTCTTAATTATTATTATTATTATTTTTTTGGTTGGAGTCTATTGTTTTTTTATAAGTAGTTGGGCTTTACTAGTATATATTTATATGTTATAGAAGGAAGTAAGAAATATATAATAGTGGTTTTTTTGTTGAACTAAAATATATAAAGTATACAATTGTTAAGTTTATTCAAATATACTATGTGGCTTTAACTCCCTCTATCGTTACTACAAAGAAATGTATATACAAGTCTCACAAGATCGGGTATGGTATATAATAATTAATGAAGCAGATGTTATGGAATATAGTGTCCAGCTGGGGGAATATAATAACGAGTTGTTGCACATAATTGGTCCAGCGATCAACAAAGGGCCCCACCTGGTCCCACTTCTATTTTTATAGATTAATACTATTAATAATTGGTCCCCAAATCAAATTAATGACATTCTCATAACTCATCTTTGAATTTGGTCATCAATTGTCAACCTAAACGATGTGGGCATTATTCCCCTTCCACAGCCCTGTACGTACATAATATTACAGACATTGCTTATGACTCGTGCCTTTCTCATATCATCTCTTTCTCTACCTACTTTACCCAGTTTTTATATATAAAAAATTCATGCTGCTCGGTCTAATATAAGAAATACTTTAGATTTACTAAATATTTAGAAATTCATTTTATCGAGTTAATTATATGTATCTGTAAAAATTCCAAATCGTGATTTTATATATTTTAATAAGCTATCTAATTTAAGTGGTTAATAATTTCATTTAATGATAAGTTATTTAAAAGAATCCAAATTTAAATACCACATAAAATAATTATTCACAAATTTTCTTGCCTTTCGGACGAATTCATATTACAAATACTTCATTGTAAGAGTTTAAAAAAATCAGTGGTTTAAAAAAACAAGTTATGAGTGGTGCACTTAAAGCATGAGTTGGAATCGTTAAGAAGATACAAATATCATTGTTGATTTAAAAAATTCATGTTTGACTTGTTAATAAATACATTAATATTTATTGAGCTTGAATTAATTGTTTAACTCCTTTACAGCTCTTTTTATTTATTTATAATTTTTTGCATTACTTTTCTTAAGTTTTTAAAATAATATAGTATTTTTTTAGAAAAATAACCTATCAAGTATTTAATAAAAATATTAATAATATCATTCAAATATAAATATTTATAAATAATTCACCCAAAAAAAATTATAAATAAATTTTTTAAAATTGTTACACTTGAAAACTCATAATAAGTTATTGACTGTACCAAAAATAAACTTCAACTTCATCGTGTATGAATAAAGTTTTAGATATTTCTATGATATAAATTATTCAATACTAAATATTAAATCTTGCCTCCAAAATTGCTCACTTACTTATTGGGCTTTGACTAGGATGTTTTAAAAGATGATAAGATTTTAATCATCAATAGAAATAGTCTTCTTCAGAGTATTATTCACCTATAATCAGAGTAGCAATATTATAACTTAATGTGTACATATAAATGAGCTAGCTATTCATAGTCGTTGACGTCGAGCCTATAAGGCCTGGGATTTATTTATTTAAGTAATTGAATTGAATTTTAAAGTTTTTTTAAATCACTCTTTTAATTCCTGAAAAATATATGACTGTTTCATTTTGATTATTGACTTAACAAAAATCTAAATTAGTATTCGAATTATCAAATAAGTGTATAGAAGATACAACCTGTTATTATAAAAATCTATGAAAAATACAACAATAGTAAATGACTGTTATAACGTCACATACTAAATTGACTGATATTTTGATGATTCGATAACTAATTTAGATATTTCGCCGAGTCAGTGACCAGAATGACACCGTCCTATACTTTTATGGACTAAAATAATGATTTATTCGTTTTTTTGTTTGTATAAAAGATGTTAAATATCACCATAAACTCACACAGTTATAAAGTATCGAATTCGAACTCATAACAAATATTTAGTCTAACAACATCAGTATAAGTCAGTTGAGTTAGAACTTATAGATTTAATATTAAATTTTTGTCTGTTACCAAACATTTAACGCTTCGAGTCTTAATAATTCATGAACAACTCAATTCATTGTGTTTCTAACCCATCATGTTTTTAATTACCTTATATGGTGCTTTTCATATGGTTAATTTGAAACAAAATGATAGACACTATTTGTAAAAAAAAAAAAAACCATTATATCAACATTAAATTAAAAGTTAAATAAATTTTAATTTTTATAAAATTTAATTTGTAATCTCTATAATTTTTTTTTAGTCCAGAAATTTTTTTTATAAAATCAAAATAGGTACTGAAATAAATAAAAAGAAAAAAAAATATAATTTTATAAATACTGAAGACATAATTAACCCTTAAATTATGTTGTTCTATAAAAATCACAAATATGCAAAAAGTGAGCATACCAACATGCATGCTAATATCTAGTTAAAAAAAAAAACATGCATGCTAATATATTTTACAAACAGTTCAGCTTTATGAAAATAAGTTTAATTAATAGATCTCTCGTGATTTTCATTGTCCATATATATTGAACAATGGTTAATATAATTTTGAATCATCAATTTCATTTAAAATTTTTGTCAATACCAATCAAAATCAAATAATTATATATGTTATAGTTGAAAAGAACATTCTGATTCAGTCACCTAATTAGGACATGCCTCCAAAGAAGAAATACTTAGACATGTGCAAGACAAAGAAGTCACTCACTATTCCAAACACTAATTAGTGCTCCACTTTTTTCTTTTTTAAGTCTTTGAATTTTTATGCTTGCTAATATCTAATCACGCAGTATGACCTCAGTTTCCCCTGGCCACAACCGACGGTTACCATGGTGGCCCTGCACCGGCAACAAATTTACACTCATTTTCATTACATGTTTTTTTGTCTAAGAAAAATGTTAAATATAACGACGGATGTACATCACGAACCACTCGAATTATAAAATATTATATATTAATTGACTAGACATTTCAATTCACTTATTCATGTTTGGTTACGTGGAGTTTTGATTAGTTGTTTTCTATTTGTGATGTAATAGTAAACATTGTTGGTCTAAACTATCCCTAAATAAAGGTTAGAGACTAATTATTCAACAAACACAAATTTATTAAATAAACTGACATCTCTCTTACGTACACTGTTCAATAATTATATCATCCAATTCATGTTTATCTACTTAAAACTTTGTCATATTATAACGATATTTTGTTAATTTTTTATAGCTTATAATTATATATATAAACTTTTTTTCTCTTTTTTTTTAGCTCCGGACAACAACATAACAACAAAACACTAAACTCTACGTGACCCAACAATGAGATTTTTATTTTTCCTGTTTTAATTTAATGTGGTTCAAATGTTTTCTTATGAATCATTAAGGACACTAAAAGGGGGCACATAGACCCCTACCCAGCCTGTCTCATTACTCAACTTGGTCAGATCCCATTATTTTGAAATTATTTACCTAATCTTCAAAGCATGCCCCGACAACTAAATCAATGTCTTATTTTAATATTGGTCTGCCTATATTTTTTTATATACTAAAATTTATGAAAAATCTTTTTTTTTTTTTAAATATTTACTATTTTACTACATGTAATAACACTTACAAATAATAATTACTCAATCTCTTGTATATGGTCTTGTTAAAAAAAAAATCTTGTATATAGTCAATCAAATTTTGATTGGTCACATTTCTATTTTTATGTATATATATAAATAAGTAAAATATTATAAACACTGACCCGACATCTCTAATCACACTTACGGCGTAGAAAGCTTGTTCGTTCACTTACTGACGGGTCGCATGATTTTGTTTTTCTTCAAGATGAGAAAACAGTGTGGCACTGTCACTAGTATTAGTATATTAGATATCAAAAATGATTTTTTTAGTAAAATTAAAAAGATATAAAAAGTGGATTGGATCTGGATAAATTATTTTAATTTTAATGTAATATAAAATGACATTGGGAAGAGAAATTCATAGTTGTATGTAAATTATAAAAGGAAAAATATTTCGTGTACATTTAAATATTTATTTTACTCTTTGAGAGATATATAAATAGAAGAAGTAATAAGATAAATATAATATGTTTGTAATGTGGTTGATAGAGAAAAAGATGATTGAATGAGTATATAAAAATTATAAGCGTCAATGTATAAAAATTGTTATAAAAGGGTTGATGAACCCTTTTCACCGCCATTATAATTGTCATCATAGTCACATGCCACATGCAAGTATGCAACAAGTTTCTGGAAGTTTTTTATTTAACAGAACACAAGCAAACAAATTTGAAGAGTTTACTTGGAAGTGACACCGATGGTTGACACTGTTCAATTAAAATTATAAAATAAAAAAACTCAACTATATTAATATGTTTTTCGGGTTAGGGATATGATTTTGTTTGAAAATTTATAATATAAACTTTTGTAATATAAACATGTATAAACTATTTTTATAATATAAGAAAAATTATATTATTTTTCTATAAATTATAAAATATTTTCATAAATAATGTAGAATAGCTTATAGAAATTACCTAATTTCAAACATTAACTGGCAAATATTTGTGATTATTATTCCCAAAAAATCGATGCGTTGATTGGCATTCCAAAATGTAAATAAAAGTGTAACTCTTGCACTATCGATTTTTGGATGAAACTGGGCTTAAACTAGCTAATCTAAGTGTGTGTGGGTGGGGGTGGGGGATCTTCATTAAGCCCACTAAATGTTAAGAGTTGAATGTACTGCCCGTTTATACTTTGGAAGATATAGATCCACTTTAGATTTAAAATTCCAAAATATTATCTCTAACCCTACAATTATACCTTTATCCCTGTAATTAATATGAACTTTTAATTTTATCCTTCCTTTTAAATAATATAATCATTTTTTTTTCACTATTTCACCATAAAGATGTTTCTCTGGTATTTTTCTAAAACTTAAATCAATTTTTTTAAAATACGATGGTTCAACTTATCCAAAACACACATTTATTTTTAAAAACTTGTTAGTTCAAGTTTTATAAAACACACATTCATTTTTTAAAGTTTTCTAAAATATTGATAAGTTCACGCAAAATAGAAGTGTATTTCGAAAAACTAAACCACACAAACTTCTAAAACAATGAAGAAGACTTTTTTCAGGTCTAATGAGATTTTGTTATCAAAAAATTCAACGGGGTAAGTGTGATTAGTTGAGAGAACTTGAGATGAGAATAAAAGTTAAAATGGTAAAATAATTAAAATAAAAAACATTTAATTCTGAATTTTGATTAATTTCTCTAATTTTTTTCTTTAAATAATAGTCTCTAAAAATTTTACGATCCTAAATTTAGTCGTTGCCATTAATTTCAGTTAATATCCATATATGTGGCATTTACTCGTGCATTCATTTAATTGATGTGACATTGTTAAAAAATTATTAATTTATTGTAATTATTTTTATAATTTTTAAAACATACTAATAAATACAAAACTCTATATTTCCAAATTCTTCCTCTTTCTTTGTGTGAGTTTTCGTTATTCTTTCTCTTTTTAGTTTTATCATCTTTAAAAATTATCGGATTTTTTACTAGAGATAAAACGAAAAAACAATACAGAAAAAAATTGAACAAAGTAAGTAGTTATGAAAATGCGAAATTAAATTTCGTAAAAAATGTTCTCATCGTTAAATTTCGTCCATAAATCCACATGTTAATATTTTAATGGATTATGGTGGGATATGGTTAAATTACTATTCTTTGTTCTTTTTATTATGTATATCAAAATTGGCTAGTTTTTTAATGTGTTATGTTGGTGGAGGATTGTATTCTCATTCTTTGATCTTTTGATATCTGAAAGCATGTGGGGTAGAGTCTTGCTTTTTCTTCTTCTTTCCATATATGTTGTTTGTTATGTACCAATGTGTATTGTATTGCAAGATAGTGTATTATACTGTATTTTTTATTTTTATTTTTCTTGTTTTAGAATGAGTTTATTTAACGTAGTATTTTATGCGGAGATGTTTTTCAATAGATGCCCTAAGTTTAGGTACGAAATAAGTGATATGTATATAAGGGATTAGCTTCTAGTGCACGGTATCACAAAGGAAACTGGACCTTAAATTTGATATTTTTCAGCTAGGGTATGGTGGAAACACAATGTTGGATAGTTGACAAATATGTTATACAATTTTCTATGTATGCACCATGAATAAAAACTAGAGATAAAACGAAAAAACAATACAGAAAAAAATTGAACAAAGTAAGTAGTTATGAAAATGCGAAATTAAATTTCGTAAAAAATGTTCTCATCGTTAAATTTCGTCCATAAATCCACATGTTAATATTTTAATGGATTATGGTGGGATATGGTTAAATTACTATTCTTTGTTCTTTTTATTATGTATATCAAAATTGGCTAGTTTTTTAATGTGTTATGTTGGTGGAGGATTGTATTCTCATTCTTTGATCTTTTGATATCTGAAAGCATGTGGGGTAGAGTCTTGCTTTTTCTTCTTCTTTCCATATATGTTGTTTGTTATGTACCAATGTGTATTGTATTGCAAGATAGTGTATTATACTGTATTTTTTATTTTTATTTTTCTTGTTTTAGAATGAGTTTATTTAACGTAGTATTTTATGCGGAGATGTTTTTCAATAGATGCCCTAAGTTTAGGTACGAAATAAGTGATATGTATATAAGGGATTAGCTTCTAGTGCACGGTATCACAAAGGAAACTGGACCTTAAATTTGATATTTTTCAGCTAGGGTATGGTGGAAACACAATGTTGGATAGTTGACAAATATGTTATACAATTTTCTATGTATGCACCATGAATAAAAACTAGAGATAAAACGAAAAAACAATACAGAAAAAAATTGAACAAAGTAAGTAGTTATGAAAATGCGAAATTAAATTTCGTAAAAAATGTTCTCATCGTTAAATTTCGTCCATAAATCCACATGTTAATATTTTAATGGATTATGGTGGGATATGGTTAAATTACTATTCTTTGTTCTTTTTATTATGTATATCAAAATTGGCTAGTTTTTTAATGTGTTATGTTGGTGGAGGATTGTATTCTCATTCTTTGATCTTTTGATATCTGAAAGCATGTGGGGTAGAGTCTTGCTTTTTCTTCTTCTTTCCATATATGTTGTTTGTTATGTACCAATGTGTATTGTATTGCAAGATAGTGTATTATACTGTATTTTTTATTTTTATTTTTCTTGTTTTAGAATGAGTTTATTTAACGTAGTATTTTATGCGGAGATGTTTTTCAATAGATGCCCTAAGTTTAGGTACGAAATAAGTGATATGTATATAAGGGATTAGCTTCTAGTGCACGGTATCACAAAGGAAACTGGACCTTAAATTTGATATTTTTCAGCTAGGGTATGGTGGAAACACAATGTTGGATAGTTGACAAATATGTTATACAATTTTCTATGTATGCACCATGAATAAAAACTAGAGATAAAACGAAAAAACAATACAGAAAAAAATTGAACAAAGTAAGTAGTTATGAAAATGCGAAATTAAATTTCGTAAAAAATGTTCTCATCGTTAAATTTCGTCCATAAATCCACATGTTAATATTTTAATGGATTATGGTGGGATATGGTTAAATTACTATTCTTTGTTCTTTTTATTATGTATATCAAAATTGGCTAGTTTTTTAATGTGTTATGTTGGTGGAGGATTGTATTCTCATTCTTTGATCTTTTGATATCTGAAAGCATGTGGGGTAGAGTCTTGCTTTTTCTTCTTCTTTCCATATATGTTGTTTGTTATGTACCAATGTGTATTGTATTGCAAGATAGTGTATTATACTGTATTTTTTATTTTTATTTTTCTTGTTTTAGAATGAGTTTATTTAACGTAGTATTTTATGCGGAGATGTTTTTCAATAGATGCCCTAAGTTTAGGTACGAAATAAGTGATATGTATATAAGGGATTAGCTTCTAGTGCACGGTATCACAAAGGAAACTGGACCTTAAATTTGATATTTTTCAGCTAGGGTATGGTGGAAACACAATGTTGGATAGTTAACAAATATGTTATACAATTTTCTATGTATGCACCCTGAATAAAAACTATGAGAGGTTGAAATCTATTTAAACACAAGACCAAGTAAGTTGAAGACAAAAAATTGAAAATGGTAAAAATGTCGCTGATGAATCAATTTTTGACTTAAAAGAATATAACAATGACGTCTGAAAACTATTAAATAGCTAATGGTAAACAATAGACTGAGGGTGCTGAAATATTTGATAGTGAACAAATGACAACTCCAGGTAGTCAAGCAACTGCTGCACCAAAAAAAAAAAAGGTATGTTTATATTGTAGTTTATTACTTGCGGTAAAGTTTTACATATGTTTTCTCTAATTTATTAATTACCATGTATATGTTATTTTAGGGAATACATAAGGGAAAGAAACAGGGAAATGCCAAGACCAAATAAGCCACAAAGAAAAAATAAGGAAGATTCAACCATTATATCTCACAAAAATTACAGCTATAATAATCAGTTGCATCTGTAATACTAGAACTAATTACAACTGTTATACCATAATCAACTAATTAAGCTCAAATTGATCCTGATTTACTTAAACCAACCATGCAAGAACATGATGAAAATGGCATGTTCTTCACTGTGCAAAATTAAATATTCAGGTATGTTTTAAAAAACATATTATTTTATTTTTTTAATAATGACAGGTCAATTAAAGAAAACATACATGTCATGTGCAGATGTTATCTGAAATTAACAGCAACAACTAAATTTATTGATTTTTAAAACTTTTAAAAGATCATAACTTGATGAAATTTTTTTAAATACTAAAAATGAAATTTGAAATATTTATAGGAAAGAAATTTATTTGAACTCAAAGATATATATTTTTTGAAGCTTATTTTGTTAAAAAAATATATATTAATTAAAATGGTAAAAACAAATCCATATTTTTCTTCGTGAATCATATATACAGACGTGGCCGTGACGGAGATTGACGTGGCGTAACCGTTAGCAGTAAAGGAACGCTCAAGAGAGATCTCAACATCATTCCTTCATCATCTCCTTTTCACAGTGAGTTATTATTCTTCGGTTCCGTCACACACACTGACACGCACATTGAAGCATCACAAAATCGAATACGACGCCGTTTCGTCTAAGCTTGCATGCTCCCCAATTCGTCCATTCCCAAAACCCTAAAACCCTCATTTCATCTTCCATTTCTCGCCATGAAGGACCGCCCCTCGCTGTCCTCCCATGGCGCCATTTACGTTCCCCCTCACCACCGCTTACGCTCCGTCATCACCTCCGCTAACCCCCCCGCTCCGGTTGCCGCCAAACTCCGCGAAAACCATACACCCCCACCTACCACTCTTCAAACCCCCTTATCTGACAACAAAATAAATTCTCGCTACGTTTCTGCTTACGATGACGTCATTTCCGAGTCCAATTGTCAAGTTGAAGTTCCTTCACTACCGGTTAGTTTATTTATTTAAATTAAATTGACGCTTCTTATATTTATTTATTTTTCTTTATTCTCCCGTAATTCAAAGTGGAAGTGTGAATATTCGTAATTATATAGCGATATTTGAATTTGGAATTGAGATGTTTATTTTTTTCTGTGTTGTTTTTGCATTGTTTGAAATTTACTTGGCAGAGTGGTTTTCCCAACGAAACCGTGGACGAGTGGTATCGGAAATTAACGATGCTGTTAAATGACAAGAGTAAGCAAGAGTTGTTCTCGAGGGAGAAAAAGGATAGGCGTGATTTTGATGAAATAGCAGTTTTGGCAACTAGAATGGGGCTGTACAGGTGTTTTTTTTTTCCTTTTTCTGTAATGCCTTTGAATCAGAAGTATTTTCTTGTCTGGTGTTCATTGTTTCAATTCAATTGCACTTGTTTATGGCAGCCATATGTATTCCAAGGTTGTTGTCTTCAGTAAGGTGCCACTTCCCAACTATAGATATGATTTGGACGAAAGACGGCCCCAGAGGGAAGTATGTGTTTTGCTCTTTGATTTGTTATCCACTTTCCCATTTTCTATGGTTTTAGACATTACACAAAAGCGTAGGGTATATTTGGATGAAGGATTTTGGAGGGTGAGTTTTGGAGAGCTAAGACTATATTATGGTGTATAATTGAGATTTTTAAAGTTTTTTAAAAGAATAACATGATACATGATCATATAACATTTCAATTACACTTAATTCATTTTTAGTAACATTTTATAGCTTCCTTAATTTATAAAAGAAAAAGAAGCCCCCCCTGCAAAATCCTCCATCCAAACATACCCTTAGGATTCCTTAAATGTTCTTCCTGTTTACTCCTCCCTCTTTCGACTATTCTTCTGTTTAACCTTTCATGTTTGAATGCATGTGAAGCCTAATGAATTATAGATCTAGTTTCATAGCAATTTTTATCTCTCCTGAGAGAGACACCTTAGTAAAGCTTTCAGTATTTGATAGGTGAGCATGCCTATCAACGTGTTCAGGAGGGTTGGTGCATACTTTGAGGAATACCTGAGCCAAAAGTCCAGGGTAAACAAAAGCTTTTCAGATTTGTCTTTTGCAAGATCAAGCAGTGATGGCAGTTTTGGTACAGACGAAGGGCTTTTTGAGCAACCTGAGCAGCTAGCATCCAGTAAGACTGTTGTCGAGAAAACTGTCTGGCGGATAAGCTTGCAAATGCGAGACCGGCAGCAAGCTTGGCAGGTTACTTTAACTTGGATATAAAATTATGCATGTCTTCCTTGTTTATAATATAGTTCGTGTGCACTTTTAGTTTTTTCACTTTTACGTTCACAATTCAGAGTCATAAGATGTTGATATTAACTTCGTTACTACTTAATAATTTTTATTCAATGTAAGATGTTAAACAAGGTGTTGCGGTGTTTTCTTTGAACTTTCATCTTGAGGGTTGGGGTATGGAAAATGGGTGTTATGTTCATGCCTAACTAATCTGGCAGTGGTAATAGGTTTATAGAAAGTTTTGAAGGTTCTCCTTTGTGGTCATTAGACATTGTTGTTAAGATCATGGTCATTAGCCTTCTTTCTCTTCTTCCCCATCTATATCCCTTTAACTTCACACTTTAGAAACCATTTAGACAACAAAATAACTTTGCTGAATGTTCTTGACGTCTTCCCTTTTCATTTTAGGAATCACCTGAAGGAAGAAGAATGTTAGAATTTCGTAGCAATCTCCCTGCTTATAAAGAGAAAGAAGCAATATTATCAGCCATATCAAAGAATCAGGTTTGTTGAATAGTTGTATAATGTATTTCATTAGGGCTATTAACTTTATGGATCAAGCCTCTGATTTTTTAACTGCATTATAGGTTGAGTTGTGTATCACCAAAAGTACTTATTTAATATGTTCATGTTAGTCCTGTGATACCAGTCTTGTAGGCCAATTCATGTTGGCCAATTTGACTGGCTTACATGCTGAAGAACAGATCTGAGATGGTTCAGTGGATAAATTCAGTGCTTTTATGCAAACTCAAAGTTGTACTGTGAAATTAACAAGCGCTGGAAAAAAGTAACTGGATTTTTGGATGTCAAAATTTTTAAACCAAAGATATTAGGCAAAATTATAGAGGCTATTTTATGGAGAATGAATGGTTAAATATGTTGGTGGCATGGTTGAATTGCTGTGGCTGCTGCAGCAGTGGTTGTTTTTGGGTGGAGAGGTTGGCTATTGGGTGTTGGGAGAATTGTATCATGGATTCATATTCATGATCATAAATTGCAGGAATAGGATCTGGATTTATTATTTTGCCCAGAAGATAGATATTTTATGTTGGATCAACTGCACTTATGTAATGCTCTAGTTATTCTTTATCAGGCACATATATCTCATTTTATCTATCATCATAGGTTAGCTTGAGCAAGTTATCAATGTGTGTTTTAGGGTGCAGCTAGGTTAAAACAAAAGAAGGAAGGAAAATTTCTTATTATTATTGAAACTGAAACAGTACAAACATATATATATATATATATATAAAATCCTGCCAGCTATTTAATGAATGCAGAGAATAAAGGAAAAATAAATTAGGAAACAAATCAAATCAGAGTGATTTGATTGTTTCACAAAATACAAATAAACTTAAATAGAAAATCCACTAATAAACACAATCATATCAGATTTGATTGCTATATGTCAACACCCCCTCTCAAGTTGGTGGATATATTTCTAGCATGCCCAACTTGTTTACAAGAAATTCGCAACTGGGCCTGAACAGACCTTTGGTAAAGATATCAACAACTTGTTGTGAAGTAAGGACAAAAAGCATGCAAATCACACCTGCATCTACTTTCTCTTTTATAAAATGTCTATCAATTTCAACGTGTTTGGTTCGGTCATGTTGAATAGGATTTTGAGAGATATTAATTGTTGCCTTGTTGTCACAATACAGCTTCATTGGAAGAGTTATAGTAAGTTTAAGCTCTTCTAAGATTCTTTGAAGCCATAGGATTCACAAACACCTTGGGCCATTGCCCTATATTCTGCCTCAGCACTGCTTCTAGCTAATACATTTTATTTTGTTTCTTGCTCCTCCAAGTAACTAAGTTTCCCCAAACAAATTTGCAGTAACCAGATGTTGACTTTCTATCCGTGATGGACACTGCCCAATCTGCGTCAGTAAATACCTCAATGCTATGTTGATCAGTTTTTTGGAAAAACAGTTCCCTTCCGGGGGAACTTTCGAGATACCTTAGGATATGGTAAACAACCTCCAAATGTTCTTCGTGAGGTGAGTGCATAATTGACTCACTAAGCTAACAGCAAAGGCTATATTTGGACGAGTATGAGATAGATAAATTAGTCTTCCGACTAATATTTGATACCGAGATGTATCCACTGGATCTTCACTACCAAATTTCTGATTAGGATCTATTGGAGTATCAGCTGACCTACAACCCATTATCCCAGTTTCTTTTAGAAGATCGAAAATATATTTATGTTGTGATACAACAATCCCTTTCTTTGTTCTTGCAACTTCCATTCCCAAAAAATATTTTAAAAACCCAAGATCTTTAATTTCAAACTCAGCAGCAAGAGGTGCCTTCAATTTTTTAATTTCATTAGAATCATCCCCAGTGATAACAATATCATCTATATAAACGATCAATAGAGCCATTTTACCTTCAGAAGAATGCACAAACATGGTGTGATCGCTTTGACACTGAGAATATCCCTGCTTCTTAACAAATTGGGTGAATCTTTCAAACCACGCTCGAGGTGACTGTTTCAAGCCATAAAGAGACTTCTGAAGCTTGCAGATCTTTTGGTTGAATTTAAATTCAAACCTCGGGGGTGAATCCATATAGACTTCCTCCTCTAAATCTCCATTTAAAAACGCATTTTATACGTCTAGTTGTTGTAATGGCCAATCGAAGTTAACAACTAAAGATAAAAGAACTCTAATGGTGTTAAATTTTGCAACAGGAGCAAAAGTTTCTGAGTAATCAATACCATAAGTTTGTGTAATGCCTTTGGCAACTATCCTGGCCTTATACCTCTCTACTGCTCCATCAGCCTTGTGTTTTATGGTGAACACTCATTTGCACCCCATGGTTCTCTTTCCTCTAGGTAGATCCACCTCTTTCCAAGTTTGATTTTTTATAAGAGCACTCATCTCCTCCAAGACAACTTCTTTCCACTTAGGAACCCTTAGAGCTTGTTGTATATCTCTTGGGATCTCTGTTTTTGTCAGTTCACAAGTAAAAGCTCTAAAAGTGGGGGACAATTTGTCATAAGATATAAAGTTAGAGATAGGATGTTTTGTGCATGCTCTTATCCCTTTTCTGACAGCAATGGGTAGACTACAATCATCAAAGGTAGGTTCTAAAGGGACAAAATCATTGAGAACAGGTTCAACAAAGACAAGATTATTATGATCATAATTTTTAGAATTTTGAAAGGGTACAACAAAATTAGAAAGACTCTTACCTGTTGAATCCTTGGATGTTTGGCAGTGTTGAGGTTCTCTTCTCTGAGACACTTTTTTCCTTAAGTATATGTGGTCAAAAGGTTGGATACCTTTGTTACCAATTTCAGCTGTTTCATTCTCAACTTCAGGTTTTGTCAAGACATTTTCTTGAATATCATGTTCATGGCTTTCTTGACTAGATTCACCTGAGAATTTTGTTTTGTTACTTTCCTCAATTTCTAGTATTTTCAAATAGGATTCTGTTATGTTACTTTTCTCACAATCTGTTTTTTCCTAATTGTTTAGAAACTCCATATTTGCAATTTTTAAATATTGAACATCATCTTCTTCTATTATCCCCCTGAAGATGATTACCAAAAAAAAAAGAGTTTTTTCAAGAAAGTGGCATCCATAGTCACAAAAATCTTTTTGGATATAGGTTCAAAACATTTGTGTCCTTTTTTATTGGATGCATAGCCAATAAAAACACATTTTCTTGCTCTAGGCTCAAGTTTTCCTTGATTCGGATCATGGATATGAACAAAAAAGTACATCCAAATGTCTTTAGGGTTAGAGTGTATGAAAGTTTATTATTAGGAAATAGACTTGTGAAAACATCAAATGGAGTTTTGTAATTTAAAATTTTGGTAGGCATCCTATTTATCAAATATGTTCCAGTGAGAATTGCTTCTCCCCGAAGATACGTTGGAACCTTATTTTGAAACAACAATGCCCTAGCAACTTCAAGGAGATGTTTATTTTTTTCGTTCAAGGAGTATCCACACATGAACTTTGATGAATGATACCTTGTTGTAGGAAAAACTCATTAAGTGTTTATTAAAATATTCCCTTCCATTATCACTACGGAGAATTTTAATCTTTACTTGAAATTGGGTCAAAATCATTTGAAAAATACTTTTGAAGATACTTTCAACTTCAGATTTTGTTTTCATTAAGTAAACCCAAGTTAATCGAGTGTGGTCATCTATGAAGGTAATAAACCATCTTCTTCCATTAGTAGTAGGGTCCCTACAAGGTCTCCATACATCACTATGATAGATGGTTTATGCGCCTGAGGAGAATAGGAAGAACAATGATGCTTTGCAAATTGGCAAACTTCATAGAAAAACTGATCTGGACTTTTATTAAAATATTCGGGAAATAAGTGCTTCAAATTCAAAAAATTTGGGTGTCCTAGCCTATAATGCCATAACATTATTTCTTCATTATAACGAACCAAAACTGAGTTGAGACAATTACTATGAAATTCCTCTTTAAGATTAGCCTCATCATCGAAGAGATAGAAACCATTAACCTCTTTAGCACTGCAAATCATCCTCCCCGAATTCAACTCCTAAAATTGACAATTAACTGGGTTAAAAATAGCCAAACAGTTAAGATCTTGTGTTAATTTGCTTATGGACAACAAGTTATATGACAAATTTGGAACTTGAAGGACATTGTGAAGAGTTAGTGTTTTAGAAATAGGGATAGAACCGACTCCAGCTATGGTGGAAAAAGTACCATTAGCTATCTTTACCTTTTATGACCTGCACAAGTACTATAAGTGGAAAACAATTTTGAGCAATCTGTCATATGATCAGTGGCTCCAAAATCGATGATCCATGGAGTTTTTGAATTTGGTTTGGAACTCAAAAGAGCAGAAGAGGAAGAGATACCTTTTTGAGCAAGAGAGGATGAAGAAGTAACTGACATAGAGGTAAAAAGCTTATACAGGTGCTCTAGTTGTTCCTTAGAGGAAGGAGATGCCTCAAAGTTGACTTTATTCTCCACATTTTCTCCATTTGCAGCTTGGAAGGCCCTGCCCTCTCTATTTAGCTTCTTCTTCCAGTTGGGTGGTTTTCCATTAAGTTTCCAACAAGTTTCCTTAGTGTTGCATGGTCGTCTATAATGATCACACCAAGGTCGTTTTTTTCTTTCTCCATCTGCTTCGTATCCCTTTGCAGCCATAGCAAAATTCTTAGTTTCTTGCACCCTTGTACTATCAGAGTTTTGCAGCATAACTTTCCTTCTGGATACCTGCTTCCTTACTTCAGAAAATACTTCCCTCAATGAAGACAAAGGTTTTCTTCCCAAAATTCGACCACGGACTTCATCAAGTTCTGGATTGAGTCCTGCTAGAAACATATAAACCCTATCATTTTCTTCTCTTCTCTTAAATTTGTTTGCATCTTTGGAATTCTCCCAATCATCCTCATAACATTGGTCAAGCTCCTGCCAAAGGACAACCATGAGATTAAAGAAATGTTGTGACATCTTTATCTCCTTGTTTGGACTGCCACAAATGAGTCTTAAGTTCATACATCTGTGAGGAGTTCTCCAAGTCAGAATAGCAATCGCGTACAGCTTCCCACACCTTTTTTGCAGTGGAAATGAATAGGTAGGGCTTCCCAATGGAAGATTCCATTGAGTGAATCAGCCACCCAATGATTAGGGAGTTCTTTGACTTCCATTTTTGGTAGGCTGGATCGGTCTTCTCTGGTTGTGGAGTGTCTCCAGTCAAGTAGCCTAACTTTCCCTTCCATCAAGAGCTAGCTTCACAGTATAGGCCCATTCAACATAGTTTCTACCATCCAGCTTTTGGATTAGAAGCTGGAAAGTAGAGTTTATCGATAGTGGATCATTTGTGGTAGGGGTTGACACGATTTTAGGGTCACCAGAATTTTTTTTCTGGTATTATAGTAGTGGAGGAATAATTTGTTTCAGTTTCTTGTGAGGACATGGTGAGCTGCCACAGGATCAGAGCTTGCCGAAGCTCTGATACCATGTGTTTTAGGGTGCAACTAGGTTAAAACAAAAGAGGGAAGGAAAATTCTTGTTACTATTGAAACTGAAACAGTACAAACATATATATATGTATATACAATGCTGCCAGCTATCTAATGATTGCAGAGAATAAAGAAAAAATAAATTAGGAAATAAATCAAATCAGAGTGATTTGATTCTTTCCCAAAATACAAAATAAATTTAAATAGAAAATCAACTAATAAACACAACCATATCATATTTGATTGCTATATGTCAACACAATGACTAGAAGTATTACGTTTGTGGTGGGTATTGAGTTGAATGCCTCGAACCAATAGTCAATAAGAGCTTGAGATTTGACCTGTTTTGGTTATATAATTTTTACAGTATCTTGATGTATGAATTTGGGTAGTTTAATGATAGACGTAAATATTTTTTTAGTACCTCAAAATACACCAGTGCTTTGCTTTTGGACCTTGATCAAGCTTTTGATGTTGTTTTGACCCGTTGTTATTCCAGAGTTCTTATATTTGGTGCATATCATTGATCCGAAAATGTTAAGTATTAATGCAAGTCATGTAATCATGTCATGTGGCATTTTTTCACTCTCTGTGAAGTGGCAGCTGCCAAAGTGGTTTAAATGTGACTAAGACAGGAAATTAGGGTTCAATGTTATATTATCAACATTCTTTTACATTTACTCAATTTGATTCATGCAAAAGAAAAATGAAAAGAATCACGTCCATTAGATTATCAGAAATTGTCGTAAATCACAATAATTTAAGATTTCAAAGTTAAAAAAGAGACAAAGGTACAATATAAGAATGAAATGATCAAACCTTGATTAAACACAGTGGAGCTCTCCTTACCTGCACTAGAATAAGATATACTATTAAAATTGAAAAAGTATGAAATGATCAAACCTTGTTTCAACACGGACAAGCACTCCGCACAGGCACTAGAATCTGACAAGGCCAACCTTCTTCCAGCAGCTAGAGCTCCGGCTCAAGACATGTTTAACTATGGATCATATTGTTTCGTTTAGTTAGATGAGGGAGGATTTGTGGGCTTTATTGGAAAGGATCTCTTGGGGGAGTCAGCAGCATCTTTTGATGTGGAAGATGGCGAGATTCTGGTCAAGGATGTGGGGTTGTAAAACAATTCTGGCACATCGTATTGCTTGTGGCTGGGTCGTCAGTGTCACACCATAGTTGTTGTGCAGGGGCTGATGGTTTCAGGTTTGTACTTGGTTCCTTCTTTCTCTGTTTTCTGAGCCGTCATTCTACGGTTTATTATTACAGGTTGTGGGTTTACGGGTACATAATTAGATTGATATATGGTAATAGAAAGGTGGAAATATTGTTTTTTTTTTTAATCAATTTTTTCCAATAGAGGAACAATGGGTAGAAAGGTTGGTCATTCTCTTCCCTCTTCGAAGGTGTGAATCACGATCACTGAATACTTGCATTCATGGACAGCAAAGTTAAAAGGAGAGAATGAGGGTGGAAATGAGGGAAATGACTCTGAGGACTATTGCTGGCTTGCTAGGGAAGAAGGGTGTAGTGGGCAGTGTAATTAGAAGTGTTGGAGGAGGAAACTGGATACTTACGGTTTGGAAGTGGAGAGGAAGGTGATGACATATCATTACACTTAAGTAATTTTTTTTGCCACATTATAATCCATGCAAGACAAATTTGGACATGTGGTAATACTTGCATGACATTCTCATCCGTATATAACAGACAAGAAAATATGCCAGGGACGAAAAAGGACTCTAAAACGCTGAGGGATCGAAATGGTAATAAATACGTAGGGGCTTAAGCAGAAGTCACTTTATTTAAAGGGGCTAAAAGCATATTTAGTACCTTTGAATGATACAGTTATGTCCTTGGCAGTACACATGGGATCCTTAAGACCCTTGGAATTATAAAAAATATTTGCAGCTTTTATTTGCCCACTTTTAGTGTAACCAGAAATTCTTTTGCTGAGCTACCGATGTTTAATTGGGACAATAAATGCTTTTATTAACAATAATTACTAAATGTAGTACGTATCTTGTATTCTTGTTTAAATTCTATGTTACCCTATACTTGATTTGTATGTGTTTGCTGGTTGCTGCTAAATATATTTTTAAAAGTAGTTCATAATCTTAATTTCAATTTTCAATCTTTTTGCAAATTGACATCTATAATTCAATTTTACAGGTAATCATCATTTCAGGTGAAACAGGTTGTGGCAAGACGACACAAATTCCACAATTCATTTTGGAGTCTGAGATAGAATCAGTTCATGGAGCTTCGTGTAATATTATATGCACACAACCAAGACGCATTTCAGCTATGTCTGTTTCTGAAAGGGTTGCTTTTGAGAGAGGGGAGAAATTGGGTGAATCTGTGAGTTTGTCTGCCAATGACCATTACTTTCAATATACTATCCCAACTAATTACTACTATATTTTCTTAGAACTCAAGTATTACTCTATTGGTTGCTCACACGCAGTCTTTTTTGTTGAAAGGTTGGATATAGAGTTCGACTGGAGGGAATGAAAGGGAGAGATACACATCTACTCTTTTGCACCACAGGCATCTTATTAAGAAGATTACTTGCCGATAGAAACCTTACAGGTGTAACTCATGTTATTGTGGATGAAATTCATGAACGTGGGATGAATGAAGGTAGAACTCTGAATTTGATCAACTCTTTGACTTTCAGAAGATTTCTTCTGAATATTAATGTTCATGCCTTTTTTATAACAGATTTTCTACTTATTATCCTTAAAGATCTCCTTCCCCATCGGCCCGAACTCAAACTTATTTTGATGAGTGCTACCCTAGATGCAGAGCTGTTCTCTTTGTACTTCAACGGGGCTCCAATAGTGAACATACCGGTCTGTTTCACAAACTAAATGATATTCCTTGTTTATGTTGTGATGCAGGCTGTTGTGTCTTTGGAAAATATTTGATCGTATAATTATTTATCGTAATTGATATCATCTCCATTATATTCTATTTATCATTTTTTTATTAACTCATTTAATTAGGATTAAGATTCCTGTGTTAATATGAATAAGAAATTAAGAATTAATGCTTTGTCCTATATAGGATCATCCAACATATCTTTGACATAATATCAATATTTATTATTCTAGGTGTTCCTTTTCCTCCCTCCATACCTAAAGGATTAAACCCTATATGCCATTTAAGGTAATTATTAGTTTATATATTGGTTCAACTGCAGTTTAGTTATGGTTAAACCACTCTACCATGAATCAGGACTTCTACCGGTTCAATGGCCGGTTCGATTTTAAAAAACAATATTTGAAAGATATAAAATGAGATGATTTGGAAGAATTGAGTAAATGGGTTTGTTGGCTGTTCCACTTTTGATGTGATGTGATATGACTTGAAAATGTGTTTGTATAAGTGGAAGACATTTTTCATCTTACAAGTCGATTTCGTGAGGTTGAGTTTAACCTACTCAAATTTTAAAAGGGTTCAAACTAGGTATCATGTTGTCGTAGATGGGAATGTAATTGCTCAAGAATTCATGTTTCCATTTCAGTTTTTTTTTTTTTTAATTTAACTTTCTTTGGGATAGATATTTTAAAATTTTCTGATAGAAAGGCTAAGGGGTTGTTTCCGCCGCCGTTTACTTTGTGAAAATATTTCTTGTTTTCAATTTCTAAAATTTGTTAATTTTACTGTTTAATAAGCAGGTAAAAGACTTTTGTAGTGAACAATTGTCTACATTTCTAAAAACAATGAAAATGTCAAAAAATTGTTTTTATTATTTCTGAAAATGCATCTGCATTTAGTATTTCATCTTATCTACTTGACAATGATTTACTTCAAGAGTCTCTTATCAAGGTAAAATGAACCCACATTTTAGGAAATAAAAATAGGAAATATTTTGATAAAGTAAACGGACCCTAATATTTTGGTGCCAAGAAATTTAAGTTTTCCCTTGTTGATGTTATGAATTTTAGATACAAAGAGGAGACAAATAATAAGAGTTTGAATATTATTGATAATAATTTGATGCTAATTTTATACAAACGACTAAACACTAATCCCTATTTATAGTGATATATGGACTCGACCCTAAATAAATAAATAGGTAAATAAAAAACAATCAATAATAATAAAATAACTTGTCTAAAATTTAATCTAAGATAATAAACAAATAGGTAAATATAAAACAATTAATAATAATAAAATAACTTGTCTTAGATATAATTTAAGATACTGTACTGTGATAAACTGATCATAGGAAATAGAGGGAAAAAACTAAGATACTCTAATGTAATATCAATGATATTACAATATTTTTTATTATATTGACATTTGACACGATCAGATCTAAAAGATATCTTGGATAATCTAACGCAGAATGTCAAAACAGTCAACCAATGATGTCTCAACTTCAAAGAAGAAATGTTTAACCACCATAAAGCACTAACTTTAAAAGCTTTACCATCAAGAGCAGAAGGTAAAATACGAGCCTTAACCATTCAAGACAGAAGCAAAAATATCAAAGCGTAAGAATAAGTAAAACCAAACCATAACGATTGAAGCAAAAATGTCATAGCATCAAAAAAACTTAAACAATTTTTAGCCAGTGCTCACTCCGGCAGCTGAAACTCTTATTGGAACGGATTATGGTGGTGGCACAACTTCGATTTAAACAGAAAATGCCATGGTTTATGACAAAAGGCAGCAAATACTTGAGGCACACAAATCAGGACGATGTGAAAACTGGCCTAAGAGGGTCTCGACTCACGAGCAGTAGTAAATGCAGAATACCCAAGAACACGAACTACAGGGAGGAAAACATTAAAACACAAGACGGCAATCCACCTAAAACCAAATAAGACAGTAGAAAATTAAGACGTAGAAGCCAACATACCAAAACAGAAAGGAAAGTCGGTGAGAACAACAATGAACTCACCTTCATCAACATGTATGGTGGCGTGTGGTATTCACACGCCGACAAGAGTTGCTTGATGTAATGACGAGTGTCATGATTGTTGGTGCATAAACTTTGGGGTTTTGTAGATCGGCAGATTCCAGTCTTGATGGTTTCGCCGGAATAATTTTCTGCGACAGCAGTCAGTGGCAGCAACAGTGCCTGAAAGATACAGGCATAATGCTTCTTAGATTAGATGGCTACAAAAATCTCTAGAGAAAATTGTTTGAGTTAAAGGAGGGTTCAACAAAGGATTCCAAATACAAGTATACACATAAGAATGGTCCTAAAATTTCAGGAAAACAACAGCAAAATAGTGACAGGACAAGTAGAGTATTGAACAAGACTCTAGATATCATGTCGAAGTTATGAGGTTGAGAAAAAAGAGGAGAGAAATAATGAATTTGAATATTATTGATAATAGCCTGATTTTCAGGAACACAACAGCAAAATAGTGGCAGGACAAATACAGAGTATCGAACAAGACTCTAGATATCCCGTCAAAGTTTTGAGTTTTAGACAAAAGAGAAGAGAAATAATAAGAGTTTGAATATTATTGATAATTTTGATGCTTGATACTAACTTTTAACATTAAGCCCTATTTATAGGGATTAGAGATACATACTCAATCCTAAATAAATTGGGAAGTCAGGAGTCAAATCATGATAATAATAGTAATATAAAAACTAATCTTAAGAGATAATATAAGATAATTAGGTTATAACCTGACCATAGGAAATAAAATAAGATACTCTAATATAGTGTGAAAGATATTATAAGATATTTTATTAAATTCTAACATCTATTTTCTTATTGTTTGGGGGAATATGCTTATTGATATAGGGCCTTACACACCCTGTTAGAACTCTTTTCTTGGAGAACATTCTTGAAATGACGGGCTATCGATTGACTCCTTGCAATCAAGTTGATGATTATGGTCAAGAAAGGACGTGGAAAATGAACAAACAGGCCCCAAGAAAGAGGAAAAGCCAAATTGCTTCTGCAGTAGAGGTATGTAAGAAATTATGAACTGCAGTTGCTTCAGTATTTGTTTAGTATTTCCTTTATTTTCATTTATTGTTTTTGTCAAATGTTACCAGGATGCAATTAGATCTGCTGATTTCAAAGAATACAGTCTTCAAACACAGGAGTCTTTGTCATGTTGGAATCCTGACTGTTTTGGTTTTAATCTCATAGAATGTATCCTATGCAATATATGTGAGAATGAAAAGCCTGGTGCTGTTTTGGTTTTCATGACTGGGTGGGATGATATAAGCTCTCTGAAAGAAAAGCTCCAGGCACATGCTGTCTTGGGAGATTCTACGCGTGTTTTGCTGCTTGCGTGTCATGGCTCAATGGCTAGTTTGGAGCAAGTAATCTTCTGTCTGTTGACTACTCATTGTTGGAGTTTGTGTAATCGCCTAAACTATTAGACACTGCAGTTTAGCGACAAGTTTTGAAAATCTTATATTTGAAATATAAGCATGATCAGATCCTATATCAAACTATTTTCTGAAAACTACTTTTAACAATATATTACATGTACAGTCTTTTGTTGTAGAAAGTAAGTATATGATTGGCCTTCCTACTTACACCCAATATTTATATAAATTGTACATATTGGATATGCAGAAGTTAATATTTGAGGAGCCTGAATATGGAGTGAGAAAAATAGTGCTAGCAACAAATATTGCTGAAACGAGTATCACCATAAATGATGTTGTTTTTGTTCTAGACTGTGGAAAAGCAAAAGAAACATCATATGATGCACTGAATAATACACCTTGTTTGCTTCCTACATGGATCTCTAAGGCTTCTGCTCAACAAGTAAGCTTGTGTTTTTGCTGATCATTTATATGATATGTTCAATGATCAATGTTGCTGGACATCGTTTTATATGCTGTCATTATGTATATGGGTTTATTTTTTGCATTTTTGCAAGTATTCTGTGTAGTTCATATCAGTTCAGTTTGGCTGAATGCTATGGACTCCTGACTATTGGAACCATTTTTAGTTTAGTTGGTTTGAGTTTGATTTTTTGTATGATATGCATATTTTTGCGAGACTTTGGCTTAGGTCTTAATCTTTCTGTCAGCATTGAGAGGAGAGTGGTTGTCTGTACTGTTCTATCAAACAAGGCTCTAGGAAAAATATAAATCGGGCATATTATATGGAACTAGGTCACAATTTCACCAAGAACTTGGTCACAATTTCACCAAGAACTTGGTCACAATTTCACCAAGAACTTGGTCACAATATCACCAAGAACTTGCATAATAAATCAGAAGTAGTTGTGAGACTATAAAATAATATCTCATAATATCTTGATATTAATAGCTGGGTTTTCCTCTTAGGACCACTTTTCAATCTTAGATTATCTCACAGGATTAATTTCCATATTTCTTACTTATTACTACTACCTACGGTCCTTATTATAAGAGAGTTTTTGAAAAACAATTCAGTCTCATTTATTAATAAGAAAAAGTTACAAATATTAATATGTATTTACTGCTTAAATGACATTTTTTCCCTCATTTAAAGTATTTGTCTTTTTAATATAAGCTAATGCATTTAATGTCTCAACTTCCCATGAAAGTGTATTTGGAAAAATATTCAAAAAGTTACAACTATTAATGAGTTCATTGGTTTTGATTTTTTTTTGTTTTTTCTTCTTATAATATGACCAGTATTATTATTATTTGTTTTCTAATTTCCCTTTTTTAAATTGAGTTTATGTATTCCTATAAATAAGTATCAATTATGAAACTATTGGAAGTTGAACATCAATATTATTCTGTTTTTCCCTCAATTCCCTTTTTCTAGAGAAGAGGAAGAGCTGGTCGTGTTCAACCTGGAGAGTGTTACCATCTCTATCCTAGATGTGTATATGATGCTTTTGCCGAGTATCAATTGCCCGAAATTTTGAGAACACCTTTGCAGTCTCTCTGTTTACAAATCAAAAGTCTAAGACTTGGAAGTATATCTGACTTCTTGTCTAGGGCTTTGCAGTCTCCTGAAATACTCGCGGTAATGATAAAGTTGATTTATTCTTTAGAACTCTGTCAAATCATGCACACCTTTATTTTTAATTAGATATAAGTTGTTTTATTCATCTATTGTGTGTGTTTTTTTTGTGGGTATAAATTGTACCTCACTTTTGTTTGATTATTTTATTCATAGGTACAAAACGCAGTTGAATATTTAAAAATAATTGGGGCTTTGGATGAGAATGAGAATTTGACTCCTCTAGGTAGGTTGATACCTTACAATACTAGAAAAATTAGTTTATTAATTAATTTTCCCTCAAAATGATGAAAACTTGTGCTTGGTTTTCTAATTGGCAGGACGCTATTTGACAATGCTTCCTATGGAACCCAAACTTGGCAAGATGCTTATATTAGGTTCTATTTTCAATTGCCTGGATCCCATATTAACTGTTGTTGCTGGCCTTAGCGTGAGAGATCCTTTTCTAACACCACTGGATAAAAAAGATGTAAGTTGCTCTTGTTTGGACTATTGACTAATGATTGAAAAGCCAATTCTTTGTTTAGTCAGAAGTTACTTGAAATTTAATGTATTCCTTTGTTCTTCACTTCTTCCCTCTGTTCCTATTTTCCCTGTTATCCTTGTCCTGAACTTGGTTTCATGATTTGAGTTCAATGCTCTTCATTGTAGCTTGCAGAGGCAGCAAAATCTCAATTCTCTGGTGCATACAGTGACCACCTAGCGCTTGTACGTGCTTATGAGGGCTGGAAAGATGCTGAAGTAGACCTGGGTGGATATGACTATTGCTGGAAAAACTTTCTTTCATTTCAATCCATGAAGGCTATCGATGCTCTTCGGAGGGAGTTCATAGGCCTGCTTACGGATATTGGATTAGTTGATAGTAACACAGCCAGCTATAACACATGGAGCTATGATGTAAATCTTATCCGGGGAATTATTTGCTATGGTCTATATCCTGGAATTTGTTCTGTGGTGGTATGTCTTTTTATATGACAAAGTTATATTAATATAAAAGCCGTTCCCCTTAATCAGTGCTGGATGTATATTAGAACCAAGAGCAACAAATGCCCCTTCAAACCTCCTCCTTATTCATTCCACATGACATCCATTTTAACATGTGCACAAGATCTTTTCCCTATTGCCCCGTCATTTATAATCTAATCTTTGTTAAACCCAAATTTTTCTATTTCTTTACAACTAAACTCTGCAAATTGATTTAAAGGGAAAATAATTAACTAACGACTTTATGAGCCTTTTTTCTATAGTTTTATAGGACAATTATTGTATGAGGTCTACTTCCATTGAGTCTCTGCACCTATCCTTCTTTTATTTTCACCTTGAGTTTTCAAGTTGGAGGCAAGCGGACTCGAACCGCTGACATCCGCCACGGGGTAAAACACCACCTTTCAGGCTCTGACCGATAAAAATTTACAGTAAATTTGATGTTAACGACGAGATCTATTAACAATTTTCGCATACTCTCTGAAGTTCTAGCATCACTCTAACTCTAAAGTAGTTTGGTTGTAGAAAAGTTTGAACTTTTTGTATTTCCACATTTTCCTGATTATGTATGAAGAGAAATTGTTAACTATTATTTAAATTAAAAATAAGTAGTGTTTTTACTATAAGGATTGATATGTAATGATAATTTTTTAGATTCAAGGTAAATAGGAAGATTCATCATTATGTAAACTACTGTTGATCATCAAATTCGCATTTATCATTGCCCATCCGGAATTTTATTATTTATCACTGTTTTCAGGAAAATATTTTACTGCTTGGAGCTGTGCAATATTTTAATTTTGGATATAGTATATTTAGCATATTCTTATATTTTGGGACTGAATAAGTAAGATGTAATTTCATTTGCAGCATAATGAGAAGTCATTCGCTTTGAAGACAATGGAGGATGGTCAAGTGCTCTTATATTTGGTTAGTCCATTAAATTATTATTACTGCTGGTTATGAAACTCTAGAATATTTATATGCTGGTTTTTATGCTGTCTTCTGATTCTTTTTTGCTTTCCTTATTAAATGCATGTTCATTCGAATTTGCTTAGAACTCGGTTAATGCTCGGGAAACTCAAATTCCTTATCCATGGTTAGTTTTTAATGAGAAGATAAAAGTGAACTCAGTTTTTCTACGTGACTCAACAGCTGTTTCTGATTCAATGGTGCTTCTGTTTGGTGGAAACTTATCAAAAGGAGATGCTGTAAGGGCCATCAATGTGATTTTTTTATTGATTCCCATGTTTAATCTATGTTTTATAAAATGTTATATTTACAAATTGCAGTCTAAGTTTTAATTGTATTTCGGTTTACTGAATCCAATCTTTTCTATCAGGATAATCACTTAAAAATGTTGGGAGGATATCTGGAGTTTTTCATGGAGCCTACTGTTGTTGACATGTATCAGAGTATAAGGAGAGAACTTGATGACTTCATTCAGAGCAAAGTAGGTGCAAATTATTTCATGCTTAGACCAGTTTTTCCTTGATATATTTGACATTTGAATAGTGAGAATAAAAATTTGAACACAGTTTCATAATGCAAAGTGAAGCAGCATTGTTTTAGTGCCTTGTCTCTGGGCCAAATTAGATGGACGGTATGAACAATAATTTTTAATTTACATTGTTCTGCTTGACAGCTACTTTCTCCAAGAATGAGCATACACTCATATCATAACCTCTTATCTGCGGTACGGTTGCTGATTTCCAACGACACATGTGAAGGCAGATTTGTATTTGGTCGCCAGGTCCTTAAATCATCAAAGACATCTGTGATGGCTTCACACCCAGCATCATTGGTTTCAAGGACGGACAGTGGACCGGGGGGTGATAATTCTAAAAGTCAGCTCCAAACTTTGCTTACAAGAGCAGGATATGCTCCACCCGTCTACAAGACCAAACAGTTGAAGAACAACCAGTTTCGGGCTACAGTTGAGTTCAACGGAATGCAGATTATGGGCCAACCTTGTAACAATAAGAAGAGTGCAGAGAAAGATGCTGCTGCTGAAGCGTTGCAATGGTTGATGGGCAAGCAGTCAGGCTGTGAGTATGTCAATCACACGTCGATGCTTCTGAAAAAAAGTAAGAAGGATCACAATTAAGTAACCAACTATGATGAGCTCAATGCCAACGTAAAGGAACCCCAAGTATGTACTTGACATAAATCTTGTGGTTCCTACTCGTATTCTAGAGGCACAAGAAGGTTTGGTGGCGGCATTTTGGATCTCTTCATTTTGTTCATGAAAACTGTGAAGCCCACACGCAGTATCACACTGATTCGATTTGAAGTTGGAAGATCTATGAATATGAAGCAAGGAATTGCCAGTCAAACATTGAAGATATTTTCAGCAAGAAAATACGTGGCAATCTGGTTATAGTGGTAGGGTCATTTTGTAACAAGAGGACGAACTAGGTGGCATTCATTCAGTGGGTGATGTACATATATTCAGCAGGAAATGATGCCATACTTATAGTTCCTATATCCTATCTCGTTGATTTTTTTGTATAGTAAATGTTAGTAATGTTCATTTGATATCATGATTCATATGTTGAATCTCACGGGCGTTTGTTGTGTTTGAGAGCAAAATGGCATTGAAAATGAAAGTAATAAGTTTTGGATATATGGCAGGTTAAATAGAAATTTGTAACCATTGTTCACAATTAAATGTAAACTTTTTTTATGCATAAAAATAAAACAAATTGGCAGCTTGTCATCGATATGTCACAAACAAATCAAAGACATACCACTGTAACCATTAGACTCCATGACCCTTTGTTAGACAAAAACTTTAGAGAATATGACTAACATGAATTATTTTGGAAGAAGAAATCGTGTGGAAAGAAATAGAGAATTGAGCTTATTATATAAGGCAAATACGAAATCTGAGTTACATTGGAATATATAGGATGTTCATTCAATATTTAACAACAAAATTGATTAGTTATTCCCGGAGATTTCATGACATTGGGATGTTATTTATGAATTCTGAATGTATTTGGCCTTGTTATTATAGATAATGCAAATGACATTATTGTTCTCGTAACATATTCCACGAATATTTTATCAAAAAAATATTCTATGAATATGCTGTTTTGCACGTGGTATTATGCAGATTTATTGTACCGGCGGATATTTAACGAAAGTTTTGCCCTATACCTCTACAATTATATGTATATCCTTACAAATTTTTTAAAATGCCAAAGTTACCTTTCATTTTTTTTACTATTTTATCAAATTAAAATTTACTTTTTTTTTACCTTTTACCGGAAAACTTAGAAAAAGTTTTTCGAAAACGACGCAAACATTTAACACTACCAGAAAATATGTCAAAGTTTTTCGGTATTTACCGGAAAACTTGGGAGGAAGTTTTCCAGAAAAGATGGTACATTTAGCGCTACCGAAAAACTTGCCATAAAGTTTTCGGTAATTACCGGAAAACTTGCTACTGGAAAATTTACCAAAAAGTTTTCCGGTAATTTTTTTTTTATTTGAAAAAAAAAACTACCGAAAAACTTATTTGCAAGTTTTCGGTAGTGTTAAATATATGCTTCTTTTTCGAAAAACTTCATCCCAAATTTTCTGGTAGTGTTAAATATTTGTATCTTTCTCTCAAGTTTTCTGGTAGTGTTAAATATTTGCATCGTTTCCAAAAAACTTTTTCCAAGTTTTCCGGGAAAAAGTACAAAAAAGTGCAGATTTCGTAGACAGAAAAAGAAGTGCAGATTTCGTATTCGAAATTGAAATGTTCCCATGGCATTTTAATGTATAAACGTTGCTGAATATTCCTTTCTTTTTTTATATGCCAAAGGAATTATTCCAAGGAATATGCTTAATAATTTTTGTGGGACAAAAATTTAATTAAAATCAGATTTAAGAATACTGAGTAACCAGAACCATACACATATAACAGTCATGGCAGATTATTTTATAACTTATCTATACTTATAAATATAGCATTCAGAATATATGATGTGTATGCCAATCTCAACAAAAAGGGACAAAGCAAAATATGTGAATTCCCTTTGATTTTTTACTAATCTCAACCTCAATTGCACCAAGGAAAGGCTTTCTTTCTAGCTCACTTTATTCAAATTCATTTGCTAGAAGTTAGTAAAATTAAAACTAAAATAAAACGTAGAACAAATCCTTAAAATTCACTGCTAGTGAGAAATGGATATAAAACAAATCAGCCGGAAGCCACGGTACACCTAAATTTTCTAGTAGGTGTAGCCCTTGACGAACATTCCCTTCTTGGCTTCTTCATTTTCACCCTCGGCGGAGTATCTTCCGAGCTGAGCCAAGGAGTTAGCTTTAGCACGGACCAAAAGAGACTTCTGAGCTGCTTCAATATTCTCGGGGCGACCTTGCCAAGTCTTAAGCACGGAGTTCTGCAGGGCTCGTGCGTATGAGAAAGAAACGTGCCACGGGTTGGGAGTTTGGTTCATAGCATTAAGATTTAGTGTTGCTTCAACTTCTGATTGTCCACCTGACAAAAACTGAGAATGCAAACACAACATAGTTTAATTCAGTGGCTCTCAATTTCAGATTCTAATGTAAATGCAATCTTAAATGGAATTTTTTTTTAGTATACTCATGGTGTGCCTACTTGCCATGCATCCAACCAAATTAGCTACAATCAAGAACACGACAGCATACATGCAATTGTTGATAAAGATGTTAACAAAATTCTGATTTCAGATAATCCCAAAAACAGTGGAACCAGAGAAAAATTATGCAATATATTCACTTTTTAAAATTAAAAAAAAAAATAAAAAATCACTTGTAAGAGTTTTCATCTGTTTGTTACCACTTCTAAAAAATATCTGAATTTAAAAACTGCTTCAAAGAATAGTTGTTTGAGTAGCTTCTCACGGAAATCATTTTTCAAAGATGATTTTATAAAGAAGTGGTTTTTATTATGATAAACAAGCACAAAATAGCTTCCGTTTTTTTTTAAAAAAGATTGTGATAAATAATATCTAAATTATTAAACGTCAAAATCATTTTTATAATATGTAGCATACAGAGCCATATGTAGAATTAATTTATGTAAAGAGGAAACAAAAGGTGAAGTGCAGTAATTGTACCATGATTCCGGGGACTGCAGGAGGAACTCTTCTGTTAAGCATGGTTAGTGTATATTTGGCAATGGTTTCTGGAGAAGCCTTTTCCTTGTGATCGGCCCCAGGTGTAACCATGCTAGGCTTGAGCAAAATTCCCTCGAAAAGTACGTTGTTTTGAGCCAAATAGAAGAAGACTTCTGACCATACCTTCTCGGCAACTTCAAGTGTCCTCTCAATTGGGTGGTCCCCATCAAGAAGAATTTCAGGCTCAACTATTGGAACAAGACCGTTTTCCTGCAATGGAACACAAACGGCATCCAAAAAAATCCAACATAAGAAAAACTGGCAAATCAAACTGAAACTAAAATGTGCTAGGCTACATTGTTTATTATATTCAATCAGATTTACCTAATGAGGTTACAGAGATAGATGATAAGAGCATTGTGCAAAAAACCTTGCTTGAGATAATAACTAAAGGAACTGTTTCATATATAATTATAAACTGACATCAAATATCAAACTATAAAAGATTCATTACACTGCAAAAATTATACGATTACTATCGATCAAAATCGAATTTCACAACCTATGTGCATTGTAAATTGAAAACGTGCTACAATATTAATTGTCATTGTCATGAGGCCAAACTAAACCCACAGCCAAATGAAAGAACGCCCTTTCAAGATGGTATCAAACAATAAACCATGAAAGCACGTCTGTTACACTAACGATGAGCTCGTTTCAACAAACAAACATTCCCGGAATGCAGCAATACCTGAGAGATAGCAGCATATCGGGCAAGTCCCCATGCTGCTTCCTTAACAGCCAAGGCAGAAGGACCACATGGAATGCTGACAACTGTTCGCCTGTACATTTCAAAAGTGAACCACCATTTCAACTCAAATTCAATGCAACCTATCAGCAACAAAGTTTCATAAAGACGAAACAAAGAATAACTTACCACTTGGCAAATCGAGCACCTTGCTTGTAGTATTCAGCAGATCTAGTAGCCAATCCATCCAACCCTTGGCACCAAGATTCATTGTTTGATCCTGGCAGAGGAACCAAACCCTACAAAAAACAAAAGGCTAAACATATAACTACCGAGCAATCATGAATTCATAATCGATCATTAAGACCAAATCACAATCTTAGGCACTGTTTGGATAATCAGTTTAATTAAGTGCATATAGCATAGGCGTTTATCATATAAGTGCTTATGTTAAGCTATTTCATAACAAAAGATTATCAAAATTAAATTGTGTGTATAAGCTGGTTGCATAAACTATCTTTGAGAGCTTATGTAAATAAGCTGAAAACAGCTTACGACCAGGTTATAAGCTGTTTCTGTAAACTCTCCCAAACGGTCTCACAGGTGCATTATATCGATAGATAAGTTTAAATAAGTCAATCCAAACAAACCTTAAGTCCTAAATTACTCACAACCACAAACAACGTACCTTATCAACTTTGATACCAGGCACAATGTTCTCCTCGCGGAGACAATCCACAAACTTCTTCCCATCAGTTGTTGACTGGTAAAGGGTTTCTTCAAAAAGAATGGCACCGGAGATGTATTCACCAAGACCCGGTGTGGTCAGCAGAAGTTGCCTGTAAGCCTGGCGATTGACCTCGGTATTATCCAATCCAATTGATGCCAATCGCTTCCCACAAGTTGCATTTGACTCATCAATTGCAAGAATTCCACGACCACGAGATGCAACAGTTTTCTATACAACAAATCAATCACCAATCAAAGGAAATCAACACAACAACATCAACAACAAAAATCTTCCAAACCAAAATCTAAACATACTAGTACAGTGCTAGTCAAAAGTCAAAAAGTGATAATAATAATAATAATAATTAATAAATTAAATTAAATTAAATTAAATTAAATTAAATTAAATTAGTCTCCATCAATAAATTGCTGAAAAAATTGAAAAGCAGAAAAAAAATATGTAAATCAACAACAAAAAGCAAAGTCAACGAAATATGCAGAAAATGAGTGACCAAACAGCAAAGTTTGAAACTTTGTAGCACGAATAATTAAGAATTTAAAAATAATGCAAGAGGGTAAAAAAATGCGATCAAAATAAAGAAAAGAGAAATGAGTACTAACGGCGGTTAGGACGAGTTCATCGGAGTAAGAAGAGGCACGGATCGGGAGAGAGACGCCGCGGGTGGCGGAGAGAGAGGATGATCCACGGCGTGAAGAGAAAGGGTTGTTAGCGATCCATTGAGAAGACAGAGAGTTGAGTTTTGCACACGCCATGACTGAAGAGGAGTGAAGAACAACAACAAGAGAGTAACAAATAATTCGAAAAGTACGATGTTGTTGTTGTTGTTGTTTCTCCTGTGGTGTGTTATAGAGAGAGAGAAAAGAGAAATGAAAGAGGGTTTTTGATTTCTCGTTCACTCCGTCTAAACGGTAGGTAGTAAAGAAAGACACAAGCTTAAGCGGCAATACCAAACTCTCACAAACATCACCAACCCACTTTTTTATAAATTAATTTAATTATCAATCTAAATTTTTACTCACTCCAATTTGCTTCAACATGTTGTTTCAATACTTTTGGGTCAAATAAATTTACTTATTTAAATCATCTTTTAGTTTATGTTGTTAAGTTAGCATATATATTTTTTAATATATTTTTGTAGAAAATAAGATTAAAATTTGATTTTTAAGTTTATATTTTTGTTTTTTTTATTTTAAATTTTTTACATTAAAATTATTTAAATTTTTACAGAAAATATTTTATAAAATTATAAATATATTTACAAAATATCATTAAATTTTTCTTAACTTAAAGAACAATTAAATATAATCTTTCAATATAGACTAACAATATTTTCTGGAGAATTTTTTAAAAGCCAAAAATTGTATTTATTTTTTACATAAACTAAAATTAAAAGTCTAAAATTTTATAAAAACTAAAAATATATTTAATTTTTAAAAGAATAAAATAAAAAATACCGTACGACATAGAATGACTAAAAAAAGTTAGAATAATATAATTTTATATTGTTATAAGTGGCAAAAAAAAGAATGTTATTGAAAGGGAGGGCAATAGTTATAAACAAGTTGGCAACTCATTCGTGGCATTTCAACGAAAAAGTTTTGTACACATAAGCATTTCTCATTATGTATTAAAATACAAAGAAACTTATTAATACTAATATTGTTGAAATTTAGCGTTTTTATCTCTGTTCGAAATCGATATCTTGCCCTAGAAAAATTTTCAAGTGTCACTCTTATCTATATCCAAATTTCCTCCCATTTCAACTTTTTTATTTCAATTCAAATAAATACCAATAATTAAAATTAAAATATACTAATTTGGCAAAATTTTATATGGTAATTTATTGTATAAAATTTACAAATGAATATAGTTAAATTTTCTATAATTGTATTATCAACCTTTTCTTTTATGGAAATTGTATCATCAACTTAATAACTCTTTGTATGCGATTTCTTTTTTATTGGTTCAAGCTTTAAAAAAATCATCATGTTAGAATATTATTGTCAAATGATATATTATGACTAGAATGCCCGATCTATATACATATCATGTGAAATGAGAACGATGTATTATGGTAAAAGATGAAAACACTAAATTATGATAGTAGGATGAAATTGTAATGTGAAGATATTGTCCCCACTTAGATCCCACGCAACTACAAGTTTGTCTTTACTTTAATTTTTGCTTTGTCCCTACTCTTCTTCTATTCTTAATAACCAACCATCTTCTCTAGTTTTCAAATATGCAAATTAACTTTTCATCTCTAAATTGGCATTTGGATTATAATTTTTTTTATTTATATTTGAGGATTCGTATGTTCCCAACCTAGATAGAAAAAGTGATAATGATTTAATGACTGAAGTTTCAAAATAACAAATGTTGATGGTAAATAATACAATTGAAATCTCATAAGAAGAAAAAATACAATTGAAATTGTGATTTCAACATGGAATTAATTTTATAATCCGAATTGTTTGTGGATTAGAAAATTAGTAAATTAATATTTGGTAGCACACAATTGCACCTATTGGTTGCCTTTTTTGAAGATTTGAATCTTATGATTTTGTTGCATA
The DNA here is from genome assembly GCA_037974295.1 of Cicer cuneatum. Classification (NCBI taxonomy): domain Eukaryota; kingdom Viridiplantae; phylum Streptophyta; class Magnoliopsida; order Fabales; family Fabaceae; genus Cicer; species Cicer cuneatum. The sequence goes on along the minus strand of JBBPBO010000001.1, from coordinate 2,949,266 downwards.
TAGAGGAACACCAATTTTCAATTGCAAAATGTAGAACACCATGAAAGGGATAGAAAACGAACATGGACAACACAACAAAGAGAAAGAGTAGACGAATAGAGAGAGCACGAGCATTCTTAACATAGAATTTTAACTCTAATATTGCATTAAAATCCAATAGACAATAATTAATCATCTCGTCTCTCGATAAACTTTATTTTCACGTTCATGCTCGCTTTGTCCCGTGCTATTCTTTTGTTTCTTGAAAAACCATTTTATTTTTCTATTATTATTAACTAGCCATTTTATCTATTTTCCAATTGTGCAATTTAACTTTTGAGCTCTAAATTGACATTTGGATTCTGATTTTTTTTTAATTGATGTTTAGTATGCCCCTACATAGAAAAAGTTATAATTACTCTAAGTTTCGAAATAACAAATATTGTTGATAAACAATACAATTGAAATCTCATGGGAGGGGGAAACAATGGAAAATGTGATTTCAACATGGATTAATTTTAGAATCCAAATTGTTTGTGGATTAATATCCAGTAGCACACAATTGCACCTCTTGGTTGTCTTTTTTTAAAGATTTGGATTTCATTATTTTGTTGCAGATAGAGGAATGTCAATCTCCAATTGCAAAGGGTAAAACCCCATGAAATATGATAGGAAAAAAGGGGCAAAACAAAGAAGAGAAGGAGTAGACTAACAAATAGAGCATGTGAACATTTTTAAAATAAAATTTTAATTGTAATCATCCATTAAATTTCAATGGTCAACAATTAATGTTCTCATCTTTCACAATAAGCCATTTTCTCGCTTGTTATAAAATTTGCAAATTCATATAGTCAAATTTCATATAATATTTTTGTATCATCAACTATTTTTTTTTTTTATAGAAATTGTATCATCAAATGAGCAATGTATTATGGTGAGAGATCAAAACACTAAATCATGACTGTAAGATCAAATTATAAGTAGAGATATTTTCTCCATTTAAAATCGTAAATGACTATATATGTGTGATTTGAAAATTAAGGGTCACTTATTGATAGAGTTACTATTTCAGGTAATTGATGTCTTTTATATTTATATATATATATATAAGCAAGATTAATCCATAATAAGAAATTTCCTCGTTTACTCCTCATAATGATTATAGTTATTGCTCATTTCATATTTAGTATTTTAATTAAAAAATTAATTATAATATAACTCATAATAGACATTTATGTAAAGTCGTTTGCATTCAATGTGGATCAATATTGTTAAATATAATATTCATTTGTTTAATGTTTTGTTAAAAAATTATCTAATTCCAAAATCGGACATACAAATTTTCCAGTTGTACAATTTATTTTGCTTATTCAAAAAAATTCCCATTACATGTGTAGTTACGTTGTAATGTAGAGCTTCAAAATTTTCATTTACTTTTCACTAATTTTATTCAAATAATTTTTCACTTTTGTTTGATGTGAGTCTCGCAATCATTCACAATACCATGTTTTTTTTACTAGAAAATCATCGTTTCATTTAAATACACTCAACAATATTTTGGTCTTTAACTTTTTTTGATTTATGGAATAAAGAGATTCCGATCATTCATAATTCAAGTAAGAAATAAATAAAATATAACAAAAAAATATTTCACTTGGAGTTTAAACTCTCGCCTCATATACTTTAAGTTCTCTGAAGTAAATTTTCAAAATAAATTTTTTGTTTAAAAAGTGAATTATATTTCACAAATTTAATTTTCAATAAGAAATATTTGATTTTTTATATCTAGATATAAGTTTGTTTGTTCTTCATAATCTTCCCACTTCCCTAATACGCATTTTGTCTATATCATACACTTGTTTCATTTACTTTTTACATGATAACATAATGATATTTACATGAAAGAGAGAAAAACAATTATTAATAGAAGAGACAATTTTGGAGAGAAAAGTAATTATTAATAGAAGAGACAATTTTTTTGTCTCTGAATAAGAGACGTTTTAAATATATTTTTCACTTATCTAAAAGGAAAATATTTTAAATGAAAAAATATTAATACAAGAATAACATTTTTATAGAAATTACTATGTAGTATAATTGTTTGAAGTTAATTTGTATTTTTTACTACATTATACACCGTGTAGGACATAATCCATTAGTACTAACATTTAATTAATATAATTATATAAATAACTACATAAGACTTTTATACGAGTTATTATTTAATTTGATTATACGTAAATTTATAAAAGATCATTTATGTAAAAGTATAAATTGTCTAGAGATTATCATTTGCACGAGTTATTATGTAAAATTATAAATTATTCAATTTAATTTAATCATATGATAGAAAATAAATATATTATTTTATTTTAAAATTTTATTCATTTTAAATTCACTAAAATTTTATTTTTATAAATAATAAAAACTGTCCGAAACCCAATGAAATACACCCTTAGATTGACACGGATAATTACGTTAGTTATCATAAAAGTCAAAATCTCTAACTATCTAAATAAAAGTGGTGATTAATTAACAGTGTAAAAATTATTAATATTAATTTGATATTTGATTTTGAGTTTAATAGACATAAATTGTCAATGTAAATAATTTTAGGATTATTATGTTTACACCAACACAAATAGTTAATTGATGAGTTATTATTATTAAATATTAGTGTGAAATTAATTAATATTAACGGTGTATAGTCTGTTTTATCTTTTGTTTTTAAGATAAAATATATAGTATGTGCATTATACATTTAATTTTTTTTGGAAGAAATTTAAATTTAAATTTTGATAAGTTAGTTTTGGAGTTTATTATAAATATTGGATTAGTTTAAGCACAAATTTGGAACCCAGTGAGAGTTCCTTTCAGAATGCTGCTACCAAAAGATTATCGTAGTAGAAAATAATAGGTGGGATTGTTTAAGATTTTTTAAAATGATTTTGTAATATTTTATCTTTTTATTATCATATTTATTTAAAAAAAAATTAAAATAAAGTTTTAAATAAAAAATTAGTTTAAATATTATATCTAAAAATATTATTTTAAGTATTACATCTATTTATTGTAATTTTTTAAATGATAAATTTTTAAAAATGATTAAAATGAAAAATTATTTTAAAAATTTATTCGTAAAAATCATATTCCTCCCTAAAGAAAACAGGTAATTCAAAACCAAACACAAGCCAAGTTAAATTGAATACATTCTGATTCTATCTATATTTGGCATTTTAATGATTATTTTTATTTAATTGAAAACCAATTTTTTAATTATTGTCGTAATTAATAATTCTTCTCGATTAAAAAATAAAATTACTAATCAGTTTAATTTTTTGTTTAGATTTAACTCCACGTTTTAAAAAGTTTTTAAGTTGTCATGATGTATCAAGAGAGTATTAATTAAAGTCAAGAGAAATTCTTAAATAATCACAGCCTAACACTTAACTTTTAGGCACAAGAAATAGAAAATTGACACATCATTGTTATAATTTAGAAAAAAAATTAAATCAAAAATTGAAATTGTCTTTTCATCCTCCTCTCTAATTCTGCCAATGTTTCAACGATTTTTTATTTTTGAAGTATTTTGGTAAATTAGGTTTTTTAGGTCCAGTATGAAATAATATGGTACATCAAGATGCTCGTAGAAAAATGGGGAAGTTCGTATATTTTGAAAATTTTCGATGATAGTTATGTTATCATTGCCTTTGCAAATTGAGATTGAAATCGTTTTTAACAACCTTTGCATTGCTTCGTTTTTTTTGTTTTGTTTTTGTCGTTCATATCTTCAAACCAACCATGATACAGTTTCATGACATTAAACATTTGTCTACAAATTTAAATTTTACAAATGTTTAATACTGGTGTTCGCTTAAATAACGTGGTATTCAGATTGTTTAATGATTCATCCACGTGTTCATAAGTCATTTGTAAAAATTAAATAGTGTTGAATTTGATAGTAGTATATAAAGTCTTTTACTTGTAATGTGATAACCATAAAATAGTAATTAATGACACGTATATTAAAAATAGTAATTAAATACATTTAATTTTCTCAATGTAATAAATATATTTTCTAAATCACCCCTGCCTGTTATTTAACTTTGTATAGAAAATTGTAATGTTGAAGGCTATTATGATAATAATCACATTAAACAGAGTTAAAATAATTAAATTTTGCTCCACCAATTGTGATTACTTTTTTATTAATATTTGATTATAACTTAAGTATTATCATAAAATATTTTTTAATTATTTTTTGTTTTGTTTTAATCCTCTTATTTTTAGGGAAATTATAGCATTGTAATTGAGAGGTTGATAGAAAACAAGTAAAATTTGGTTAAAAAATTGTACTATTATAGTTCTTTTAAACAATTTGATTTTTATTTGAATTTTATTAACCACTCAAAGTCAAATTATTTGATTTTCTTTTAATTAATTTAAGATATTTTATTACAAATTATAAAATAAATCATTTTGATACTCAATCAATTAAAAAAAAGTATAAATTGATATGTGTTTGTCTCTTGTAATGAATAATTTTCATTTTTAGATTTTTCTCTCTAGATTTTTATCTATTTATGTTAAAAAACTCTAATAAAGTGACTAAAACTTTCAAAAATAATTACTTTGTTTCAAAAATTGATTATTTTAAAAATAAAATATAATAACATGGCTGACCCAATATACGTGGAGACATAAAGCGAATTTTAATATGAAGTTTAAAATAAAGTTTTTAAATTTTAACATGACATCATTAAATTAATATAATTGATGCAATGTATTTCTTTTTCAAATAATTTAATATTATTTTGAGACAATATTAAATTTAAAAAAGATTTACATGTTTTAATTTTAAAAATATTAAAATCTAATACCTTTTTATTAAGTAATTTTTTTTGAGGTCTTTTTATTAAATAAATTTTTTTTAGGCCTTTTGATAAAATAAGATTGAGTTTTTTAGCAGTCAGCCCTTCGGCTATACTTGCTACCTTGTCTCGTAGACATTCTAAATTTGAATTATTTTGAAATTTTTTAAATTTAAAAACTTTAAAAACTTTTCAAATTTATAAATTTTTGAAACCTTTCAATTTTAGAAACTTTCGAAACTTTTTTCAAATTTAAAAACTTTCAAAATTAATCCTTATTTCAAAAATTTAATTTTTAAACATTTAAAAAATTTACTTATTTTAAAATTTTAAAACTTATAAAAATATCAATGTTATAAATTTGATTGAAAGAGTAAAATTATATTTTAATATATTTTAGAGGTGACGGATACAATTGGAATAGCCGATAAAAAACTCAATAAAATTTTGGTTTTTATAGAGGTATCCTTACATCATTGCCTTATTTTCACGTGATATTAAAACATATACTAAATTTTCCTTTTTAACGTCTTTTTATTCTTGTAGAATAAATTATTGTAAAAAATTGAATAAAATTAATTATATATATTTTTTAATAATTAATTAATTATATTTTAGAAACAAATGAATTGTGAGAGATAAATTCCATAATAAGTGTGAAATTAACAGTAACTTTATTCTTTAACGTTGGTTTTGTGTTTGGAAGAAAAACAGACACAGATGAATCGAAGGAGAGAGTGAACCCTAGAAAGAGAGAGAGATCAGAGATCAGAGATGATGTATCATCATCAGAATCAAAATCAGAATCAGAATCAGAATGAGAATGGTTCGTTGGAACGGATCAGGATTAACGGAGACATTGGTTCAAATTCTCCCAATTCGATTAGACTTCTTGGAAGCCCTAGAGGAAATCACATGTCTGATAACTATGAAGATCTTCCTTTGGATTTCAACCCTCTTGTTTTCACTTCTCTTGAAAGACATCTTCCTTCTCACATCCTTAACCTCTCTCGTGACCTCAAAGCTCGTTACATTTCTAACATTCTTCTCCGTTATTTGCCTCACTCTGAACGCATTCGGGTCAGTTACTATCACAACATAAACTTACCCTTTTTCTTTACACTTTCTAAATCATTCCTTTTCTTTGTTTTTTTAATAAATTTTTTATCTTTATATTGCCCATTATCATATATGTTTTTTTTTTTTTTAGTGTGAGTTTCTCCTAGTGAGTGGGATGAGGTTTCTTTGATTTTTTCTATTATTATTATTATGTCTTTAGCTTGGTTTTGTTGTTCATTTTCTCAGTTTTTGGTTGTTTTATGTTGGATTGAACAGACTCAAAAGCACAAGGAATACAGGCAAAAGATCATGTTAAATTATCCTGTAAGTTTTCTATTGAATGTCAAATAAACTTTTGTCCATTTGTAAATTCTGATATTAATGTTATAAATACTAGGAGAAACATTAATATCAAAATTTTATGACCTAGAACAATCATCTTGTCTCCTTTTTAGTATTTTTTTTTTTTTAACAAATCACGCCCTGTCTTACCAATTATTCACATTTGTTATGTAGCCGCTACATAAGGAGATATATACTATCCATAGTGAAAACTTTTTTGCACCGTCATTTCTCAGAGCTATTAAAGAAAATACACCAGCAAGTTTTAGAAGTATAATGGCTGAGCCCTCCAGAGGAATTTATACGTTTGAAATGCTTCGACCACAGTTTTGTGAAATGTTGGTGTCTGAGGTATCACATGCCTTTTCTTTCTCTTTCATGCATATATCAGTACATCTGTTCTATATTCGTATTTTGTGTTTTCTTATCAGGTTTTGATTGCTTAGGTGGATAATTTTGAACGATGGGTCCATGAGACCAAATTCAGAATCATGCGACCTAATACAATGAATCAATATGGTGCTGTTCTTGATGATTTTGGCCTGGAAGCCATGCTTGATAGATTGATGAATGATTTCATAAGTCCTATGGCTCGAGGTTATTTTTTATTTTTCTTAATGAGAATGGATGAGAACATTTGATTGAGATAAAGAAACAATACTCACTTCTGCATTTTGTTTTTCTTTTTTGTAGTTTTCTTTAATGAAATTGGTGGATCCACACTGGACTCGCATCATGGTTTTGTTGTTGAATATGGAACCAATAGGGATGTGGAACTTGGTAGGTTTTTCATACTTCTGTCATAGTTATGTGATTTGCTATTAGTTGGACGCTATATCATTATTATCAACCTGAATGGAGTTTCATGTTTTGAACATATCTAGTTTATCTTCCTATGGTTTTATATCAATTTACTTTCACCATTCTCTTTATGCTATTTACATTAAACTGTTATCGTGTATATTTCAAATCTTTTGTCTTGACTATAATAAAGGTTAAGACAATAAAAACGCAACGGAATTTTCATCATTGCCTGGAATTCAGAGATATTGTTCAGATTTGTTGAATTTTTTTAGCCTTACATGGCATTTTGGTCATGTAACTTCTTTTAGTAGCCTTGTAGGATATTTTATTTTCTCCTGAGGATGCTTTGTGATGGAGGAGGGTTTTGGAGGGGGTAGGAAGGGGGGATTAGCTTTTCATTTCACATAAATATTTTCTAATTTAAGATATTTTCAGAATGAATGGATTAAAATGATAGATTATCATGAAACCTTCCAATCATTCCATATTCATTTATTTAATAAAATAAATATTATATAACTCTTATTTTAAATTGGAAATTCTATTGTATTTGCTCGCAAACCCTCCATCTAAAATGATTTTAGTTCACTTCTTTTCCGTTATGGTGACTCGATTTTTCAAAATTCATTACTTTAACTTTCGTGATACTGTGATTATTTTGGCCTATTTGGCTATCTCTTGCTAAATATTGAATGTGCCTATGATAGGAACTCAAACTGCAAAGCCCCTAAGCCCTTATGGTTTATACCTGAAGGCCCAAGATTAGTCATGACCCATGACTCACCATCAGGCCTATAATTCACTTGAGACAAGGGGGTACTGCAAGGTTGTGGCATGTTAGTTACATGAGACAGAATAAGGAGTGATAGGATATTCTGAAATGATAACTGAACTGTCTGGGCTAGAGACTCATATCTGAGCTGGGAGCTTCTGCTCGGTAATTTCCCTTTTCTTTGACATGTCCTACAGTAAGATATATGTTAGAACCACAACCCCGGTTCAAAAGAAACAAATATGAAAAACGCAAACAAAGAACATACATGGTTTTGTCACAGAATTTAGCCAATTGTGTCTATGTCTCTGACTGCAGGGTGACTGCAATTCCTTTCTATTCTTCATGCTTAGGGAGATTACAGCTTGTGCTTAAATACTATGGTCCAATTTACAAGCTTAGGGATACTCGCCAGTTTGAGCGAGCTGCACACTTATCAGTAAACCATGAGTTATACCCAACAAAATACAATTCTTGATAGCAGTTGCTATGCTCTTACTATTTTATAGAAGATCGGCTCTTGATGCCTAACTCGTTAATCATAATAATTGGATCTCATGGATTTAATTCTACACTAGATCTGTTTCCTTCTTGTAATGCTTATGCTGATATATTTTTGTCGATTACACAAATCTGTCTTGTTTGCTTTACCTTCTTTTGCTACCTATTTCCTAACCCTTTAGCTTTATATGTATTTTGGAATCTAAAAAGCAATATTTTTTACAGGGTTCCACGTGGATGACTCAGAAGTCACCTTAAATATTTGCTTGGGAACACAATTTTCAGGTGGAGAACTGTTCTTCCGAGGTGTTCGATGTGATGAACATGTGAATACAGAGACCCAATCAGGGGTATGTCTGCTACCTTCTTGTTAGAGAAAAAGATATCTATGGGATCAATAATTTATATTTAGAAGATGATATTTTGTCTAAACATATGTGAATGGACAAATACATTATGAATTCTGAGTTGTTGACATTTCATTTTCATATAATTTTAATTGAATGGCATTATAGCAAAGCTATAAGATGATATTTTGACCAAACATAGGTGAAAAGTTATCTGAATTTGATGTGGACATTATTTTATAACTCCAAACATATCTTTGCAGGAGATATTCGATTATTCGCATGTTCCAGGACATGCTGTCCTTCATTGTGGTCGCCATCGTCACGGTGCTAGACCTACGATATCTGGGAACCGGATCAATTTAATCCTCTGGTGTAGAAGGTATTTGCATCACTTTTTTCTTATGCCTCCTCGTAAATGTAATGAATGCTATTACTTTTTAATATATTGGGCTTGACCTGAACTATGGTGAATTTCATCTGCATCATTCTTCATGTAGTTCGGCATTTAGAGAGATCAAGAAATATCGGAGAGAATTTCCTAGCTGGTGTGGAGAATGCAGACGCAAGAAGAAGGAGAGGGAGCGCGTATCGATTGCTGCCACCAAAGAGGTAATGTAACAAGCCTTAAGATGATTTTCTTTATTTTTGTATAAAGAAGGGAGAGGAAATGTTATTACTTATTTAGAGAAATGGATAGCTACTAGACCGTATATTCTTCATCGGGAGATTCAAACTCTGTTCCTTTAGATTACAAAGCTAGGTAGAGTCGCCATTTTGCTTGCGCCAACACCTACGGGATCTTTGAGATGAAAATAAAAAGTTGACTTTAACGTTGTGATCTTCACTTTGCAGGAATTACTGAAGAGGGAACTTAAATCAGCCTCTTGAACTTTCACCACAAGTACATGCAAATGTTGCTTGGTATTTTTTGTATAGTTGTGTTTGTGCCTTTTTCTTGCTTTTGGATTCAGGAGTACATTCATAGTGTAATGAATGACATGTCATTTAGGGTTTACAACTGCATTTGGAGGAGGGTCATTTTGAGAATATTAGTATAAAATTGTGGGGTAGGTTAAGTTGGTGTTGGGTGTGATGTGTCTATAAAAAATCTTACTAAAATCTTACGCCAATCCGACCATTAAGGCTTTTGTTTCATGAGAAAATAGGGTATGCCATGTCGGTGTAAACTCATTTTACACTCTCATTCAATTAAAATTGAGTATTTGACGGTTAGTTTTAAAAAACTTTTATAAATGCAAAAAAAAAATCTACTCGTCTCTTTCTCAAACTTCTCTCAATTCCTCTCTTTTTTCCTTATCCACTAAAGAGGAATTTTATGTCATGTTGTAACACTTATCTCTATTAAAGAGAGATAAATATTAAGTTATGATTTTTTTTTTGTACGTGTTCAGGAAATTTTAAGGTCGATGTTATTTTGGAATGGAACTCTATTTTTACCCTAAATTTTACTTAAGCAAAAAAAATTGTTACATTTATTTACTGTATCTTTTTTTGAATATGTAATTTATTTTTTAAAATATGCAAGATTCACCATTTTTTTTTTACTCAAAAACATTTACTTGTTAATAATTTCATTTTCTATTTATTTTACTTCGTCTTCTTTCTTGTTATAAACCCAAAAATCATCACAATTTTTATGAATATAAACTTTCTCATGGAACCCAATTCAAAATTCCATTGATTCTAAAACTGTTACATTTTTAGCCTGCACCTCCATGCTAACAACATTGTCACTTCCTCCAACACCATTGGTTCCTTACAACCAACCAATTTATTCTTCTTTTACTTTGAACATCATCATAGAAAAATGTATTAATCGATTCTTATTTTTTCTTGTTCAGCATTTTCTATTCGGTTAAAGACCAACCATTTGAAGGAATTTGATATTTTTATTAGGCTTTACTTATATATTTTATATCTGAACTCTTATTAAGGTCTTTTCTCTTATGTGTTGAGCTAAGACAAAAAATTCTTAATTAAATAAATACAATTACTTTTAAAATAATGTTCTCTTGTTTAATAATGATCCTTTCAATCTGTAATTAATATTATTTATATCACTATAAATCTCAAGTCATTATCTCTAACTTTATAGTTATGATAACAGTGAATACGTTAATATTTGCTAACAAGCTAACAAGTGACATCGAGAATTTGTTAAGTAATATAAAAAATAGAAGTTTTATATTCAAAACAGCACATTTTAAATTTCAATAAGTTAAAAACATAACTTTTAATATATTTTTAACAATACATTTCTATTTTTGACATCTTAACAGGAACATTTGTTAACACTTTTTTAAAAGTATTATTCTCTTTATTATTTAACATTTTCTTAAGAGTTTAATAAATATACATTATCAACATAAATAATTTTACTTTAATTGATAACATACCATTAATTTAATAGTTATATTACGATAGAAGTTAGAATTATTTAGTGAGGTAATATAATCATTGATTTTTAGTTACTGTCAATGCAAAGTAGATTTACCTTCAGAGTAAGTTAATATTTTCTCATTTTTTAATATATATAAAATATTAAAATAAAATTATACATCATCGGAGTTTTAGTGAATAGCTCAACTGATTTAAGTAATTGTTAAAAAATAAACCAACCGAAGTTCAACTTCAAGACAAAAGAATAAAAGTTAAAAATAACAACTAATTATTGAGTGATTAAAAAAATCGTACATTATCGAAAAAGAAAGTAATATAAAAGTGTCGACTTCTGATACGCGGATTTCATTGGACGGCGCAAATTGGACTTAAGTCAATGAGGATGAGTTTTATAATTAAATTAATTTAATTATTTCGCTTTGTCGGTTTATTACTTAATTAGCTAAAATTTTTTTAATAATTTCGTTATTGTTATAAAATTATTAAAAATCAACTCCATCAAAATGAAATTACTATAATATCAACGGTCTGAACACAATTCAGTAGTCACCGACTCACCGCAGATCTCGGAAAATCTCTGTTTGTTGCAAATCTTGGTGACAATTTCGTTTGGCCCTCTCTCATTTAATTATCTTATTCATAAAAACTTTATTTTAATTTTATATTTCCGTTAATCCGTTCATTAATTGAGTTAGATGCATTGATACATACCACAAAATTAAAGTTGGCAAAAGAGATTCTTCTTAATTTTCAATTACAACTAGCCAAACACGTCCTTAAATTAATGCAAATTGCAAACACACAACTGATATATAAACACGATGAATTCTCTGACCAACAAAATTATTTAGGCATTCGCTGTATATGTTATTTATTTTTCCTATTAGATAATATTACTTTACTGCATAGATTAATTGATAACTTATAGTGCAGCATGTTTCTCCATCCACGGGCTATTTGATAGTCTATTAATTCTAAATATAATGTAAAGTTTGGTTAATAAAAGTTTATATTTTGTTTAAAATTTAGATTAAATATATTAATTTGTTTTTTTTAATTAATAAAAATTGTATTTCTTTAGTTTAATATATTTTTAAATATTTTATTTGTATAACTAAAAATAGATGTTGCCTATACAAACATTTTTTTAATTTTCTTTCAGCTCAGTTATCATTATATTTCTTTTTTACACTATTACATACTTCATCTTTACTACTGATTGACTCATCTTTTTCTATATTTAAGATTAGCGATTTATTAAGTCTACTTATATTTTTGTACAAAGTTGTCTTAAATATTTTAAAGGTTGTATTTAATTTTAAAAAATAAATTTCTAATAAAAAAAATACAATTTTAATAATTAAAAATAAAGTAAAATAATTTTTTAATACCTCTATAAAATTGTTGAATTTCAACTTTTAAGTCCTATAAAAAAACTACAAAGAATTTCTTAAAACAACAATTTAAAAATTAATAATTACAAATTAAATTCCAATTCATGCCAGGTGTGAGCCTAAGACAAGTTACTATCAGTCATACTTGTCTTTTACTCAATCCTAGGATTCGATTCCGTCGAGTCAAAATCTTATGTCCAAACTCAAAATCCCCATGAAAAACGAGTTTAATTAAGTTTTTTTTTTTTTTTTAATATGTATACGAAGTCACAAATCACTAAGAAATTCACACTTACAAAATATAAGGATTGAAATCCCGATCACTGCAACCTAATAATATTAATATTAATATTAATAATGAGCTAGTTCTTACAGCTAAAACTAAATTAAAATAGAACAAAATTGAGTTGAATCAGAGCATAAAAATATATAAAATTATAGGATTATCATATATTAAGCTAAAACATATAGCTAAAAATATTAGTTAACGTACATAAATTTTCTACATTATAATTTTAGAAAACTAATGAGAACAAATAATGCATAATACATTTTTAAATAAAAAAATATATATAAAAATGAGTTGGTTAACTGAATGTTCGACGAACTTGTCATCAAAATAATTTCAATAATTTAATTTAATAGTTAAAAAATAAATAGTAGATTTACAAATTACGAATTAGAGCCTATTAATAACCATTAAAGAGATAAATACAAATTATTTTATAAATATTCAATCCAAAAATTTTCTCTACTTAAACTTTAATATCATCTCCTCATTCAAAATATTTTTATATAAAAAAGAACCGTGTCGCCAATGTGATGTTAATTGATAAAATGATACTAGATAATTTGTCGCTAGTTTGAAACAGAGACAATTCTCACTTATAAATGGCTCACACTTATTGGGCCACTCAGTTGTTTAATCCAAAAACTGAGACAAGTAAAATAACAGTAATTAAGATTAAAAGTTTTATGTTGACCAAAAAAGATTAAAAGCTTTATTGTAAAAAAAAAACATGATGGCACACAGTTTTTTTTTTTGTTTTCAAGATAACATATACGTTGTTGTAGTGCAATTTCTTTTATGTCTCGAGAACACATTTTAAAATATCAAATATAGAAGTTTTGTCTTAAAATTTGTGCATTTCACTCTTTAAAAAAATCAAAAAAGCTATTTTCTAAAAATTAAAATAAAATTTGTGTAAGTGCAATAGACTAATCTAAGTTACGTGTCAAATTAAATATCATAAAATAGTTGTGTGGTCATAAAATTTAACCAGACACAAATTTATACAATATTATTTAATTATTATTTTTTCTATTTTTATATTTATTTTTGTAAATTTATCCAAATTTTATATTTAAAATCTTGCGACTAAACAAGAGTTTCTCTTAAATACCACCATAAAAGAAAAATATTAATAAGAAACGATTAAAATGATGAACAAATACTTATATGCAGCACAGGTTTACTTCTTTGACTGAAATTCATGTTACTAGCTCATAATAAACCAAAACACCAAAACATCACGTCTATTGTTGCGTGAAACATGTTAAATAACCACCAATTTTTAAGGTACATGCACTTTCTGTTAAGGTTGAATAAATCAACCAGTCAAAAAAAGGTTGAATACATCAAATGCATACTACCCTTTAAAAAAGTGGCAACAACAAATTAGGCCATAAATCTCTGAAAGATCGTCTCCCCTTATTCAAGTTTTAAAAGCAAAACTTGTTCAATGTATGAAATAAGGATCACATGCCCATTTGCTAAATTTGATCGCTTTTTGTTTTTTTAAATCATCACCTCTCATTGACTTTATTATTTATAGTCCAATTCCACTTAAAAAAAAAAGGAATTGGGCGATTTTATTAAGAGTTTTCAAGAACTCTCACAATATATAACATATTACGACAGATTTAATAGATAGGTACTATTTATGGTAATTTACGGCAGTTACACCCTCTAGTATTAACAAGATTTTGGCCTCACTTGTTTAGTAATTCTATTGGTGCGTTCAAATATTTACTTTACCTCTTTTTTTAACAATTTCGTTTTTTCCATTTATTTTTCACCCTAAACTCTAAATTTCTAGAAATATTGTGTGTACCTCCTCTCCACATCGCAGCTCACCGCCGCACACCACAACTCTCACCGCTAAGAAGAGCATTGAACAGAATGTGAAAAGAGATTAAAAAAAATTTATCTGGTTAAGTGTCCATCTAAACAATTCTATATATATATATATAGGCACTTGAATTTGAGTGAAAAAAGGAAATAAAAAATAACTTTTTAATTAATTTGTATGTAAATTAGAATTGTATAACAAATTAATCGAAAAATTAGAATTAACTTAATAGACTTAATTTACTTGATATATGCCAAGAAGATATTCCGAAGCCCAAGTAAACTGGTTTGTTTTTCTTTATTGTTCTTTTTTTTATTCTTTCCTCCTTCTAGTTTGATTCGGTTGGTGAAAAAAGAGATTTTGTCTTTTCTTTCTTATGTGAAGTTAAATTCCTAAGATTTTTGATTTTTTGAGAAAAAGAGAAATGAATTTGATTAATATGATTGTTTCTTCATTGTCTCAAATTTGTGATCCCTTTCCAATTTGTTTTATTGCATCTCTAATTTATTATTTATGCATGAACCGATTTATTTATTTTTTCTTTACTGTAAAAGGTATTTTCACACGAGACCAACTACTTCTTTTGTTTCTATTTGAGATTTTGAATTTATTTTGTTGTTGGTGAAACTGTGATGGTGATTGATATATTTGCAACAGGTTTATTATTCTTTTTCTCTCTTATATTTTATGGGTTTATATTGGTGTGAATGACTATAGATTTTCTCTCATAATAATATATTTGGATTTATTCCCTCAATTGTTTTTTTTTATTTTGATGAATAATCCATATTTCTATAACAAGTTCCTTTGATTGCGTTCATCATAGAAATTTAACTATTTTGTTTCTTAAATCCATTTTAATTTTTGGTCTTATTTTTCTAGCACCACTTCAATTGAATTTTGGCCTTGTTTCCAGCTTTCTTCTTTTTATCTAGAAGATTAACGTGGCTCATTGAAATCTTTTTAAATTTTTGCACAATTTCAGAATTTTTTGGTTGATAATAAACTATTTTAGGCTTAACTTATGAGAAAAGAGGTTGTAATTATATTGCAATTGATTTTGAGTAGATCCTTTAATATTTTATGTACCCAAGTAAACTTTACGTGTAACTTTATTTTTAGTTAACAGAACAAATATCTTTTGCTTGCAAGCAATGCAAATGTTTCACTTTTTTAAAACCATACAACTTCTTTAGTTAAGATTTCTCTATTTTTTGAGGTTCAACTAGTAGCGTCAATATTATAATTACAAATATGTTCTTTTCTTACTAAAATAGATTAATAGTTTATTTTAAGACTTTTTTCTTATAACGTCTTTACCGTCTCTTAACTCATTATTTAAACTAATCAAAATCGGTTGAGCCAAAAATAAAGAAAATAGAATATTAGCGTTCAATGTATAGTTTATATCAATTTTTATTGTTATTGTCGAATTAATATTGATTGGGTAATCATATCAACAACGAGGATGTGGCTGACTGTGCAATTCTACTTACAAGACAAAATCGATAATTATTAAGGTTTAGAGCGATTTTCCAACATCACCATATCTTATACCATATATAAAGCTTTCCTACTCTAGAATTCATCATAATTACTTAGTAATAAATAATTGAGTGGATGTGTAAAAAACTTGTCTTCCAAAATAAAAGTCCCGTTTGAAAAAACGTGTTTCTCTTTGTTTCAAATTACTAAATAATTTTATTATTTTATTAAACATGGCCTTGTTTTATACTATTTTTCTTTCTAAAATATAAATAAAAACATATTAATTTTTATGTATTTAACCTAAATTTTGAATCAAATATATTAGTATTTTTGGTTACTTTTTGTTTATATTTTAAAATAAAATTGTACTATCCATGATCACTGTTATGGCAGAATTCATAACTTAGTGAAAATTATATATATATATATATATATATTTAATATATATGCCGAAATTATAAAAGTTCAATATTTTTCTAAAATTATATATATTTTTACTTAATAATTTTATTCATGTTTATTTATCGTTTTCGAAGTTCAATATAACATTAACTATTATTTTATCTATAATATTTGATCAATTTTTTTATCTATAATATTTTTACTTATTTATTGCAAAGAGAGAAATATATAAAATATTAAATAAAATAAATAAATATTTTCTAAAAAAAATAATTCTATAAAAATAATTTAATTTTATAATTTTCTTGTTACGTTTAAACAAACATTAAGACGTCAACTATAAAAAAAATAGAGAAAAATATCTTCAAATATTATCATAGCACACACTTATTACAAAAAATGCAATTATGAAGGGATACAATTCCAATGTCTAAAAAAAAATAACCAAATCACTTGATTATTTCGTACATATTAAAAAAAAAATGAATAAATAAGAGAGAATACTACTTTTATTAAATTATCTTTATTATGTATTGATATATTATTAATATTATGAATGCATAGTAAAATATATTGCAATAAAAATGATGTAAATAATACTAACTAGAGAGTACAATTAAAAAAGAAGTGCAATAAAAATTAAAAGAGTCAATTATTTTAAAACGAAAGAAGTAATCACTGATATATTAGAGAGAAATAAATTTTAAAATTTTTTTGTAAGTGTTCATTGAACTTAAAGTCTTCCGTACTTCAAATTGAAACACTATTTCTTCTAAAAAAATTTATGAAAAAAAAAATTACTCTTTTAACTAATTTTAAGATTTTTCTTAAAACAACGCAAAATGAATAGTTGAAAAAATAGACCATACACATGGCCCCTTGAAGAGCCTTTTTCCAAGACCACATCCAACAGAGCATCCATATTTTGGTATTTAAATAGATTTTATAGGTGTATATCACTCATTTAATAATTTTTTAATGGTAATATATCTAATAAACACTCCATTTCTTCAATTCTAACATCACAAAATAAACTATTAAATGAGTCTCATTAATAAATTTATATTTTTATTTATTTTAATATAATTTATTGTGTAAATCTCAAAAAAAAAAAGATACAACGTTTCAGTGGTCATTATTTTTTATAAACGCCATACAAATTTTTTCCACAATAGAAATATTTATATGCTAAATTAGTAAATGATTCAATCAATAACTTTAACGTCTTGAAAGTAATAACTCTAAAGATATGTATATTTCAAACAATTCAGTTTTGTCATATTTATAAGTTTTGTCACAAATAAATATTATGTCAATTTATGCTATTATTATGAATGTTGTGAATTTATTTATAAATTTATCATTTTTTATTTTAACGGATTTAAATTATATTATTATCAATCCACATAATTTTTACAAAATTTAAATAAAATAATATTATTTTTATAAAAAAAAAAAAAAAAGTGAAACATCCACAATTATGGATGCCCTAATGTCCCCACTCTAGCACCGTTGTCCCCACTCCCACCCGATAGACCGTGGGATACCTAATCCTCCTGCAAACAGAGAGCCATAGAAATTGATTTTAAATCACCCTTATAATACAAAAGAGGTTTCAAATTACTACCACTCTAGTTGCAAGTTTGCAGCCGAGTTACATAAAATTTATGAACTATATAATTAATGCAATATAAGTTGTCTCCATTTCCGCATTTTAAAACTTAATATTTTAATTAGACATACAACTAACCTTAATTTTTCATCTAACCTTTATCGTCGGACCACCAATTCTTTTGATATTAACTAGTTGACTCTTATAGCTTGTTCCTTGATTCTTATTAAAACCTCACAATTCACATTCTAATATATTTGCTACAAATTTGTGAAATAGACCTTACACATTCTATTTCACAAATTTTGGTTACATTTGAAGTTCAAATTAATATGCAACATTTAGTGAATGCGTCTACCACTTTAACGGATGTAGCACCAAATATTCTATTAGAACTAGACAAATGTAACATAAATTTAGTGAATGCATTCACCACTTGATTAGTTTCACGAAAGACATGGGAGACATATAGTAATGATCTAAGTGACACATGATGTTAAAAAAAAATTGATTAACCAATAAAAAACATGAGTGTCTCGTATTGCAACAATCCAAAATCAAGCCTACATCAACCTTAGAATTGGACTCAATAACCATAGTTCATAAATCTCAAACAAAAGCCAACTTTAACCCTATAAGGATTGCCCATAACTCAATCATAGTAATAGAGCAAACACCAAGAGAGCAAAAAAAACCAAAAAATCAAAATGAAGCAACCAAGAGCCCATGATAAATAGTTGCACCATCTCCATTAAGCGTTAATCGATCAATAGAAAAAGGAGACCATTTGACGATTGTGGTTCTAAAAATAGTTAAAGGAGTCAAAGCAAGTGTGTTCTAAAAGACTAAAGACTCGACAATACCCACCATTTACTGAGATATTTTCAAAGCCATCTTGCCCACAATCATAGAAGTGATATGGATGATCTCGTAATTCCTAACTATCCTCTGTCAATCAAAAATCAATACAAATGTAATTGATCAACCATCATCCTCGAGAGAATATCAACTTGTTAAGTCAATAAGAGTTTTCAAATAAACATACCATACTTATCGATAAGACATATCATACTTATTTTCAAATATATAAAATTAAGGATTTTTTGCAAAATTTATTTAACTAAAATGCCAAACTTTTAGTCCATTTAAAAAATCTTTTAGACCTAAAAGTCAACATATTAATGGCATATTTATAAAATGTCAGACATAAAAGACTATAAGTTTATTATTATTATTATTATTATTATTATATATTTGATAATAAACTTGTGATTATTTAAAGGCTTTATTCAAAATATATTTTAAAAAACTTTTATATCATGTTAGACTTTTAAATAATTAGGTACAAAAAAGAACACATCAAATAAATGATTTCATCATTGTCAAATAAAGTTTTGTCAAATCTAGATTTAAGTATTTGAAAGATAATATATACCAAACTCAAGTATTTAATTTTGATAACAAACCAACTCACGTAAGTTACTTCCACTCCAAAATGTGTACTATACAATGTAGAGAAACCAATGAGCGAGGTTGAAATAGTTAAACAATGTTGAACTTGTGAAAAAGGATTGTAGTTGAGTTTCTACATAAAACACTTTAAATTACGGTCTAAGCACCCGAATACATTGTGAACATACTCTATAAAATGACTAGGTGTCAAACACTTTAATTAATTAATTACGGTAGTTTCTAAATAATTGTCCAATATTGAAAGGATAGCATAGATAGAGTGTATGAAGCAGAATTTAAATATCATAAAACACATAACTGATTAGTATTTTGGGATAGAGAGTCTACCTTAGCCTTAGCCTTAGCCTAATGCTAATTAGAGTTTCCCACATCAAATCATAGCCCCCTTTATAACATCGATAGAACCTCTTCTCTCACAAACCACACAAAAACGACACGATACACCGCTCTTCTTCTCTCAAACTCTCATACTTGCTTCGATTCACAAATCATAAAATTAAAATCAAAATCAAAATCAAAATCAAAACAGAAATAGAGAGATAGAGAGATGGGTTTACAAAATCAGTTAAACGACGTGTCGTCGGATTCGATTCCGTTACTGGTGTTGATGCACATCGCCACCTGCGTCAACTACCTCCGTTCTATGCTCCTCGCTCTCTTTCAATCCCTCGGCCTCTCTAGACTCAACACCGATCAGATCGTCGACGACCACTTCCTCGCCGCCGTCGGATCGGGTCTCGCCGGACTCATCATGCTCTCCGATCAACTCGCTCTCAACAACCAATTCTTCTACACATACGAAGACGCCGCTTCATCAGAAAACCACCGCTGTGTGTTTTGTCAAGCCACCTTCGAAAACGGCGACCACGTTCGCATGCTTCCCTGCCGCCACGTCTTCCACCGTCACTGTCTAAACGGTTGGTTTCACCGGTACAAGTTCAATTGCCCCTTATGCCGCTCTCCACTTTTCTCCGATGAGCGCGTGGCTCTCACTGAACGCCGTGTCGGTCGACAACTCATCTCATGGTTCTCCATTCGCTGATGCGTCGCCGTTTCATCTCACTCCATTCTCGTTAAATCCCAATTTTACCCCTTCACTTTTTTACAGGGTAGTGGTTTTCATTTTTTTTCCTCCACTGTTTGTTGTCTAATATTACGTTTCTTTTTTCATAGGATAATAGGCTAAATTTTCCATTTTATATTTTTTCCCCTTTT
The DNA here is from genome assembly GCA_037974295.1 of Cicer cuneatum. Classification (NCBI taxonomy): domain Eukaryota; kingdom Viridiplantae; phylum Streptophyta; class Magnoliopsida; order Fabales; family Fabaceae; genus Cicer; species Cicer cuneatum. The sequence continues at coordinate 2,928,451 of JBBPBO010000001.1, read as the reverse complement.
TTTATAGTATTGAGTTTTTTTTTTTTTTAATCTGATGGTATTTTTTGAAGGGCTCTCTGGTGTTTGAGATTTCCCTTTTAGGACTGCTGTAAATTTTGGACTCCTTTGTGTTTATGGTTAATAACTGGAGACGTTACCAAAATTTTTCCATAGTTTTACTTTCTTTTTACAGTTAAAGTAAAATAAGTACTGTAAGTAACATTTAAACGTTGAGAAAAGTTGCACACTGCGTTGCTCACTAGTACACTTTTTCCGTCTATTCGTTTTTTACCAATACACTTTATACCTTTATTGCCAAAAGGTAATTTGTAAATTAAATTAAACTAAATATTAAATATACTACTTTCATTTTTATATGTAAAATTTTATTAACTAAATTTAATATTAAATATAATATTAAATTTGTTGGTAATTTTAATTATTTTATTAATTTATTTTTTATGAGAGAGTTAACTTATAATTTTATTGCAATATTTATTAAAATTTACAAAAAAATTAGTAAAAAATTATTAATGCAATTGTAAAAGTGAAAATAATTTTATTAAAAGAGATAAGAAAAACTTAAATAGATCTTATTATTAGAGTGGAGGTGCTAGTTGGTATTTTGTCGGATGTAGATGGTCAATGGGGATTTCATGTTTGGTTTCATATAAATTTTAAAACAAAATACAAAAATTATGAAAATTATTTGTTTGTTTTTGAATTTCAAGAAAAGTTATCTAAAAAAGAGTAACTCAACCCTATTTTACTTAAATATATTTTAATTTTAAAATCAACTTTATAATAAAAGTCGCAAATTCAAAAACCATCCCAAAGAGACCCTAAAGCAGTTAGTTTAGTTTCTTTTTTAATGGGATTGACTTAGTTAAAAAAAAAGAAAGAAGGGAAAACAGAAAATTTAAGCAATTAGAGTTGATACATTAAACTGAACTTGAAAAAGATTGAAGAAAAGGCTCGGAAGATTCTATGTTTCTTCTACTCTCCACCATATATATATATATATATATATATATATATATATATATATATATATATATATATATCAATCATTCTTTTGTGATGTTATAGACATAATTAACCGGAAGTTTTTAATTAAAAAGTTAATGAAAGAAAGTCAAAATTTGCACTAGAGTTTTATAATTAATATTAGACACCAAAATCATAGTGGCCACATACACATATATATATAATTGTGTAACATACTCTTATGTGGGCTAAAAGCCTAAAACAAATTGAAATACAAGGTCTTCTAAACTGCACGCTTTCATCTGACACTTTCCTTTTTTCTTAATTGCAATCTAGTCCTCTTATTTTTATATATTTGTAAAATTAATTATTTATTTTAAAAATTGATAATTTTGTTTCTTTTTTTAAATTTTTTAACTAAAAATTGTGAGTTAATATATTTTAAATGATTTGACATATGATCTCATGATGCAGAATTATCTAGATACACTAATTATCTATATATTATTAATTAAATTATAAAAAATGAGTAATATTAGAAGTTGAAATTGAAATATTTAAAGAATTTTATTACAATGTCATTCAATATCATATGTCATATCGTTTAAAATATATCATATCACTATTTTTAATTAAAAAAAAAAGGAAAAGATGAAAGTTATTACATTTTGACAACTTTTATTTAGTACTTAAACTTAGACATGACAACGGGGCGGGACGGGGCAGATTTTTCCTTTCCCATCCACGCGCCCGACCAATCGAGGAAAATCCGTCTTCTTTTTTAGCGAGTGTGAAATTTAGACCTCATATCCGTCCACAACGGGTTTCGGGTTTCCCTGCTCACACCCACACTCATTCACATATGTAAAATTATAAATTTAAAAATCATATACATTATAATTAATATAATAAAATAATTATTATTAGACAATAATAAAATTAAAAAAATATTTTTTTATAGACATGAGATTTTAATTTTTAATATTTTAAAAAATACTAAGTATATTCAATATGTGCATGCATGTAAAATTTAAAAATTACAAAAATATTACTAACAGAGTGCGGTGGATATCAATACGCTCGCATCTGTCTCTGCACTCGAATTTTAATTCTGGAGAAAATATGCATCCACACTTAATCAAAACGGGTTTCTCCGTCTAAATTAAGACGATTTTAAATGGGTATCCGCAGATTATGTTGTCATCTCTACTTAAACTCCATGTTTAAGTGAAATGGCATAACTATTACAGGATTATGATTGCAATGATGATAAAAACATAGAGTATTCTCATTTATGTTTTTTTTTTTTAATTTCTTTTTATTAGATGATGATTTTGGAGATTGCTATTTATATCAATCATTTTTTTCTTCATATTTTCCAATTAAATATATTTTTTTTGAACAATTTATATATCATATATTTTTAGTAAATAGCTTTGTGTAATCTGCCCGTTCACGGATATTTTGTTAGTCTAAATGATTTGAAAAATGATAGCTAAACTTCATCACATCACTTTAATTTGCAAAACAGTGTATACTACTTCTTGTGATTTCAAATATAAATAAAAATACGATAAAAATGGATATATTTAATATAAATTTTAAACAAAATATTACTAAGAGTATTATAATATAATTAAATATAATCTTTTATTTATTTTTCGAACCTACTAGAATAAGTCTATGTTGGTACAAATTTACAATGGGTGGTCCACGAGGGAGCAAAACTTCTCTGGATCGTGCTTACAGCAACCTGAATTTGATACGACGAGAGAAACAAATAACGGTCCAGATTGTGAAGTGTGGAGAAATATAGGACCATTCAGCCACCCTTGTTTTTGTCCTAGCTGTTGAAAGGAAGCTGCCGCCGAATGTAAACCAAAACAAAAGGGTACTCGAATCTCACATTATACATGCATATTTTGCTTGCCTAACACCACTTTAACAAAAATGATATTATACAATATTAATATTTTAGAGACAAAAGCTAATAAATGTTTTCAAATCACATGTTAATAAAAATAAATATTATATTGAAAGTGATGTGTCTAGTTCTTTTAAAATTTAAAAATTGTACAAGAGGTTGTGTATTGAAAATAAATATTATATTGCAGTAAATTTTTGTTCCCAAAAAAAAAAAACGGAAAACTTTAAAAATTATTTTTAATTGCATTTTATTATATAGAGGGATTTTTTTTATTTTGTTCCTTAAAACATAGTTGTTTTAAGACAATGATAAAAAAAAAAAAAATCAAAGATTAAAGACGGTGAGAGTAATTTGGTAACGTTAGTGGATGCGCCATTTAGATTAAAGTTTGTGGTGTTGAATTCACTAGAGAGTACTTGGATGGCAAGCTTCTTTATTTATATTGCAACACACGCGTTTGTGTGCCAATAATGTACTAAAATAAATACACTCATTTTATGTATAAATCGATTTTAAGCTCATAGCTCGCAATGTTTCAAATGAAATACAATGATTGTGATATTTGAACAGTTGGGTAAAAATAGACTTGTTGAATCCTCAGCACAAAATGCTTCCTTACTATGTCATTTTCATAATTTTGTCGTCTGCTCGTTTTAGAATGGACCCAATGGTTGCTTAAGCCACCGTTCAATTTGCATCTTTCCGTATAAGTAATGGACTTTCTTACAATAATCCACCGTTTTTCTCTAATTACAGCAATTTACAATATTTTTTCTTAGTTGAATTTGGTCACAATTTTTTCTGTCAATATTCCCGTTCAAATTCTGCTTACCTAACTAAGGAGTTTATTGCCAACAAAACTTGTTTAAGATCATGAGATCCCTAGTGTTCTTAATTGAAAAAATGATTTTTAATTAAAAATAAATTGAATTTATATTTAAGAGCACATCATTGAGACATTGCAACAAATATACATTCATAGTCTGCATACTTTAAATACACTAATAATACACTTGTCACCAGCAGACCATACCACTGCGTAGAAAGACTTTTGGAGGGAGGAATAACAATGAATCGTTACAAATATAACATATATGTCTCCTTTTCATCGCAGCAAAACCGTGTAAGTATTGGAATTTGTCTCTAAAATAATAGTGACACTTTTGTTTTGGCTAAAACTAAGTATTTTTTCTACTTAATTCCACTAATGAATGAATATGAAACATGTGATCTCGTGAATGTACCGCGTTGGATGCCCTACCTTTAAATCTTGAATATTGGTATTGAAATGAACTTTAAAAATGTGGTGAAACAATTTCACAACAATAATACTAATTGTCGCATATCTCTATCTAAGTAAAACCAAAACATAACAAAGAGATTGTTTATCATCACAGCTACTTATTTTCTTCTCTTTTAATCTTATTTATTAACTAAATAAAAACAAAGCTCCCTTAAATAAAAACATATTTAATTAATTCTCCCATCAATTTCATTGTATAAAGTGTTAATCTCCCAATTATGGTTGAGGATAAGACAATGAGGAACATGGGACCGTATAGATTGATCTGAAAGTACTCCAAATCTGTTTCATCCACTATTTGCCTTTGTACTTTCCTTCATTTCACAATACATCAGCCAGCATCTCTATCTCCAATCGCTAAATATGAGTTCTCAAGTTGGTCTAATTAATATTATTGATCCTTTTTTTTCCTTCTAGTGTCGGATTACATTAAATCCTTTTATTATTATTATTATTATTATTATTATTATTAGTATTAGTATTAGTATTAGTATTAGTATTAGTATTATTGTTATTATTTAATGATGTAGGCAATAATTAAATTTTGACCATTGATTCATTGTCTTTATTATTATTTTTTCCATCAAATAATTTAGTTAGATTCATACACTTTAAGTTTGGAGAAGTTATAAATCTCGAATTCGATATTGGACCTTTACATATCAATATTTTGCAGTTACTAACTGAGATGTATGTAGATGACATTATTGTCTTCTGTTATTCTAGTTAAACAAAAAAAGATTAGCATTGTCCATATTTTGATACTCCTTATTGTGATCACACTTTATCACATTATTGCTCTTGTTAATTTGTAATTGCTAATGGATCAAATTTATCCACTAGTAACAGACTTGTAGCTAAAACCTAAATCACAAAAATAAGATACCATTTTGTAGAATTAGGCCGAAAAAAATGTTTCCATAGTGTGCAATAATATGCTTTAGAGTAAGTTGACTTGTACGAATAACTTGATCTTAGATGAAAGGTCGTGCTATCATAGAATCTTTTGCGAGATATTTTCATTTCAATTTTTATTTATGTTTCATAAGAGATTCTCATGACCAAAACCCATTGAACCGTTTTTAAGTTAATAATCATCTTAGACATAGACCAAGGACCATTAGTTCAATGCATATCCTTGTATTGAGAATATCATAATTAATGCACTGAACTTATTGTATATGCACAACTATATTAATAGGACACATCATATTAATTCTTTTTTTCGATTGGATTTTTTTTATACACCAGAGTCAGTGATCAAATCTCTAAGACTTTTTAAAGTGTGTAAATCCTTTACTAATCGGGTCAAATACATGTTGGTTGCACAACTATGTTCTAACATCTCCAAAACAACTCTGTTTTTTATTTTTTTTATTTTTAATATTGAAAAAGACAACTAAATTTTGTGACCTTGCAAGCTCATATATATATAGGTTCAAAGTTATCCGAACCAAAAAAAATGGATCAAGGGATATAGCACAGCAGGATTGAAAAAATTGCAAAATATCTATACCCTTTTCGCATGAGGGCCCCACCACCATTATACACTTCCTTGTGGGAACAATTGGGTAGGTAGAGACATGTTGGAGTTTGGATAAGGAGAATATTATGTGAAATGAAATTAATTTAATCAACATTATTAGTGTCAACTTAGCAATGAAAGTTTCGGCCTCATAAGATTTAGGAACATGTGACATTCACTATCAGATGCTACTTTTTCGGAAAGAAATTGCATCTGTAAGTTGTTCTTAACACAAATGATTTAACTATTAATAAAATATCAAGAGAAAAAAATAATAGATAAGATTATTTATAAAGAAAGTTTCACGTCTTTTTATAAATTGATGTAAAATTAATTAGGTCCAACTCAAAAATTATGAAAGAGTTTATTGTATGTATTAAATAACTTATAATTCAAATAAGACATTAGTTGTATATGATAACTAACTAATTAACTACTCAATTAGTTAGTTAGTTAGAAAATAGTTAGAATAAATGAGGATGAAGCCATGTATAAATAGCATAGTCTATTCAATCAATAAACAAGTCAATTCATTCAATTAGAATTCTGTTTTTCTCCTTTCTTACATTCCAAGCAACAGCTCTGAGAGCTCATAGTATGAGTGGAGACCAGTCATATATTTAGAGCCATTGCCAATGAATAAGAGTATCAGCAATTTAGCATTCAAGATTCATGCTAGTTTCCATTTGTAATGACCCTTTTGGAATTTCATGATCCATCCTCATATGATCAAATTTACTGTAAGAAGCTGCTGCAGAACGATTTGGTTTAGATCTTGCATGGTCGTGAATGTGTATTTTACAATGATCTAAAACCATATACTTTAAATAATTAAATGCCATAAACCATGTAGGACCAGTTAATTTCTTGAGCTGTAAATCTCATACCTTTTGATGCAAATTATGCTTATTTTCTTAAACAACTTTTTTTAACCAACTTATTTTTTTTTTATATAAATAACTAGTGTGTTAAATGCGTCGCACGGAGCACGAAATATATAGTTAAAAACAAATCATATGTATGATATTTACGAAATTGACTTTTATGGAGATACTAATATTTCTCTGAAAAAAAAAATATTTATGTTTGTAACTAATGTTTAATCGTCAAGGAAAAAGTAAATTTTGCTTTATTAAATTTTTAATTTTGTTATATGTTTTCTGTTGAAGAAATATGATATCTTTTTATTTTATATTCATTCTGCTTTTCATTAATCTGACATTAATGAAAAATGGTCTATAATATATTATTATGCATAAAATAGAAAACCACATTTTCTTAGTTATCAATTGTACTTACCTATATAGGAGAATTAAGTCTCTTTTCACTTGAATATGAGCACTCATCAATATAATAAACAAGTGTAAATAACAAAATAAAAATTCAATCATTTTGAATGTCAATAACAACATTTTCCAACAATATAAATTCTATAGACGATATGTTTAATCCTGAAAAAAAAAAAAACATGGATGGAAAAATATACTAAAAAACTACATCTTTACTATAATATAAATGAAATTATTACTAGTAAATGGTGAAAGATGTTGGAACCAAGTTAATTACTACAAGAATCTTGATCTTAAAAATTAAAGCTAGATAAGTGTTTTGCAGATTCTAAAAAATTTAGAGAAACCAGGAGAATCACAAAATTTGAACATTTTAGCATAAGCATAATACAAGTTTGTTTCTTTGGAAACAAGCATAAACTACCCAAAACAAAAATAGTGTTTTGGGTTTTATTGTTTCATTATTAAATTATCTAATTTATATTATGTTATATGACAAACAACTTGACATTAAAAAGTCAAAACAAGTTGATGATAATGCAGGTTTATTGGAACTAGAAGAAGCAGATGCAGACAAACCAAAAGAACCTGAAAAATTGGAGGATACAAGCAAGTCAGAAGAAGATGAAGAATCTTCAAAAGATGAATCTGATCAAGTTAGAAACAGTCAAGATAAGTTAGAAGGAAGGTCTGGATGGAAGTACAAGTCATCTCATCCTAAAACTCTAATAATTGGAAGTGCAAGTGATCATTTGAGGATCAGATCATCACTAAAAGATACCACTTTGTTTGACTTACTCTCATCAATTCAGCCTACCTCTATTGATGAAGCATTGACAAATGATGGATGGATTCTTGTAATGCAAGAAGAGTTAAATGAATTTAAGAGGAATGATGTTTGGGATCCAATATCTAGACCAAAGAAGAACATTTTGCAACCAAGTGAAGTTTCAGAAACACGCTAAATGAAAAAGGTGAAGTGGTCATAAACAAGGTAAGACTTGTCGCACAAGGCCACATTCAGTAAGAGGGCATTGATTACACTGAGACATTTGCTTTAGTGGCTAAGTTAGAAGCTATTCGTATTCTACTTCATTGTGCAGTAAACAATAACATTATATTATTTCAAATGGATGTTAAAAGTGCTTTTCTAAATGGTTATATAAGTGAAGAAGTCTATGTTAAAAACCCATAGGTTTTAAAAGCTCTGAATTTCCAAATCATGTTTTTAAACTTAGGTAATCTTTTTATGGTCTAAAACAGACACCTAAGGCATGATATGATAGACTTAGTAATTTATTGCTTAAAAATAACTTTGAAAGAGGACAAGTAGAAAATACAGTTTTAGAAAATCAATAGGAGATGACATTATTATTATTCAAATTTGCGTTGATGACATTCTTTTTGGATATACTAATGGCATTATTTACCAAGAATTTATTTAAATTGATGCAGCTTGAATTTGAAATGAGTATGATTGGAGAACTTAAGTTCTTCTTAGAGATACAAATTCAGCAAAGTCAAAAAGGTATATACATTCATCAAACAAAATATACAATAGAGCTTCTCAAGAAGTTTAAAATGAGTGATTGCAAAACCTATGGCTACACCAATGCACCATGCCTATTCACTTGAAGAAAGAAAAGACGATTTAAGACAAAAATTTGACCAAAATAACCTATAGAAGAACGAAAGGATCCCTACTTTACCTTACCGCTTCCAGACCTGACATCATGTTTGGTGTATGTGCAAGATTTCAAGCTGACCAATGGAAATCACATTTAACTGTTATTAAGAGAATCTTTATATACCTAAAAGGCACTACCAACCTTACCTTGTTCTACAACAAATCTCCTAAGTACAAACTGAGTGGATACTGTGGTTCTGATTATGCTGGAGATAAACTTGAGAGAAAGAGCACTAGTGGCAACTGCACATTTCTTGGTGACAACTTAATATTAATATCTTCGTACAAAGCACCAATGTCATGTCAACAGCATAGGCTGAGTACATTTCAACAGCTAGCTACAGTTCTCAACTACTTTGTACGAAACATCAATTTGAAGACTACAAAATCCTAGAATCTAACATTCTCATCTATTGTGATAACACTTCTGCCATTTGTCTAACAAAAAACCCTATGCTTCATTCTATAACTAAACATATAAAAATCAAACACCACTTCATTAAAGACTTTGTTCAAAAAAGGGTACTAAACATTCAGTTTGTAGAGACTGAATACCAATTGGCTGACATATTCACCAAACCACAACCTGAAGATAAGTTTGACTTCGTAAAGAAAAACCTAAACCGTACGTTCATACTTGACTGATGTTGAGATAACTTCAAAGTAATTTAACCCTACGTTAGTTTTTTATATTTTCTTGTAATATATTCATGTTATTAAAAAAAAAGAGAGAGAAACTAAAGAAGACCAAGTTTCACTTTCAAATCTTTTTGTTTGATGACAAAATGGTAGAAAAATATTTGATAAAGTGAGGAGAAAATGATACTCAGACTTAGGGGGAACCCTAAGTTAGGGGAGTCAAAGAAATATAAAGAAGTTGTTATAGAAAATACAAGTTTTGTCATCATAAAAAATGGGGAGATTGTTAGAACCAAGTTGGTTTTATACTTAGAGTTTTGATGATCACAAAAATAGTTTATGAGAACAATATATTTGACTTTAAAGAGTATGAAAGAAGATTCGCATTTTAGAAGAAAATCTAAAATAAGATTTTGATTCAAATTTATAATTGAAGAAAATCTAAAATAAGATTTGATTCAAATTTATAATTGAAAAAAATTTAAAATAAGATTTGATTCAGATTTATAATTGAAAAAAATCTTGGACCAAGTTGAAAAGAAGACATGATCAAGATTTGATCATGATTTATCTACAATAAAATATGAACAATATCAATATGAATAATTTACAAACACAATCTAAACAAAATACGAACATAATCAATCTAAAGAATTTTCAAACTCAATTTGAACAAAATACAAACATAATCAATCTAGAACAACTGCTCAGATTGGATTCAGAAATATAGAATTAGCTAAAACACATATTATCAAAAAGCATCTTGTTCATAATATTTTTGAATAAGATCATTATTGACCAAACTAGAAATGAAGATATAATTCAAAATTAAACAAGGAGTAAATTGAAGCCCTAATTTTAACCATAAATAGATACTCAAAGTTGAAGAAGATAATGGAAAATCATAAAAGAGTTGAAGAACTCATAAGCTCAAAATTTCAAATTCATCTTAGAGTTGAAAGAGAAACATTTGTTTAAGTTAAAAATATTTTATGAGTGTTTTTTCTTAGAGTGTGAGAGTTATTATTATTATCAACTTTGATAAAAGCAAACAATTAAAGTTCCAATCTTTTGTATCTAACTCAATAGTGGTTTAGTTCCTTATTCGATCTGAGGTTGTTAGATTGTTAGGAGAAGACTTGACTTGTAGGATCAATGTGGTTAGTTCCTCAAAAGCCGGTTGTCAGGCTATTTGGGAAGACTAGCTTGGAAGGTCATGTGCTTTGTAATTCAAGGTATTTGAATTAGTGGATTAAAATATTCTGAATTAGGGGACTGGATGTAGCCAAGTTAGTCGTGAATTAGGATAAATTTATGTGTCCAATTATTTATGCTTTCATTGTTTGTTGCCTCTGAACTCGATTGCTTTTTATCTAAGTAATTCATAAAAACCGACTAGCGTTCATCAAATTAGCAAAAAGTTATCAATTTTGACAAACACAATTCAACCCCTCCTTCTTGTATTTGCACCTTCAAAAGACACACCAATTATTTGTTTGTAAGTAACTCTTTTTTTATTGAAAGGCAAGGATGGATTTATTGATACAATTTACTCTATTTTGTTTTTCCTCTTGCATCTATTCTTTGAGAAGAATAAAAAAAATGAAATATAAATTAAAATAAAAAGATAGTAATACAAAAAGAAATAAAAAAAATAAGAATCACAACTATTCAAGAAATAACATTAGGAAGGAGACAACTTAAAACATAATAACAATTTTGCATACCTATTCTTAAAAAAAAAATCATGTCAAGACTATACCTCATTTTATATTTCATAAATTTCTTGTTGCAAATACAAATCACACAAACTTTAACCATCCTCCAATATATTTTTTCATGTCTCGTTTAAATTAATCATTATAAGATATGTCTCATATTTGGGGAGATATAACAAAGACATAAAAAATTGATTGATAGTACAAAACTATAAGATTATAGCACATTCAATCCAAAGGTAAGACAACTAAAACAACCGATTTAAGCATCTATGAAAAATAAAAAATTTAATTTATCAAAAGGCCTAAAAAAATTTACTAAATAAAAAAGCTCCAGATTTTAATATTTTTAAAATTAAGACATATAAATTTTTTCTAAATTTAATATTGTCTCAACAATATTAAATCAATTGAAAAAAAATATATTACATAACATCAATTATATTAATTCAATGATATCATGTTAAAATTTAGAAAATTCGCATTATACCTCATATTAAAATTCGCTTTATACCTCCAAATGTGTTGGGCCACTGTGGATTATATATGACCGATACAATTGATATCATATATGAAAAAAATTGGTGGACACCCAACACACTTTAGATTTCTTGCATGGGAAAGAAACAAAAAATGATTGATATATGTAATATGATGCTAATATGATAGAAAAAGAGATACGCAGAGAAAATAAAATATTGAATAGATGTATAAAAATTATGAGATACATATATTATTATTAAAAGTACTTTTAAATTTAAATTTAATAGTGGTTTGTATATGACATAAAAGTAAAACAGAATTGGAACCGGAGTGTGTAAGAATTTTATTATTATATGATCATGGTAATCTATCTATTTGCTTTGGGTGCAATCATCAATTATGGGATATTTCAAAAGCAATGCTATGAACATGGATTATCGAGAGAAAAAAAAAGGAAAAGTTCAATGGGTATTTTTATTTTGAATGCAAATTTATGCCTTGATACCATTAATTGATAGTACTCTTCCAATATTTTTTTAGAGATTTTCCGTCTTAAATAAAAGAAATGAAAAGGTGGTTTAAAAAAATATGCTTTAATATTTTTTTGGAATAAATAAAACGAAAAAAAAAACATAATACAGGTATTTAATTAAAAAAATTCCAATAATAGATTTTGTTTGAAAAAAAAAATAAGTAATATGAAAAAAATTATTGAAATTATAAAATAATAAATTAAAAAGTGACCAAAAAAATTATTTATTTTAAGAAGATTAATCTTGATTAATATCTACCATTAAGTGAGAAATGTCAAATGTGTCAAAGAAATAACCTTATAATATTATATTGTAGAGATAATAAACGTTAATCACCAAAAATTAATTAAACAATTAACAAATAAAAAATAAATTAAAGAAGAATTAAGAAAATTAAACAAAGAATAATAGAAATGTTACTATTAATAGAAAGATTAGAATAAATAATCGCTCTAATTAAGTGACAAATGTTTTTACTATAAAATTAAGTTTGTTTTATTATAATATATAATAATTAGTAATCAAAGTACATTAAGAAGATCGACACAATATACCACACATCAATAAAATACATTAGACATTATATCTTCGCTCAAAATCTTATATTAATATATAAATTCTCTCATTTATATGTTGTTCGACATTGATTTTTTTATTCAATGGAAAACTTTTCCTCACACTTGATAAATACTAGTGTATAACTCAAGGGTTGCACAAAGACAAATTATATTGTCTTAATGTGTAGTTTGTTCCTAATAGAATTATTAGATCTAATCTTTCACATCTATCAAAAATTGGATTTTCGTGTATGTAGTTTTTTAAACAACTCGAAAACAAATAGAGTGAGACAATCTACAATGTTTAAGCAAAAGAACTATTGTATAGTAATATAGCAATTGTACAATGTGTTACCAATACAATTTTTTAGCAATATTTATCTTAACTATATTTTGAATAGTAGAACGGGTACACAAGTAATCGTAAAAGAAGTTGAGATTGTGGCAAATACCCTTTATTCTTAACTATTTACATAATTTATAGGTGGAATGAAGATTTTTGGCAAATTCCCTTTATCCAAGTGGTATGGCCTAAAAATAATGATTAAGGATTTTGAATTACATTTTGTCGAAATAAGATTTTAACTATGATCTTTACAAAAAAAACCTATAGACATTATGATATAATTCTTGATGACTTCATCTTTATCTTTATATCCTCGTGCAAAATATAGGATTAAACATGTCATTTAGCATAAGTTAAATATGAAAAATAAATAAAAATCCTGTGTAGAGACAATACCACCCTCATTAACCATCTAAACAATTTCACATTTGAATACCTTTGAAAATAATTACAATTGGGTTAGAGATCTACGTTAGCAAACTTGCATTCTCCAATAGAATCACTTGAATCAAATGGAGAAGGTTTTTCCAAATTTTCAAAAGTTCAATTAGAAGAAAATTCATCTCTTCATCCTAGTAGAACAATCCATAAACGATTACCACTCTTACCAAACCATATTAGTTATATGTCATACACAAATTCTTTAATGCAAAATCAAATCTAATATGAAACAACATTTATCTGCAAATATCACCCTTAAAAAATAAATACTTTAAGATAGTTATATGACAACTCCAACTCACTTAAGTTGTATACGCTCTCCAACATTTCAATACATAGATCACAATTCAATCGTATTTTTCCTCACACTTAAGAGCATCGTACCACTAGTTGTATGTAGTCTTTAGTCTTCATTTCCATTCTCATTTCTAAGATTTATTTTTCTGTGAAAACAATAATAATTAAATAACCATACATCTATTGATGACCTATAACTTATTCATTCATTCATAGGAAACATACATGTCATTTTGATTAATAATGTCTTTTTTTTTATCTAAATAAATAGCTATTATGATAATAGTAATTGACTATGACTGCAGTCGGTTTTGTGTTTTGCTAGCATCATTATCGACAACTTGATACTTTATTTGAGAATCACACCAATTGACCTACAATAACATTTCTCAACCCAAATTAATATTCACAGCATTAAGTTCATGGGCCCTTCCATTGCAATGGTGCTCACTTTGTCCACTATAATGGGAACTTTTTTCACACCATATTTTGAGCCCGCATGTGAATTTTCAACACCCACATTGCAAAAAGGCACGCTTAAAAAATCACTTTATTTTGATGACATACCATTAAAGCGCATACCAACTTGGTCTTGGGGCTTGGAAATTAATTCCAACTAATATGACAACTTGTTAATGAATATTGGTTAATTACTTTAGTCACTTTTATGAATTTAGCCTCAAAATTTTAAATTCTTTATATTTGTTGGATGTACAAAGATACTATTTTAGACACTATTAATTGGTAAAGGTGGTATTTTCTAGTTAGTATCCAAAATGGAGTCAAAGAAAAAATAGTATCCAAAATGTAGTCAAAGAAAAAATGTTAAGTGTTTTAAAAGTTACATTTTTTTTTGTAAGTCAATAATGGCTAAAAGTAAATGATTTTAAATGGTGATGTGGCAATAGTGGATTATTTGAGTCACATGTGTTAAAATATCCTTGAATGCAAGTTAATTGTGTATATATTAAGATATGATTAAGGTTAAAATGATTTTATAAATATTTAATGTTAAAATTATTAATATAACAGATATGTTTTTCACTTTTTTGACAAACAATACAAATATATATTTAATTTTACCTGAGGATGTTTATATCATTTCATATATATATATATATATATATATATTCCCTTTTCTCTCACCTTTTATTTATATTTTCTACTCTCTTTCGTTTTACTTTGTTTTTTTATTTTTTATTTATAAATCAAACAATATCAACCTCTAATACTAACAAAACTGCAGAAAAATGACAAAAGTGATGTCTTTTAGTTGGTATAGATGTAGACACAAATGAAAATAAATTAAATTGTAATTTAAGGTGATGTAATAATAATGTATTTTTTCATTGACGTTTATAAAAAAAAATTCTTCAAAATGCTCTTTGTGTATATTATAAAGATTAAGATGTGTATGATTAAGATAAGATGGGTACAGATAGAAAGTCTACGATCACATAGGAAGTGAGCTTAAGTGAGAAAACAAGCAAAAGCATAAAAACAAAATCACTCAGATATTTTTGGTCGAAGCAATGCCCACTTGGTCTTTTTCTTCTTCTTGTTGATGGTTGTTGGGCTCTGCCCATTACTAAATTGAGATTAAAAATAAAATGTAAAAATGATATAAAATAATAGCTTACCCAAACAAATACAATACAACTTTAATGGCTACAAATTAATAAATTTCCATTTGTTATTAGTGATACTTTATTCTTACATCCATATTAATTCTTACATCAAAGTTCAATTTAATATTGACTATCTTAATTATTTATTGCATAGAAAAATAAGTAAAATGAGATAATAAACCATTAAAATTATTATAAGAAAAAGGACAAATAATTTAATTGAAATAATACAATTTATTAGTTTTATTGATATGTATCCTTTTTGTAACTAAAAATGAATAGAGTAATATAAAAAAAAAATTATTGAGTATAAACGTAAGTTGTTTAGGAAACAAATTATAACACCCATCTCTCATCTCATATTTATTTCTTCTTAAAAGAGGGTTAATAATAATTTTGTTATATGCAAAATAGATCATTTGACTTTAACTTTAGCACCTCTAATTTGTTTTCTTTTAAGTTTACTCACCCACTTATTATAAGTTTTAAAATGTAGTCTCATACATATCATGTGAATTACTTATCACTGTTAAAAAAAAAAACATAAAATTTAGGTTATTATTATATGCAAAACTATAAAAAAGTTAATTATTTTTTAACTAATTTAATGCTTATATTTATAATATTATTTTCGTCCATTTTTATAAGGTTTCGTTGCTTTTTTTCAATTTTATTAAGAAAAATTAATAGTGTATTTAATGTGTTCATTTTATGTATAAAATAATATTTATATTTAAATATATCAAACTTAATTTTTCATATTATAAGATAAATTAGTAATAATAATAAATTATATATTTAGCAAAAAAAAATACATTTACCTAATAAATTAAAATAATACTTATATTTATGGACAATTTTTTTCTAAAGGACATAAATAGTATATCCTTACTTTAATGAAAAATATTTAATGTGAGTATTTGATATTAAAATGGACAACTTAATAAATTTAAATTAAATTGTATATGAAATATAGAAAATTAATTACACTTAATTAATTTTTTTAATAATTATAAAAATAATTATTTTTGTTTATAACAGTTATATTAAAGAAATCATTTAAATGCACCGCACCATTTTATGATGAGGAGTTGCTTTTGTTTCTTAATAAATGTCATAATGAACTCCACTTATCAAATATCCAAGTTTCTCCTCTCAGAATTATTAGTTAAAAACTCCACACATATACAATATCTTTTGTTCGTACACTTGTTTGCATTTGTTTAATTTATTTTGTTTAATAATGTTATATTGTTAATGATAATAATTATTGTTTGGTAAATCTAAAAGATACTCTTTCTTTTGGTTTTGGCGAGGCCAAACAAAATTCATCAACTTTACCTCTGTTAGCTAGACTAGAAGAAAGGTCAGTACATCAATCAAAAAAGAAAGAGGAAAGGTTTGTACAATTTCTCACAGGCACAGGCAGAAAAGATCCATTCTTTATTCGTTTTCCAAACAAACTAAATAAAGATAAAATATAATATTGAACGAGAGTACAGAGAGTATAAAAAAATATGTGTATCATTGTTGTTTTTTTAAATTGTAATTATTCTGCCCTTTTATTGAAAAAAAGCATAAACTGATAAATATGTGTAAAATTATATATAAATTTATTGATCCAATTATACAATCTATTTTTTTAAAAAGGCGCAATTAAAGTATACTCAAAGAAGAAAAATCTACCAGTTCATCAAATTACATTTATTTTTTGCAATGCACAACAGCACAAGTACATGTTTAGTCAAAGGAAAAACTAGAGTGCCGTATTATCCTTTACACACACAAAAAGAGTGTGGTATATTATCCTATGATTAATTTATTTCCAATCAATTATTTTATGTTAGAATATTCATTTTTCATATTTGATTAATTTATTTTCCATTCGATTAATGATGAATATTCATTAATCATTTGTGTCATTGAAAAATACGAAGTGATTAAAGACTAAAGTGTACTAGTACAGCTTTCTTTCACCAAATAAATGCTCTGCTTTTTCTGTTTCTTTAGCTCTGTCTGTTTTTTTTTTAATTATTATTATTAATTTATTTAGCATTGTCTACTTTGCTATGCTTCTTTCCATGGAAGGAAGAAAAATAGAAAGCATATTAGAACTAGCGACAGAATGAAGAAAACCAAAGTATATTACATTAATTTCCTTTATATAGAATAAAATTCATAACAAAGCATATTACATTAATTTTCACTCAAAAAAAAAACATATTACATTAATGGGTGTAAGTGATGCATGCCAGAAGCATTAAATACCAAATTAACCCCCAAAATTCCCTTAGTCCCCATTTAACCAAAAACCAACCGGCAACCTCGTATGCATCTCTTACATCCCGTGATACCATCATAACATAAACAAAATAAAAATATTATAAAAAAAAAAAAAAAAAATCAGTGGCAAATACGTAAAGAAATTAAGATGCAACATACAAAATTAAAAAAAATAAAATAAAAGTTAAAGGTAATTCGGACCGCTACCCTCAATTCCCCGCAATGCAATGTTGACACTATCCCAATTCTGATGGGCTAGAAACTAGGGAGAGTGCAATTGCAAAGCCTTTTTTTGTGTTGATTCTTTCATAATCAACTTTTAATTATATTTACATAAATACCCTTCCATCCTATGCTACTATCATCTATGACGGTGGTGACATCCTTTGCCGCCGCTACCGGAACCGTCAAAGACACAATCTTGCATGCCATGTTAATTTTTTGGGTGGTTGGAAAAGTAATTAAGATTGATAATGGATGAGTAACACAAATGTATAAGGGGTAGTGTAGTGAGAGTGAGAAGAGAATGAACAAGGTTAGGGACAAGGGGTGACATGATGGGTCGTATATAAAGGCGAGATTTTAGCTTTTGGTTCATCATTATTAATTTTTATTATTTAATTATTGTTCTTATACTAGCAATAATATGCATGTGGGGGAAGAAAAAATAAAAAAGTGATAGTTGAAATTCTTGGTCTAAAATGGTTAAGGGCATGTTTGTGGGAAGATGCAAAAACTCCACTAACTCGGTTTCCAAGGCTCTTGGAATTTTCATATTTAATTTTTGATAGTTTGAAAGGGAAGAGGGAAAGGAAAAATTGTAGGGGTTTGATGGGGTTTATTTGTCTGTGGATGTGAACATGGGTTGTTTGTGCTAGTATTTCTCATTTAGATGAATAGAGAAGCTTTTTATGGGTAACTTTTTGGATATATTAGTAGGTTATTATTGAAGGTTGGGAAAGGTAAAGATTTATGCGTAGTGTGTAGTGGGGCATTAACATAGATTGGAGTGTATGGATGATTGGCCCAATGTAAGGTGCAGCTAACCCCACCAATTTCTGCCTCCATTTTTATGCGGATGATTGAGTAATGAGAGCACCAAAATCACCCAACATATTATATATTATTAATTCATAATTCTATTTTTTAAACAATTAATTTATGTAATAATTCTAAATTCTAAATTATATTACTCTCAAATAAAATATAAGCAAAAAAAACAATTGAAAAATTGATTGTAATTTTTAACTAAATATATCAATTTTTAAACTTGAAAATAAATAAATTTTCAAAATATATTTATATATTTGATTCACTAATACTAATATTTCTTTGTTTGTGTTGTTTAAAAAAAAGTAAAATCATATGAAAATAACAACAATAAGGTGGGATGCAGCCCCTCCCTCTATATATATGGAATTATATTATTTTTTTAAAATATTATAGTAATAATTTTATATAACATTTATTAATAAAAAAATCCAACTCTTATTCGATTGATTTCTAAATTTGTTCTTACTTTGTTTTGCCACACCGGCTGGTTTGATCAAGAAAATACTCCTTGCAGCTTAATTGATCGAAGTTACATGATTGATCGATTTTTCTTTTGTGTATTATGTCTTTTCTCTACATCTTCAATTTTCCTTCACACTATGTATGTGTGTATTTGAGTAGTTCAATAAACGTTCACACACTCACATCACGAATGTGAGAACAACTTTTTTTTTTTTTTTGTCATATAGTCGAGCCAACGTGCTTACTTGATGAGTTAATGTCTAGTGTGGACTCCACAAGAAACGTCAACATTTTGAACTAAGGCTATCACAATTACAATGTCATTCATATTTGAAATTTTAGTAGTTGTTGCGGTTAATGGTAAATGTAAGACAATAAGAAAGATATGCTATCATATTATATTCTATATTGATTAGCGAGATTGAAAGCATATTAATACTGTGAAAAATTTATGTTAAAAATATATTAAATTAATTGAAAAGATTATATAAAGTGAACACGATATCTCAATATTTTTGAAGATTTTGTTTTAATTTAAAAATTAGGCTTTTATTGAAAAAAAATACTAAAAATTTTAAAAAAATAATTTTTTATTTAACTTGTAAATAACATTAAAAAAAGTTAAATAACATCGAAAATCTTATTCTACTTTTTCTTTATCTTTTTTTTGTCAAAAAATTTAAACCTTTTTCTTTCTTCATAAAATCTGATTCTGTTTATGAATTCTAGGTCTTTTTTGTTTGCTTTTGGATTGTATATCGTATAATAAACATTTCTCTCTTAGTATTTTTTGGAGCTCTATACTATTCTTAAAAAAAAATTAAAATTTTTGCTCTTGTCCTGTTGGTATGTCCGCAGACCCAAAGTCGACCATGAAGATGAATACATCATACTTTGTTTATATAGCTTATAAATGATTAACTATTAACTATTTCCTAAAAATCTTTAACTAACTTACAAAAAATTACAACTAACACATCTAACCAATTATTAATGCTCTAACTAATTGTTATTTTCAAACACTTTGCTAGCTGGTGCAATCTGCCTAGTCTAATTTCTTAGTTTAATATTTTAATCCTTTGCTTAATTAGGCATTTAGTAATTGATTGTGTTTAGCTCTCCTTGTTAGTTGTATTTGTTTGAAATTTACTACTTATATATTTTTTTTGGCAAATATATAATTAACCAATTACTTGGATTGCATCTTTCTATCCATAAAATGAAATGAATGCTCCTAAAATTATTGTGCCTGGTTATTTATAAACATATTTTTACCAATTATTATGTAATGATAGTAAGGTTGTTGAAAAAGTTTGAAAACTGTTTGTCTTGTAGCTAGGAACAAAAGGGTCTACGAGTGGAATAGGACTGTAAACCAAAAAATAAAATACAATAAAAAAAAATAAAAATAAAGTTTGATATGAAAATGAAGTTAGAGAATATTTAAGTAGGCCTTGTATTGTAAGAAAATAATAAAATGGACAAAAAAGTCGTTGTCTACCACATTGCTGGTATGATAAAGACTAAAAATCTGAGACAAATAGAAACACACTTTTGAGCATGATAGGGAAACAACACACATGTACTATAACATAATGTGCTGCTCAATCACTTTACTAAATATTTGGCCACCATAATAGTAAAAAGCAAGAGATTTCAAAAGCATATGAATAAGTCAGCGATACAGATTCCTTCTTCTTTTAGCTATTTTTTCTTTTTCTTTTTTCTTTTCTCTTCTTCTATCTTTCTTGGTTAAATATAAAAAATAAAAAGCCATTTTCTTCTAGAATAATGCAATAATGCTGATAAGACTTATAAATAATTTGTTTGGATGGAAGAGACATTCACCAATGAGATGGCCGGATATTGCTTTTTAATTAGGAAATTTTTTCATCTAAACCAATTCAATTTAATTAGTTTGGGTTGCTTTTGAACTTATATAATCAATTGAGTCACATTTATTTTTAGAATTCAGTATCTTCCGCACACAATACACAATTATGAAGACTAATAACTCGAACTTTGTGGGATTTAAATGGACGAAAACTCTACTTAAAAATTGTTAGAGTTCTTTTTACTCAAAGAGTTATTAGAGTTGGATTATTAGATTTAATGTTAATGATAATTTAAATGATCAAAAATTGAATAAAAATATAAAAAAAAATATTAAAAATTTAATGAAATATCACTTTGCTTTCATGAAATGTATACTACACCTAAAAGTATAATTTCACAACAATATAATTGTTGGCAGAAATACACATACACAACATGAATATTGTAACTACTGTATTTAGGACTAAAGATTTTTAGTTTCGCTACATTACTAGATTGGCTTTGGAAGTGGAAATAGAACATCATTTTTTCTTCAATATTTTACTGCACAATTTTGTAGAAAGTAATACTAGACATGTCTTGGTGTAGTATGGTTTTTTTGGGTGATGATCAATTGTATTAATTACTAAATTCTAAATCAATTATACTCCTTCGTATGCGCACAATTTGTGCCAAAATTTTAATGAGTACCAAGTACTATTTTTACCTTTAAAAAAAAATAGTATTACTCAAAAATATTTAGGGTTTCTAAAATTTGTAGAGTTTCTTTAATTAAATATTCAAACAAAATATGTTTGTTTTCACTTTTTAGAAAAGTACATAACTTCAGCTAATAAAAAGAGAAAATACAAAACACTTAATCAAAATAAATTATCCAAATCAATCAAAATTTTAAAATTTGGTTCCAACTGTTGATCGAGTGATCAATAATTTGTCTTTAGTTTAATTTATTTAAATACTGATGGTGCTAGCTAGTAAAAGCCGATAGATATCATGTAAATTGTGGTGATCTTATTTGTGGCTATGATGGTTAGGATGACAAAAAATTCAAAATCTTACACTTTATTAATCGAACTAACATATAAACACAAATAAATTTGTAACATAAGTAATAATATCATAAACTATTTAATTTAGAGATATTTTTAATTTATTAAGTAATTATTTTTTTTTTAAATCTAAAGCTTTAACTTTAGTGGTTTGGCCTTCGGCGACCATTGTGACTATCTAGAAGTCATTGTTTTTCCAATAGAAGATTATATGGTTGGATAGTTACACTTACAACAATAAAGAGGATGAATGTGATCATGTACTATTGGAGGTGAGTAACGTGGCTAAAGTTTAGGAAATCGATTATGTAACTTTTATCTTGAGGGATTTCGATAATTTTATTGTATATAAGAAATATAAAAATGATTAAAATAAAATTGTTTGCTGTTAGAATAAAAAATAAAGAGAGAAAACAAAAATTCCTCTCCCAAAGTTTAACATGGAGAAAAAAAAGATGAAGTGAAATTAAGATAAGGGATTTAATATGTCTAGACAAGTAAATAAAAATTAAATTGAGGTACTTTTTAAAAAAAAAAATTAGAGAACTTCAAAAGATTTTTTTTATATAAATAGTCAACATTAATAATTAATTGTTAATTTATTAAATAAAATAATTAAATTTATAATTTATTTATTATTCCAACACTCTCAAATTACTTTATTATCCTCATATTTTTAAAAAAAATTAAAGTAATAAAAATAATGATATGTTTTGCATCACCTATGTCTTTTACTGAATTACTTAAAATATTTCATTTTATAAAAGAATCCTATGAAATGATGATGATCCGGTTGATTAATATAAATCTAAAATGATATCATATTAATTAATCTATTAATGTATATATTGAAACCAATTGACTAGCGGGTATAGAGTAGGACCCAAATAACATGCTGCGTCGCAGGTATAGTAAAGCTAGAGTAGTATCATTTGCAGGTGATCTATGCCAAATTCTACTTCACCATTACGTCATAATTATGTCATTAGATTTAGCTAATACCAAGTATTAAGTAATTATGTTAACTATGCTTGTGAAAAAAAGTAATTACTTCTTCCGTTTTATAATGTTGTCGTATAAAAATATAATAATTAAAAGAAAAATACATCTTATTTTATGAAATTATTAGCGAATTTTTTTACTAATTTTAATATAAAATATAATAATTTTTTAAAAGTTGTGTATAGTAATCATTAAAAGGTAATGTCAAAAAATAATTAAAATTTTATTTCAAATAATTGTAAAATTCATAGAGTATTTATTAAAAAAGTAAATATGTTGGCTAATTAATTAAACTGACGGTAACCCAAAAAACCTCTAAAAGATCTCATTATTGCTTTAATTAAACTAACGGTAACTAAAATACAATTCACTTCAATAAATTAATACAATCAATTCTTATTGCCTAACATGGAACTTGGAAGCTAGGAATACTAGCTTTTGATTGTTTTTTAGGACAGTTTTGATTTAAAAAATAAAAATTCAACACTTGGTGATTATATATATATATATATATATATATATATATCTTTTTTTTTAAAAAAAATTAACTATTATATCCACATTAAAAAAATATATAAAATGATGTTTTTTTTACACGAGGTCGTATTTCTGATCACGTTAAAAGATAATTTTTTACTCTGTAGTAAGAGGTCGCATGGAAATGCAACTACCTATAAATTTTAATTTTTTATTTTTTAATAGATGGTCGCATTCCGGATATGCCACATCCTATTAGAAGAAAAAAAAACTATCTTTTATATGGTCGTAGGGCGGAGATGCGACATCATAAAGATAGACAATTTGATATATAAATTTCAATGTAAAATATAGTGGTTAATTTTTTTAAAAAATAAAGATATTATAATAAAAAACCACACTTGGTTGGCACCAGACTCACATTTCACGTAAGTGAATTTATGTTTGGAGATTTTAAACACTTAATCAAACAAGTGCTAAATATTAATACTTCCTCCGTGTTCCATTTTTTAAAAATATTTTATTTTTATTTAAATTTTTTAATTTATTTAAAAAATTAATACGTAGTTAATTATGTTTTAAAAATATATATTAAATAAACTTTTATTTTTATTTAATGAATGAACGATAAAAAAACAAACTAACATAAATTTATGATTTTTTAATATGTGTGGCTATAAGTAAAAGAATCAAAATTTTGACAAGGAGGGAGCAATGAGAAAGTGAATAAAGTTTTCATTATTATTTTACTTAAAAATTTGCAAAAATAAAGTAAACAATAATGAAAACTTTTTAAAAAATCACACATACATATATAAAGATCAAATTGAACTATGTAATATTTTTATAGTTCAATATTATTTTAGTGGATATACATTTTATAAATCTATAGTATGTATTATTAAAAAAATATTAATAAATGTCTTAAGAGTATATATTAAAAACATATAGAAATAAAACTTATGAATGCAATTTATCAAAAGTTTAAAAATTACTATTTTTTAGCATAAAATTTTTATTTTTTTTATTCTTTAGTGTGTTCTCTTATTGTACTTGTTAAGCAATATTTGTATCTTGAGAGACAAGAAAATAGAGTTAAATTAACTTATATACAAAAAAGTAATTTAATAATATTAATATACAAAATAACAATTGTGTAGAGGTATTAGTAGTTCAATTTTAATTTAGTACTACAAATATCAACAAGTAAATAGTATTTTTCCGTCATTTACTTGTAAAAATCAGTTGTCCTAAAATGATTAACATTTTCAGTTTTTAATGTATTATTAGTTACTATATCCATCTTTACATATAAGATATTTTCGATAAAATCGCGAGATTTAATAACATTGACAGTAATATTAAGTTTATTAACTATGGCAACTAGTTTTACATGTTTACCGTTCAAGAGGGAGTTATTTAATGTTTTTATTATACTATTTATTGTGATTTCATAAAAAAAATAAAAATGAATTAAATGTATGTTAATAAAAAGATTAATTAATGTAATTGAAAATTCAAAAAAATCTTATAAAAAAAGACAAAACCAATTCTCAAAATGATGTTATATACAGTGATGGAGGTAGTACTTTTTTTCAATTATACCTTATAATTACATACATCACTAATAATTCACTATTTTCAGTTTGCATTAATGGTAATGACAAATGCATAAATACTACATCTGTTTCTAACTATAAGAATCTCTTGACTTTTTTTTTCTTTTTTCTTTTATAAGATCTCTTTTTATTTTTCAACTAAATTATTATTTGTTTACTATTCGTTCCGATCTAAAATAAGTGTTATATTTGCATAAAAATATGTATCTAAAATAATTGTTACTTTTAATTTTGAATATAACTTTAATTATTTTATTTTAATTACACAAAATAACGAATACAATTTACACTATTTATCACTTTTTATTTACACATTTTCTTAATTTATATGAAATATTGAATTGAGGCACTCATTGCGGAATCACGAAATGAAGTGAGTATTGGTAGTATTTAAAAGTGTGTGTTGTTATTGTTAATGTTAATGTGTCGAAGGAAAGGGTAAACATAGAGCGGCGCGTGAGGCCTCGAAAGTATATCTGAGGAGGCAACAAAAACGACAACGTTGTGCTGTGCTGTGGTCCCTTTTTCCATTGGATCCCGCATGCATTCTCAAACCAATCCTTTTTTCTTTCCTTATTTCTCTTCTTTTTTTGGTTTGGTTCATTAAAAAAAGATAGAGGAAAGAAAGTGAACGAAAAGAAATAAATAAAAATTTGTCATATTTCTAAAAATGACAAAAACATTCCTATGTAAAAATGTGATACGATAAATAAAATTATTTTTAAATTTTGATTTTTTTTTTAAATTATAGCAAACAAATAAAAGCTTTTTAAAATAATTATTTTTAGAAATAATTCTTAACAAACGTCCTCGGTATATATTGGTTGAAATTTGTTTATAATCATGTTATACAACAAAAGTATTCATTGTTAAATATTGGCTAATTTTGTCAAATAATCTATTGAATATATAAGGTTGATTGTCTTACTTCTAGTATGATTTTTTTTTTACAAGCGTCACTAATCAAACTTTTAATCACTCATTTAACTTGAGTATCAATCTTACTACTCAAATTAATCATATTTAACTATTGGATCGATTGAATTTAACATCTATAAATTTATAAGTAATATCTAAGACAATAATTACTCTTAGAATAAGCTGTCTTTTTTCTTTATTAGTGTGTTTCTCTACATTTAAAATCTCATATTATTTCCATTTATTTTTAAACACAAATTATTTCCAATTGAATCAAAAGACTTTAATTTTTTCTGTGCTCTTATGAGCTTAGATCCTCTTAAATATTTTAGACGAGAGTATAAAAGATAAATAATTTAATAATTAAAATATTAAGGGTTTGTTTGATTTTTCTTTCAAAAATTCTATTTTATTTTTTTAAAATTTAAGCATTAAAAAATTTATTTGGATTAATTGTTTTTAAAAACTGTTTTGTAAAACTATTTTTAATATTATACTTTTTAAAATTAAAAAAACAAAACAGTTAAATGGTGTTTTACTTTTCAATTTTCAGTTTTTTTAATTCTCTAGTCAAAAACTGTTAAAAATTTAGATTACCAAATAAATTTTCTCTTTTTCTCGTATCTAAAATTGTTTTTAAAAACAAATATCTCAAATAAGTTTTTTCTATAATTCTATTCGTTAAAATAATTTTAAAAATCAAATTTATAAATATTTTTTAAAAATTAAAATACAAAAGTGTTTCAAACAGACCTAAATAAATATTTTTATTTTTCTATTTCCTCTCTGATAAATGAACACTCAAAATCCTTGCAGGGATTAATTCCTTCTCGTGCTCTCATTGAATCACTTGTTTAACTGCTGGTACTCATATCAATAGAATCCAAAATCTCACCCTTTTATTCATGAATATGATTTAGTGTAAGTATAAAAGCTTGACATATGCAAACCTCAATCCTATGATCTGCACTATGTTTTGAGCCTGACCCAATGCTACACAATTTTTTATAATAGCCCAGTACTTTTTTGGGAATAATAATAACCCAATAATACACTTTTAAGCTTACAAGGGAAATATATGGCATATGTTTATTGCACCCTCAACTGTTTTTTTGGGATGGTTTATGCTCAGGTTCTATGTTTTTAAATATATGTTTAGATTAGTCAATTTAAATGGATAAAATATATTTTTTGATTGGTTAATTTAAATAAAAATTGAGGATTTTTGAGAAGACATGAGAGTGGATGAAGAAACTCACTCTTTTAATGCTATAAACTTATAATAACTACGTTCGAAATGTTAGTATATGCTTGTAGCAGTAAAAAAAAAATTTTGATTCAATTAGTTTTGAAAAATTTATTTTTAATTTATTAAAAATATATTAAATATAAAGTAATTTATATTTTAATATATTCACATAAAAATAAATTGAACAATAAATTTGAGGGTAAAAAATCATATTCAAAGTCAAATTACAAATCATAACTTCAAAATAAAATAAATAAACAAATAAAACACATAAAATAAATTCTTTCCGAGAACAACCAAAATATTAAAAGATAATTAATTTTACATATAATTTTGAATCATCAAAATGTAAAACCAAACATAAACTTAAACTAGAACCGGTCATCAAAGATAATGAAACACTAGTTGAACTGGTGGATTATTAAGTGAACCACATGATTTGGTCTCTACATAAACAATTGAAAAAAAAATATAAAATAGTATATTTTATGCATAATATATATATATATATATATATATATATATAGTTGAGATCAAGTATGATAATACATTATTTTAATTTAATAATAAACCTAATATTTGTAAATATATTTTGTATCATTTAATTAATTTAAGAATATTTTTACATCATATTTCTAATAATAATATACGCTATTTTTAGCTACACTATCAATACATACCAAACTATCCCTGATTTTCTCAATAAATTTGTTGTCAGCAGGTGATTCTCGGGTTGGATAGCAAGGATATATTGTTATAGGGTTGAAAAATGACAACCCTACCATGGTTTTGTTTTTCATTGTTTGCGGGAGTTAGGGATGTACAAAGAATGAGTAGATTTGGTGTGCCCTTTACTTAGTCTCAATATTTGATCGAATTAATTTTTAAATTCAAAATCATCATTTAACTCGATCAAATTTGATTAATTGCAAGACGAAATAAGACAAGATCGAGTTGGTCCAAAGACAAGTCGTCAACTAATAATTTTTGAACTTTTTTTTTTTAAAAAAAATTTAAAATAACTCATAGCAGGCCACATAGTTTAGTGTTTGTCAATTCATTCAAAACTAATAACTCATAATATTGTGATACTAAATACAAACTATTTAATCAAAATAAGTAACCTACTACCTACTAGAGCCATAGATCTGTCACCATCTAATAATCTTACTCTTTCATTAAGAGTAGTATCAAAACAACATAATTTTATAATAATAATAATAATAATAATAATAATAATAATAATAATAATAATAATAATAATAAAGAAAAGGATGCAAAGAGAAGAAGAAAAATGGACGCACAATCATGCAGTAGAAAGGATGTAGGGAAAAGAAAAAAATTTCAAACGCTAAATTAAGTTAGTGTAGTAAAATCAATAATAAAATAAAAAAAAAACATGTACTTAATATATTTTGAAACGCATAGGCAACTTGGAGGGTAACCGGAACTCAGTTGTTTTTTTACCTTGTCGTCTTTGTCCTATTTTTTTTTTTCATGTGTTTTTTTAGATCGAGTCAAACTCAACCCGTTATTTATGGGTCATGTTGAGTTTGTGGGACAAACCGAATCTTATAGAGATGTAGCGAGTGTTGATTCCTTTGTACCATTTTGATTTTATTCGTTATGACCAAATTATACTGCGGTTCAATCATCGGCTCTATTATCGCTGATTTAATGTCTTAAGGAATCGACCATCAATCCAATTTTAAAAACACTAATGACCCAATTCATATATATGTGTGTGTGATGGAGGGGGTATGTATGTGGAGGGCTTGGTGCGGTGGTAACGTGTAATGTGGTCCAGCATTGGTCGAACCGATTCAATTGAATGGTCTTATCCGGTTTTAAAAACATTAACTACTGCATCCATGATGATGATATGCGGTAAATAAAATATTTTTCTCCAATAAAATTCTACTGCTTATTTAGTTGTTTGCTAATAAGTGCGTTTGATGCACTTGTTAAAAAGAACAAAGTTAAAGTTTTTAAAAAATTAAAAACACTTCGAATTTTAATTACACTTTTAATATAATATATTTTTATATTTATATTCTTAATAAGTGTTTTAAAAATATGTGAGTATATGTCAATTTAGTTTTACCTTCCTATAATTGTATAACGATCTATAACTAAGTTTTTATTTATGTCAGATCAGAATCAGCTTAGTTTACATCGATCAAAACTAATAAATTGAAAACCCGATTTCAATCCATTGATCGTTAATTTCTTTTAAAAAGTTACAAATTTTAATGAATCTTATGGTGTTACGTATAGTTTATTTTATGGTATAAAATTTGAAGTTAGGATTTTTTTCATTTTTCTTTTTCTTCATTGTTTTTTTATTCCTAAAGTTTTAGGTCCAAATATTCTTATACACCTTAAAACTCCTCAAAATTATAATAATAGAGAGAGAAAAATGAAAAAGATCTTGACTCCTGCCCGAATATGTAATTCCTCCTCCAGCTCACTCCTCTCCAATGAATAGAGATATGTGGGATTTACTTTTACCACCACCGGTCTACGGAGGATAATAATATGTACACGATAATATTTTTTTGACAAAAATTGTATATAATAATAAATTATTATAAAATAGTTGTTTCCACATCCACGATTAAAATATATAGTATGGTAGTATTTCTTAAATTATTATAAAAATAAATAAAAAACCCAAAAGATCTATGCACTCATGTTAAAAATTGAATTTAAGTTTTTTTTTGTCATTGATTTTGAATACTGAATCGATTCATGCATTTAAAAAAAAAACTAACTTACCAATGTATTTTTTTTTTTAAACAAAGTTAAAATTAAAATTCTGCACATAATAAGAGTTAACAAAATACAAAAATAATAGAGCAGAAACACAATATTATATAAACGGAAAACAAAGAATGAAGATGAAAATATTAATTACCTTAGATGAGAAAGACCGTAGATAGTAAGGGAAGAGGGAGAAATAGAGGAAAAGCATAGGCATGGGAGGTGTTGGTAAGAAGAATTAATAAGCAGCATAAGCATATTAATAACTTATGTGTGCATAGTAATTTTTGTTACCTTTTCTTCCCTACTCCTTCATGCCTATGCCTTTCCTCAACTTTGCCTCCCTTTACTTCAAAGTTACACAAACCATAAGAGAGTGGAATTTTTTTATCTAGATTTAAAGATGGTGGTGGTATAAGATGCAGAGTAATTATAAAACAAGAAATATGACATAAAGTAAGAGAACCTCACAAAAACGAAAATAATAAAACTAAAAGTGGTGAGATTCCTGACACAAGAAGTGGACAAAAGTAAAGTTTACTCAGTAACCAAGGAAGTGGAATCTTTTCTAGTAATTAATTAATGGATCACTTCTTTGTAGGCCCACTAGTCATGGATCCATGGCCCATTTCTATAAATAAGAATATTTTTTTTCTTCTTAAGTTCGAATTTTGTTTGAATTAATTAATTTAGTTGTGTATTTTATACGTTTAGATTGATCAATTTAAATAATTTAAACGCCTATTTAAAAATATTAAAGTGTAACAGAAGAAACAACCATTAAATAATCCAACCCTCACATTTTCTTAAAACCCCATTTTACTCTTTCTTTTTAAATAAAAAACTAAAAAGCACAATCCAAAAACTGATTTAATAGTCGGGATGGAGAAGCAGAGTAATAATAAAGTTGCGAGTTTGATTTTGATTTTGATTTTTACTTTCAATAAAATGTTAATAATGTTAAAGATACTAATACTAACTACTGACATTAACCGTTATAAAAAATAACCAAAACAAAATTTCTTGAAGTTCCATTCAATTTTTCGATAATATATTAACCATTTTGCTTATCGAAAAACTTAATTTTAGGTTTTTTGAAATAAATTTCTATTCTAAAAAATTTAAATTATATTTTCTAGGGCATATTAATTTTAATTTTATGTTACAAAAAATTATAAATTTAATTTTTTAGAACAGTACATTAGTCTTTTAAAAAACTTAAATTTAAATTTTAAAATTTAAATTATATTTTCTAGGGCATATTAATTTTAGTTTTATGTTACAAAAAATTATAAATTTAATTTTTTAGAACAGTACATTAGTCTTTTAAAAAACTTAAATTTAAATTTTATAATATCCAAATGTAATTCAACTAATGGATTTTCGAAATTTTTAAATTGTATACTTGAGTTTGAACTTGAACTTCATAATTATATGGGAGTTTATTTCCCATTTCATATAAGACAAAAAAAAAAAAAGCCAAACCACCGTCTTGTATTTTGAGATTTGGCTTAATTGCGGTTTAATCCTCTTATTTTTACCATATACGAAATCGGTTTCATATTTTAAAATATAACAGTTTTAATTTTTTATTCTAATTTTTTAATTAAAAAATTATGATGTAACATATTTTAAATAATATGACATATAATATAATAATGTAAAATGATTAACACTTATGAAATCAGAATAAAACTCTCTAAAAATTTAATTTTTAATTTAATTTTTTTTTTGTAATTTACTTAATGACACATGAATTATCAATGTCTCTAGACGATTTTATATCATGAATATGTCACGTCATTTAAAATATATCAAATCATCATTTTTTAATTCAAAAATATAAATAGAAATCAAAACAGTTAACTTTTAAAATAAGATAACCAAATTAGTTAAAAATAGAGGAATTAAATTTGCAATTAAATTTTGAGATTTAAAATTATCTTAGAAAAGCTTAATTTAGTGCATTCATGTTTAATAAAAAAAAACTTAATTTGTGTACCGCAACACCATAAAAAAGTTGTTTAGAGATATACTGTTAAATTACTATAATATTATTTCTTAAAATATCCAAACAAAATATAATTAAATTAAATTCATATATATAAAAAATGTTTACAGATCTTACTAATAAAATACATTATATTCAATCAATAAAAAAAGAAGTTAATTTTGCAGTATATATTACAGATCTTACTACAATATATTCCATCAATATTTTGTAGTTTATTAAGGTTTATATTCCATCAATACATTGTATTTATCGGTGTGTATTCGAGACCGAAGTTATAAAAATACATTATATTCCATCAACACATTATATTCCATCAACACATTATATGTTACGGACCAAGATCCTCTAGATTAGTTGTGGGTCGCATTTTAGAGATTACACAATTTTTTCCTTTTTTTTTTTTAATTTTTCTTTCTAAAAAAGTTAATGATTTTTTTAGATAAGTTAAATATTTCATTTTTGTTGTGGGATCATATCCACTAGATCTATGAAATATAAAAGTTTGGTGGATTTAGTTTCATACCGATGAGGTTGATAGATGAAAGTGGAATATAGATCTGTGAATCAAAATCAAAGATTAAAACTCGTTAATCAATTAGTATCATAATTAAAAACAGCTTAAAGCTAAACACAAGAGAAAGAGCAAAAGAAATAAAATTAGTTGGTTTTTGGGCAGATAAAACATGAAAATGAAAAGTATAACACAAATTAAGGAAAGAATTGGAGAGGAGAGTGGAAAGAGAGGAACTCTAGGAAATAATAGGAATGGGTGGAATCGGTAAAGAAATATAGGCTACTGAAAATCCACAAGATTCAGATCTACTTTACCGACCCTCCCATATCCCATAACTTCCTCAAGCTCTTTCACCCTTTCCCTTTCTCTCTCGTTAGGACTACTATTATCTTGTCTTCAATTAAATCACTTTGGAACACAAACCTCAAATAAATAGACCCATGCTTGGATGCTCAAACAACTCACTTGAGTCTTAAAGACACGTATACCCCGCCCGCTGCACGTTTATTTACCACCTCATCTTCCTTTTTTGTACATACCTACACTCAAGACACACATTTTAAATTACATAAGTGTAAACATGTGTACCAAAACCCTTTATTTATTTGAGCAAAAACTAATCGTTTTTTTTTTTTTTTATAAATATAAATATTAAAATACTCTTCCCTAATCTACATTGTATTATAAAAAATAAGAAGAATAAAAATCATCAAAACTGATGCATGTCATTTAAAGCAGATTTAAATACACTTTCAGTTATCTTATTTTACTCAAAATTAATTTTTAGAGTTTATTTTTAAATTATAGTTTTCAATTTCATTGTTTTACAACATGTGAATTGTGTGGGTTCCCTGTACTTTTATATCTTTAGGATGTAACCTGTTTTTTTAATGATGTAACATAATTGAATTGAATAAAATAAAATCGTGTTCAACTTTTTTCTTTTTACCTTCAAATCTTCTTTTATAAATTACTAAAAAATGTGCTTATGAACGTTTGTTGAATATAAAACAATAAAATGAATATCGATTAATGACACCAATTCAATTTTATCTAATTTAGTTGAGTTGCATTACTCTATCATTGACAATATATCATAAAAATTTAAGAGAACTAACAAATTTCAAAAATTGTAAAATAGAGAACAAAAATCTGATTTTAAAAATAGAAGAGCTAAGAGTTAATTTTGAGTAAAATAAGAAAAATGTATTTAAGTATTAAATTAATTATGATTTTAAAAGATTATTTCAAACATAGTCATCACTTTAAACATCTTTTTACACACACTTACACTAAAAATAGATAACTTAATAAAGTTTTAAAATAAAATTTCACTACTAATAGATCTTAAATTTAGCATACAACTCTAAGATGATTTCTACCACACGTGTGCAAATATAATTGATTTGTATAATAACTAAATATACTGAAAATATTTGATAGTATAATTTAAAAAAAACAATAATAACGAAATATATTGAAAATAATATGAAATATTTTTTATTAAATAACTTATTTTACTGCTTTAGAGACCACTAAAACTTTATTTAACGAATTATTATAAAAAAAAATAGAAAATAAACATAATAATCATGGACGATAAAATAATATTTTCTTTTTATAAAATGATGTTTCTTACAACATAAATATTTACAAATAACTTGTGGATTCAAAAGAAGATCATTAACTTATTAATTAAAGAAGCTTACTGTATCAAAATTCAAGTCTACTTCAGCCAATGCTTGAGTTTTTAGCTAGAGCCAGATTAAATGCAAGTGAAAATACTAAATAGTCTAGAAGAGGACACCAAGAGAATACTATGAACTCGAAGCTTATTTCAGAAACACTTACCAAAAAGAAAAGGAAGATGTTTACTTTGGTAAAATATATATATAGATATCTTAATAGAAAAAGTATAAAGAATTGTAAAATAGATCACTTGAAACATATTACAAGCACAACCAGAAATTGTTTACTATGCAAAGTATCGAACGAGCATCAATTACAAAACTACCAAAAAATGTATTATTTCAAAGAGTAATTTCCCTTTGGTTCGTTGTGTTTGGACCAATAGACGTATTTGTACGTAGTGTTCAAAAATCAAAATGTCAAACTTATGGGGGAGGAAAAAAAAGAAAGACATGACGACCGACGACAATATTCTCCTCGAGAGTCCTGCTCTAGATCACCTCAATTTTCTGCAACCGTCCATTGTTTTTTCTTCATTTGTATTACTTTCTAATGGAAAGTAATTATTTTTAGCTCATGCTCCCTGCAGTTTGTAATTACACAATCAAGAATATTATTATGTACTGTTGAGAACGTTTTGAGTCATACAAACAACTCCATATCAGACTATTTATCTTTCCAGCTTCATTGATCTGGGCTTAGGTTGTGATAATCTCTCTTGTTCACTAAGTGCATGACGGAAATGGCATCTATGGCCATACGGGCACACGACCCCAGCAAGGACCATCCTGCAGACCTCAGTTTTGTAGCGTGGGTGGCGGATGACTGGGCGTAGCTCACCAATGCCGTGAGCAAATTGGCAGTGGTCTCCATAAGGGCATGTACCAGTTTCCTGCCATTTGTTACACAGCTCAGTCTTGAACATCCCCTGGTTATACACAACCATCTCAAGAGGCTCTTCCTCTTTCTGCCCTCCTCGCACATATACCTTTTGCTGCAGCATATAAAGCAGCAACACACAAAAATACAACAATAATCAATTCTTCTAGATGTCAACAATCAAATCTATATATCTTAATTCACAAAAAATAAAATTAATCTATGTATTGTCCACGCATTGTCATTAAATGTTGCATTTACAATCTACAACCACATAATCGTGTTCAATTGTGAAATGATTTTATTGATAGGATGATCAATCATGCAATTAATTGAACTTTGAATTATTGCATATACTATTCATGAAACCAAATGGTTTTTTCTCATCTTAATGTTTTTTCTGTTTGATTCATGTTCAAAATGTTCTGCCTTGACAGTCATATTATAAAATTATATTTGCACCCATTCATCTTCATCTCAAGGTATTGTATTTTTTTTCTTATAAATCAAAGCATATATTAATGATAGATGCTAACCCCAAGCACAAGATGTGCCCAAGGCCAACGAATGAAGATACAAGACTATATATAATAGATCTATTGAAAACTACACCAACAGCAGTAAATAAAAACCATGAAAGGCAATTGAGTCACACATATCCTGCATCCCCTGCATTACTTGTAAAAATCAGTCCAAACATTTAGTAACTTTTAGACTTGGTAAAAAGTTGTAAACAAAAACTTTACAACAGCAGCACTACTCAATACACGGCTATCATAAATATTTTAAAAATTAAAAGATGTGAGGAAAAAATAGTTGATCTCTTACAAATATGATATAACTATGGTTTCAAATTATGGTACACAACTGTAATTACATCCGCATAGATGTGAAGGTCTTTGTAACGGCATTGTAACAACAATTCCAGTCACATCGACTTGCAATTAGCGGTCACACCAGCTTGCAATTTAGCGCAACACTAGTACTACATAATTGCAACTTCAATTTAACAGCATGATACAGATACAAATACAGACGTTGTTTGACCCATCTACTTTCCTAGTCTTGCTGCATGCTGGTCCTATATATTTCAAGAATTTCTAGCGATATGTGAAAATAAAGTATTTAACCCCTGAATTAATCTGAAGTGTGTATATAATGTAAAATCTTTATGGCCCCATCAAAATTTAAAAGTGGAGCACGATACCAACAAGCACATTAGAAAGACATGGAAACGGTTAAAAATGTCACAGAAAACATTCAAAGTTTAGCGCATATTTTTTGCCTCATAAATCAATTAGAATTTAGAGCTATAATGTGGTCCTACGACACTAACTACTAGTACTATTAACTAGAGTCGCATTTGCATCCTTGCAAAACAAGCACACGCAAATGAAAAAAACGACCAAACTTCTTCGTTCGTTGCAGCTACCAGGTAATGACGCTGACAAGCAAGGTTTTACTTCATTTGGAAGGCAAATAATTAAGCTACTAACATACACGTCAAGTTCGGTAAATAACGAAACAACCAATAATCATTTAATAAATTAAGCCAATATGACAATAACAAAGGTATAAATAATAATAATAATAATAATAATAATAATAATAATAATAATAATAATAATAATAATAATAATAATAATAATAATAATAATAATAATAATAATAATAATAATAATAAATAAATAAATAAATAAATAAATAAATAAATAAATAAATAAATAATTAAAAGCAAGCATAATGTGCGTGTGCTTACAACTGCGTCAGGTTGAGTGGAAGACGCGCGGGAGCGGGTAGCGCCTTTGGTGCGACAAGCATTACTGTTATTAGTGGCAACGGCTGGAGGCTGAGCCATTTTCAAGTAGCCATTGGATCTAACAGAAATGCTCTTTGGCAACGAGAACCTCTCCACTTCAACACCGTTATTCTCTATCACACTAGTTGGACTCTCATCAGAAACTTCTTGCAGATCCTTGTTATTATTATTATTATTTATGTTATTGTTATTCCAATCAGCACAGTTTTCTTTTCCATCGCCAAGATTCAAGCTATGGAAACCGTGTAAAACATCAAACGGAGTCGTTTGTGTCTGGCCGGAGGAGCCTCCACCGCCACCATATCGATTCTCCAGTGACGCCTGAATGAGGAGGTTCAGTTGCTTCTGTAGTTCCTTATTCAATGCACGGAGCTGTCCGTTCTCCTGCTGCAGAGCTTCAACCTCTTTCGAAGTTTCCACGAGACGACTGAGGCACATACTGTGACGATTCACCATATCTTGATGCTTCTGTATCACGCACGAGTCGTATTCAGTTCCTGAGTCGGAGTACTGGTAAAGCGATACGCCTCCGCCGTTGCTGCAGTTTCCCGAGAGGGACGGATGATTCTCGTTAGTCAGAGCGGAGTACAATGAAGCAAGTGCGCCGGCGTTCGACTGCATGTGACCGGCGGTGTTGACGCCGAATCCACCTTTGGATGATGGAGAACAAACGTCCTTGTTGTGCATTTTGATCGGTGAAGTATTGCTGCAAAAATCAGATAACGATTCAGAAACGTGACGATCGATTTATCAGAAATTCAGAGTCATTAACGATTTCAAACATGAATTAATATCTACATTTTCAGATCAATAATCCTTGCAAAGATTCATTATAAAGTATATTAATAATTTTTCGATCGATGAATAAATTAAACCCAGTGAATTCAAGAAAGTATACTTGAAATTGATAATGCTAATAGATGAATTATGAGATTATTTGAATAGAAATCGAAAGAAACCATACAACATTGAAGATGCTTGAACGTAACAGAGAGGAGAAGAAACGAAGAGAAGCTCCTACCTCACAAGCAGAGAGGTTCTAGAGAGAGAGAAGAGAGAAGAGGGAAGAGAATTTTAGAAAGAGAAATATGGTTGAAAGAGAGAGAGGTAGAAGAAGAAGGTTATATAGTGGCGATGGCAGAGGAGTGTGTTTGGTGCGAGGGAAAACCGTCTTCAACACACTTTCTAACAGAATTTGCTCTTTCGGTTTTTGGGCAATTTTCGATGCTGGAAAAGTCGTTTTCCCTAATTACCCCTACTCATCACGAAACAATCGTGCATTCTTAAGGGAGTATTTTGGGAATTCAATTTGGTGTATTCCGTGTAACTGAAACGCATCTCGTTGATAAGGGCCATTGATATTTCATCAATTTTTACTATTCAATTAATCGTGCGAGCTTTTTCTTTTGGCCTAAATTCAACTCTACGGCTATAATCTCTTATCATTTTTTGTTTTGCTATATGCTTTAAATTTTTATTCATTGGTATAGTTGTATTTAAATGATGTTTAAGTTTTCTGTATTATGAGTTTAATTTGTATGTATCATGGTGTAAAATATTTTATACAATCAAAAAATTATAATCAATTATACGAATTATTTAATAAATAATTAAAATAAAAATTAAGTATCTTTAATAATTTAACAATCCTGATTAATTAATTATGTAGATTTTTCTGCACAAGTCATAAATTAAATTGTTGTCTCAAATCCTTGACCCCGTAATTTTTTATTACAGAAAAATTTAAATTGAGCAAGTAATATTTTATTTTATCTAAAATCATTGTCATGACATATTACATATCCACGCGTAGCATTGGAATTCATATTGTTGTCCGTACATGCACAATTGGTGTTATATATGTATGCTTTTTTTTAAGAACAAACAATATATAATAAGTTCTTCGAATTGAAATCTTATTTTTAATTATTCACCTAATATTTCTTCAAGGACAATATTATTATACATTAAAAATAATCAAATCATTAAAAAAAAATTAAATTTATCTTTCTTAATGTTACCTTAAATGATACTAATACCATAAAAGAACGTTAATTTCTCCTATACTCACTAAAAAATTTATGTATAACTTTATTTTATGTTACTCTTTTAACTTTATTTGTTATTTATCAAAAAAATACTAGAATATACACTTTAGTTCTGCTATTAAGTAATCATACTTAAAATTATAAATATCAGATATATAGTCGTATATTTATAAATTAAAGTGAAAATTTTAATTGTGTCGTATAGTAGACGACATGAATAGATGTAAATGTGACAAAAAATATTTAATGTAATTTTTTTAGTGGGTATAAAAGAGACGAATGTTTTTTCGAAACTACAGAGAGAGTATTAGTGTCATTTAAGATAACATTAAGAGAGGTAAATGTAATTTCCTATTAAAAAAACTAGTTTAATATATTGAGATTACTATAAAAAAGTATAAACAAGCCCTTATTTAGGTATTAAAAAAAGTGACAGAATGTTTACTATTTTTCTTTAAATTAGTAATTTCAAACATCCATCAATTACGTTTTTATTTATTAAACCATATAAATTATATCATCATAATTAATAGCTTTTAGATAATTGTTATTTAAAAAAATTTATCATTTGAGGGCCACATCAATATTCCAAATAAATATCTTTCAAACACCAAAATGGAAATTTAATCGGTCATCATATATATATATATATATATATATATATATATATATATATATCGAAAAAATTAAATTTTGATCATATAATTATATATGGTCAAAATTAAAAGAAAAAATTGTGTGAGTGTTTTAAATAATATGTGTTAATTAATTAATTTTTAATCATGATCATGACCATTCATGTATAATTGTATAGTCAAAATTTAAATATTTTATTATAAAACTCTTTTCATCTGATTTTATATATATAATATACAGGCAATGTTAGCAACATTTTTTACATTCTATTTTTTCAATATTTATTCTCTTATTAAGTGAAATATAGGTTAGCTCTATTGCTTTATGCAGGACTAATTTTTAAAAAGAGTAAATTTTAAATATATTTCGCTTAATAAAAAAGTGAATGATGAAAAGAGCGTTTATTGCAACCAGTATAAGTTCAAAAACCATACGCTCTCAAGTACCTCAAGTTGACAAACCGAATGATCTACTCTAATCAAATATTCAATTACATCAAAATCCCACATAAGGGTCCACACCATATGTGATTTATAATATAATATATTATTCCTGTTTTGAAAGTACATGTGTTTGAAGAATTAATATAATTTTTGGGTTGTAACAGAAAAATGATAAGGCAACAAGACAGTTTAGAGGGCGTATTCAAGGTGCATTGTTGCGGTTAGAATAGCATTTGATTATTACATAATGCTTGAATTTCAAGATAGTTACAAGTAGCTGGTGGTTTTGGCTTGGGTTTCCCATTTTCAAGTCATAAACTAGATTAAGACACTTGTCATTTACGAATATAGAATGAAATCATGGTCTTATTTGGAGGGAGTTATTGTTTGCTTCTTTATCACATTTACAACAACCTCTTCGTCTAATCGCTACTCTATCAAAATGTTTGTTGAAATAAAATAAGACACGTCCAAAGATCCCCACATTAATTATTTTTCCTCTCAAAAGCCAATAGATGAAGCCCTTTCCATGTGTGATGGTTGTTAAGTTAGCCATACAATTCTTCTCATATACTATTCTTTCATAAAACAAACTTTGGTCAGATTAACTTTCCCTTTCATTACAGCTTAGGTCATAATGCTATTATAGCTAAAAGCTGAATTTGCTGTTATTGGGTTTTATCATACAGAAAGGCTTAAGTAACATACATGTCTTAATTGTCTCCAAAAACAAAGGAAAATGTCTGCTTTGTCCAGCACAATCCTTGTTAAATTTGATTTGAATTGGAAACTTATTTGCATCACCGTTGAAACACAATAGTGAGTTTTACCGCTAATAGTACGCCATCTAATAGGGTTGGGAATAGGCTAGGTCTTCCGATAGGGGCCTATGACCTGGCCTACTTATGGTCTGGCCTGTTTAATAAGAAAGTTAGATTCAGGGCTATTTTTAAAGCCTATTTTTTTAAATAGGTCAGGTTCAGGCTTATATAAAAACCTATTAGGCTTGACAGACCGGCCTATAGATATATATATTATTTATTAATGTTATTTTTTATTATTATTTATTAATATTATAGTTTCCTATTTTAAAGTATATGTATATATATATCTTATTATTTATTAATGTTATTTATTAATATTATTGTTTCCTATTTTAAAGCCTATCAATTAGGCTATTTTAATATTATTTTATTATATTAGATTTGATTATAATTTTATTAGTTTTCCTTATATAAAACTTTCTAATTTAGCCTATTTAAAAAAAATGTAAAATATAACATTTAAATATTTTAATGTGAACAAGGCTTTTAAATAGACTTTCAGGCCAGACCAAATTTTTAAAAAGGCCAGGCCAGACCGAAAAAAAAGCCTATGATAAGCCGTAGGTCAGGCTTAGGCCTAAAAAATTAATCGTAGGCCAGGCTCAGACCTTTCAAAGCCTGGCCTGGTCTGGCATATTCCCACCTCTATCCTCTAATACACACTTCTAATCACACTTTTTATTTATTTATTAATATTTTAATCACACTTTTTATTTATTTATTAAAATTTATATGAAACTCACTAAATTATGTGGGGACCACATCAATTTGGTAGTTCTCATTAAAAATTCAATCAATACGTAAAGAGTATATTAATTTGTGTATTCTAACATTTTTCTTATTAAAAATATTCCAAAAAATAAAATAAAATAGGTTCATCGAACTTTTATTATTGTAGTTAACCCTTGGCCACCGGCAATATTAGGAGAGTTTACTTTAACTAATAAACAAAAGAGAATATAAATCTGATATTTCCTTAACAATTTTCATTTACATTAATTTCAAACATATCCAACATTTTAAAGATTTTTGAAAACCTCAAAACACAGTTTTCGTTGTTGTAAAAAAAGGCATTATACCCAATCAGCATTTCATCTTTATCACAATTAGTCACTACATGCGTTTTTATCTTCTTATTAACAATTTAAAATAAATATATCACGCAAAATGTGGTGTGGAATTGAACGAATGAATTGATAAAAAAAATACCATGAGCCTCATGATGCAGAACAATATATTTTTTACAATAAATATATAACACATATCAATAGCTTTCTTCACATATGTTATATCTGCAATTCAGCTTAATTACCTGGACAACCATCCCTTCAGTGAATCACTATACGGAGAAACAATGAATCATATAGTTGACCCAAGTTGTAGAATTCCAGGTGCAAGATCAATTCTTCTGGGACAGTACTGGTTGGTAGGAATCATACCCTTGTTCTCATGATTCGAATGCGATGCAGCTGCCAAACCGAAGCATTCTTTCGTGACAGAAAAACAACGATATCGTTTAAAATATTTATCTTGGAGGCATGATATCTTATTGATGTTACCTTGACTTCATACAGATAAGCACATTCAACTATCTATGAATAAGTTATTAGAGGATTTTGATAAAATTAAATGGAATTAACCTTATTTCACAAAATTCCCTTTTCTTCCTATGAAGCCTACTATACAAGTAACAATAGAAAGCTTCACCATATACTAAATAATTAAGGATCCAAATCATTTGCATTACATAAGGAAAAATATAGCAGCCACCCAATTCTTCTTTTATGGTATTATAAATATCTGCAAAACTAAAGACAGGAAGTGCAGTAGTTCAAGTGAATTTAGTTTTGATTTAGAGTTATATTTTACCACGGTTTATGAATCTTGAATGCAGCAATTTTACTGTATATACGGTACATTTCTAATTCAAATTACATTTGAATGCAATCAAATAAATATTTGGCATGATCAATAACAATGGACCGCAAGTATGAATTTATGTGAATATAATTAATGTAAAAATTTGGCGAGTTTCACGTTTTCCTCTTTCGATAGAAGTTATAAGCTCCTGCTCATATTCTGCTAAAGATCACTGAGAGGAAGTGAAAATGTGTTGAATAAAGATAGAAATTCAGACCTCCATTGCACTTGGATTGTCAATATCTGACTTATCAACTATTATATCATCCTCCAAAGAAGAGCAAGAGATTTCATTACCACCAAACATTACTCTAACTGGATCTTGATCTCCTCCAAATAGTTCCTCAAAGTTTTGGAATGTTAAGTCGACGTCGGGTATGTTAAAATCATCTCGACAAACAAGTTCTTCACATATTCCCAGGTCTTGAATATTTTGGGACCACAACTGCAAACATTGACAAAATGATATTTCCATTTTGACCAGAAGAAAAAAAGTTAACCCAATGTTTGATACTTAACAATCAATTTAATGTCAACCTATCAAATTTAAATGAATTAAATGTTAATACAGTCACCAAAAGTCCAAAACAAAGTTTAAATAAATGTCTGTTTGAAAAAAAAGTTAGTTTCCTATATAAGGCATATTTATCTGTCTTATAGATAGTAGCTTATTTATAACAGAAACTGTATGTCAAATAAAGAATGGAGTGCTTTTAAGATTATTACTTGGTTCTGTTCCTAGTCTACACCAAAGCTTAAATATATTTCCAAGGGATGTACACAAAATAATGTATGTTTTCTTTCAGCTGCGGCTCGGGGCTGTTTTGAGGTAAGTATCTGACCTGATTACTTTGAAGTGAACTTTTGCAAGTCCAAAACAACTCTCCATGCAAGGGAAGGTCCATAACCGAATTAGATGAAGACATATTATCAAGTTGAGAAAATGCCCAACAGAAATTTTCCGGATTTAGCTCTCCAATATGTTTGTCTTCCTCTGGATGATTAGTAGCAAAATCTTGGGATTTTTGCGCTTGCTGATTGAATTTTTCATACACTGAAGGAGATTGGTTACTCTCCTCAGTTTGCTGAAACCGTTTTAAATCGACAATCTGCTGCAGAATAGTTTGCCGCTCTTGATCCTTGTACAAGACCTACCACAAGAAATTAAAAACTAAGATGCATTTTGAACTTGTCTGTTAAAGAATGAAAAAAGAAAATCATTGTGGGATGATTTTAGATAATTTATACTCAAATTATATCATTTGTTAATTTTATTAGTTTAAGTGACACTTTATGGAGTGAACTTCAAATTACACCTTCCTATAATTTTTGCAAATTCCTTAGTTTAGAATGTATTAATCATTTCTTCGATTTGCTCAAGATTAAAAAAACATTAACTATCTCCAATTCTACACAATACTAATAATACCTTTAACTTCAAAACTCAAATTTCCTTTCTTGCATCCATTCCAATCAAAATGAAATCAATAAAATGTTGTCAAACTATGATAATGAGGTGCTTAAATTTGCAAACTCGCATACCTGGCTCAGTTGATTGCTGGATCCCTTATCAAATTTGGCCCCAGAAGCCTTTGAAGGGAGGCTAGTTTGAATGCGACACTTTCCCGAGATTCGAACCTCATTCACATCTGTAAAAACACAAGAACTAGATGCAAACTGATCCTTCTGATTCACACTTTTTTCAATCTCCTTAAATTCAAATCCCCAGAGTGTTGCAAACTCTTTAACAGAAGGACAACCCATGAAACTTTTAACAGCTCGTTTGCAATGCAGTGAAGAACTACCGTGCAGATTTTGATCACAGTCTCGACATATTAACATTTTGTGATCCAAGCACTGAACATAAGCAAGATGACATCGACACGAGTTACAGACGAGGGTACGGAGGTGTCGGCCGGACAATTCATTTGCCCAATGGACCTTTGCATCACAGGATAGACAAAGATATGCTGCATCAGCATTACAGTAAACAAGTGGCCTCAATGCTTTGCAGAATTCACAAACTTTCTCCATTTCCTTAGTTGTAAATTTCAACAAACATGAAAAAAAGCT
Organism: Cicer cuneatum; assembly: GCA_037974295.1. Taxonomy (NCBI): domain Eukaryota; kingdom Viridiplantae; phylum Streptophyta; class Magnoliopsida; order Fabales; family Fabaceae; genus Cicer; species Cicer cuneatum. Next base: position 2,883,542 of record JBBPBO010000001.1, on the reverse strand, counting down.
CTCAAATTATATAACCTCATACTATATGATACATGTTTGAACTGTTGCAGAGGCCTTTTGCATAAGGGGAAATCTCATGTTATATATGAAGTTGTCCTGTATAATGTAATAAATAAATAAAAACTCATCCATTACAAGTGGAGTCAATAGAATGTAATAAAAGCTCAAAAAAGACAAAAAAAAATTTACAATGAATACAGCTTCACATACTTTGTGAAACCATAACAGCACATATTAAAACTGTTTTGAACAATCCTCTTAAGCAGACAAAAAAGAAAAGAATTATTCAAAAGTTCATCCTACTCTAATTCAATGAGAAATATCATCAACATAAATATAGCAAACAAAAGAGATCTGAAATTGTCAATGGTAAAGATTCTACTCAGATTCCACAATGATCTAGGTTCAAATTTTGCTGACAATTTGAGGACTTCTCGCCTAAATTTTGTTTATACAAAAATAAAATAGATTCAATTTTAAAGTTTTTAATTAATAGACGCTCCACAAAAAAAAAAACAAAGAATAGTAACTAGAAAACAGTGCTTGCAACAATTAACATGAAATAAATTGTATAAGAGGCGTACCTATAATTTTATACTAGTAAAATCATGAAGAAGGAAAAGTGTGAGAAAGACAGTAAAGAAGTGTTGTTTATTTTGTTTGGAAAGGGAGTGGTGATTTTGGTTCTTTCTTTTGCTCTGCTCATGCTGTTATTGCGGTATTATGCACTTTGATTCTGAGGCATGACTCATGCGTTGTTCTAGATTTTACCCCAATTGGGGAGATGACATGTACACTTTAAGACATGGAACTTTCCACCGTGGAATAAGGATGTGGGGTCCACTTAGTACGTTATCCAAAAGTGCATCCTCCGCCTTACATGTGAATGTGGTTACCAAATCCCAAAGTTTACCCGCGTTGGGCCAATCGCAGAACAGCTGTTACATTCACATGGATGGGCCAAATAACTTGCCTGGGCCCACTATCTCGTGCTTCTCTAAAGTAAGGTTCACCTTATGGACCACATGTTCATTCTTCACTTTGTTATTAGATGATCTACAAAGCATCTCTAAACTCTAAGTAGGATCTGTTACATGGATTAAACCATACCATAATGCTATAAGCTGCACAACTAAAACCACAAGCGTGAACAAAATTAAAAGGAGTTTGGATGAGGAAACTATAAGAATTTAATTGATATATATTATAAGTGTAAAAAGTTTTTATATTATTAATTAATTATAACAATTAGATTATGAGAGATTACTAATTTTTATCATAATTACCTCTAAATCATTTATATAAAAAATTGTGAATTATTGATAGTATAAATTTTTTTTACATTACAATTAATCTCAAATAGTAAATCGTAAAGCCTCGTGTCAGTTTACTTTTTTTTCAATACTGCGCTAATATTCTACCTACGTGACCCAATAACGTAGAATGTAGGGAAAAAACCTTTTAATGAAGGAATAAAACTCACATTTTTTAAGAAAAATAGTTAATAATTATATTATTTAAAATTTATCAAAAAAAATAGTATCATTTAACTTTTTGATATAATCCAAAAAAAAAATAATTGTATTATATTCTTCAAATTATTAATATTGAGATATACTTGTTCCAAAATAAAATATAAAGAAAAGAAATATATTTGAAAAATTGATATATCAATTTTATATTTCATTAAAATATAAAATTACTAGGATAGAATATTATAGGTTAATTGAAAAAATATTTTAATAATATCACTAAATCAAACCAAATAAAATTAGTTCAGATTTAATTATATTTTGAACCACCAAAATTATACCAGAGCATATATACAAGTGGTTGTACTTTTAAGATCAAAGAAGAAAGTAAAATAAATTCTGTACAGATTCGGATAAATTACTTTCACGAGTTACTCGGTAGAATATATAAAAATGAATTAAAAAATTAAAAATAGTTTCATCCTTCAAAATATACGGTAAGTTATTTTAAAGACACCTTATAACGTATAAGGGCCAAGCTCTTCGACTTTTATCTAAGTATATTTCCGCCACTCTAGCAAGCAATAACTAACAATAATTATTATAATGTTGGTGCTTGAATTTGAGTTTCTCCTTGACACAATTCTATTTAACAGTTTTCTGTCAAAAAAATTTATTGAACAATCAACAAATGATTGAAAAACCCCAAACATATGCACTTCAACAATAGGAGGGTTTATAAATTTCGCAAACCTATGCCATATTATACCGAAGAAACTTCTACCTAAAGTGTTCCAAAACGTTCTGTCTAAACATGTGTTCTGTACAATTAAGCCTGATATATTGTGAATAAATTAATTAAAGAACTGGAACTGTTTTTCTCCATGATGATTGAACAATAGCTTGAAGGGTAATGTAACTCCAAAACGAGAACCCAAAATGTCAATTTCAGCTCCATGATTGAAGATCTGAATCAGAAAAGTATTACAGGAAATTTAAAGGTCAACATATTTCCAAAAATGCGCACTCATTTTGAACCAACAACATAATCAATTGAAACTTTGAAATGCTACTAGAGCAGAAGAGGCCACAAATGATACTTCTGAACTGCTGAGCAAGTCAATGACAAAAAGAACAGTGCAATACAAGGAAAAGCCGTCGTAATGCTTTACCTCCACAATCACATAACAACATCTAATAAAATAATGAATATTTTCTTATAACTAGTCTATGCTACCTTAAAAAACAAGGTAGTTTATCTCCAGCAGCAATAGAAGTGATACTAGCTGAGGCTAAGAACAAACATGACAATAATATGTCTCCTTAGAAGTGATATCTACCACACCCTAAATATGAGCATTCATCATTGTACATTATCAATGTTGGAAAAAATGAAAATATTATCTTCTGATTTATCAGCATAATGTACCAAACTCTAGCATAGATTCATTTCTATTTATAATGGTGCTCAATACCTCAGGAGAATGAAAGGTCCTTAGTTTCTTTCTTAAATACCACTCCACCCGTCATTCTTTCTTTCCATACACATGAGTACATATTCATCGTCAGAAAGGTGTGAAATTAATTCAGATCATAAGTATATAACAACCACAGTATCATGATGAGATGCCAATAATTATAGAAATCTCAGAAGTCTCAGAAGTGAGAGGCTGGAACATTTCTCACCTAAATCAACTTGATTTCACGTGAACTTCAATAATATCATCGTCTTCCATTCCAAGGCTAGCAGGGGTGTCAGATGAACTGATTTTATCACCGTCAAATGACAATACAATTTGTTTCAGATCACACTTCCTTTTATCTGCATATGTTTTAATAATCCTTTCAAACTTGTCATCCTACAGAGAATTAAAAAAGGAAAGTAAGACATGGAGCTAGATAAAGTGACAAATACGATTCAATATGACCTAAAGAAATGCAGCTCTGATAAAGAAAAGAAGAGGGCACATCGGAAACATAACCATTATAATATTTCAGACAAACTACAACTAGATTTGACCTGAATACTAATATTAACAACACCGCAAAATATTAAGTAAATTGACAACATATAGTATATCTGATGAAAGAACGAGTACCATGAACATTCGAATCTGCTTGGTTTCATCCTTGTCTTGAACAGAGATGAGAATCTTTGCTCGTTCAGAAGGTTTTGATGTTTTTTCACTTACAGTACCCGTAGGAGACTGCAATGAATCGAAATCTTCCATTTCTGCAGACTCAGCAGTTTTTAACATTTTTTTTGCCGATTCAGCTAAAGAGGCAAGTTCCTGCTTCTTCAATCTATAAAAATGATGAACACCTTTATAAGAAGCTGTATGGTAAATAAAGAATACAAAAACATCAGCATAATCATAAGAGCATAAGATTAGTATAACTTATATTGGTAAAAATCCAAACCAAGAATAGAGTTAATTAGTTATGAAAAACTAAAAGCATTTTCTTCACCCAATGCACACTTTTTTTATACAAAGGTGCATAAATGCATTAACACCCTATATGATGTTGGCATGTAGGAGCAGCAATAAAAACAAGCCTAGCTCCAGATGCAGCTAGAGATGACTATCAGCTATTCACTATAATTTCCTATGCTGACCTCTATTATCCGTTCTTTAGTTTTTTTTTCTTCATTTTTAGCCCTCTCCAGGTGAACACAGTGGATGAAGAAAAGGGAAACAGGTATGAACCGCTGCATTTTATTTTTGCATTTCAGAATAAGGATAATTATGCATAGCAAAATTTAGAAATTATGCATAGCAAAATTTGAAAAAACCACGATTTTCCTCGACTCACGGTTGACAACAGCGATCTCTATGTAAGGGTGTTTATGTCATTTTGCAAATATAGAATTTTCTATCACTTACTACACAAGTAAACAAGAAGGCATAAAGTATTAGCTTTCAATCCTCCTATTAACTAAAAATCATCTCATTTTATATTTCTTATTTTTACTTTGGTTCCTCTCACTCTGTTTCTGAATGCAGACAACATCTAACAGTGGTAAAAAAACAAACAAGGCAATAGCAAGAATCAAGAATTTGGCAACTACAAATTTCAAGATTACAAGAGTAAAATGTTGTCAACCTCAAATTTTTCAAAGTCGAATTCTCCTCATCAATCTTCCTATGTGATTTACTTTTGACCTTTGGTGGAGAAGGTAACCAATCATCATCCTCAAGGTCCACCAAAGGCGTCGCCACTTTCAAATCAGTCTTCCCATTCTCAACCTGAATCTAGAAAACATTTTCAAAATTTACAAAAACAGAATAACAAATCATCCCTATACCAAGAAAAAAGAACACAAATTTGGAACCAAAATAATCATTACATGCTGCTTAGAAGTTTTTCTCTTCTTAGTAACACAAACCACATCATCGTCATCATCTGCAACAGTTCATCAACAATATTGGAATAAAAAAAAATTAAAACAAAAATATTTAAATTGAATTTTTGAGAAATAGATGCATATGAAAAGAAGCTAACCATCGAGGCAAACGATGTTGGGCTGAACGCGACTGTAATCAAACAAGGGCTCAAGTTCTTCGGGTTCGTCCTGCAAAGTGGAAAAAAAAAACACACATACAAATTTAAGATTTGAAATTGAAAGCGGAACCCTAATTAATTCAAATTGAGTACAAGAGGGTCACCACCATTATCAACCTTTCGCGCTCTGTGGATGTAATTGAGGTTTCGCAATCACAACCTAATAAATCACTCTCCCGCTTCAAAATTGAAATCGGTTGATAGTCGCCTATTTTTTTTTTTAAGCATTAACGTTTTTTTTTAAATGGAAATCTACTTAAACTTAATTTCACACGTTTTAGTCTTTTATTATTATTTTTTTTTATTTGGTCATTTATTTTAATTTTAAGTGATAATTTGATGTTTTATATTTTAAAATGTCAACAATATTATCATTCTTTTTCCAATAAATTAAAAAATTTATCAAAATTTTCAACCAAAACCCATAAAATTAATTATATTCTTTAATATAATACAAATTTTAACAAATTCGTAACTCAAATCTTTAAATAAACTCATATTTTCATTTTTTATTTGATGTTGTTAGAGATAAAATTTTAAAAATCAAATAAAAAATAAAAATAAAAAATTTTAAATTTTTTTTTTCTGATTTGGTCATTTATTTTAATTTTAAGTGATAATTTGATGTTTTATATTTTAAAATGTCAACAATATTATCATTTTTTTTACAATAAATTAAAAAATTCATCAAAATTTTCAACCAAAACCCATAAAATTAATTATATTGTTTAATATAATACAAATTTTAACAAATTTGTAACTCAAATCTTTAAATAAACTCATATTTTCATTTTTTATTTGATGTTATTAGAGATAAAATTTTAAAAATCAAATAAAAAATAAAAATATGAGTTTATTTGAATATTTGAGTTACGAATTTGATAAAATTTGTATTATATTAAAGAATATAATTAATTTTATGTTTTTAGTTGAAAATTTTAATGAAATTTTGTAAAAAAAAAAAGGATAATATTGTTAACATTTTTAAAACATAAAATATTAAATTGTCGTTTAAAATTAAAATGAATGACCAAACACAAAAAAAAAAGATAAAAGACTAAAACGTTAACTGAAATTAAATTAAAGGACCACGAGTGCTATTTAACCTTTTTTATTTATTTATTTATGAACATGTGTATTTTTGTTCGTAAAGAAAAATAAAATAAACTTTATCTATCAGTATCTTTACGTATCGAGTTTTAGTGCGATTTATTTAATAAAATAGTTTTTTTTCTTTCAGTTTTACCTTCTATTTAAATTATAAACAATTGAATGTTTTTTAAAAAAATATTTATATCTATACATGAAAGAATTATATATAAAATAATATAAATTTTGATGCACTTTTTTTATTTAGTTTTTAATGTAACTTTTTCATTTTTTTCTGTTAGTTTTATCAGTCGCTCAAATAATTTTATTTACAATTTTATTTTTATTTTTACTAACTTTTTTAAATAATTGTATAAAAACTATATAATGTGAGATTGAGGATACGGGTCCTCTAATTCTTAATGCATTCGACGTGATAATGTTATCTCAAGGCTTAAATCTTGCATCAATTTTTGATCGTGGACAGGTATTTCATTATTACATAATTATTATATTGTTGTTTGTCTGCTATTTTCTAACTCGATAATCATGTGCAAATAGTCAAATAAGTGTCCATTTAATTTGGCTTGCTATGACAAAATGCATAATTGAAATCCCACATTCTGTCATTATCTTAAGGACTCAATGAAGTATCAAAAGCGCTTCGTCACTCAAAACCCAGCAAAAGTGGTTTTATCAAGTATGGAAGTTATGGTCCAGTAATTTGTCAAGTTCCCTTTATATTGGCTTCAATCAGGGGTAAAAAAATCTTATAATAAAAATGCTCATTAAAAGAAAGCTTCAAATGTAAAAAAATCCACAAAATTATGTGGGCTTAGAGGATCCATAAGCTCATTAAAAATCAATTATTTTTTTGAAATAAAAAATATTTCAATTTTTTTTCAATTTTTTTTTCAGAATTTTTTTTATATTCTGAATAAAATTAACAAATTCAATTATTTTTTAATTTCGATTTTTTTTTAATTTTATTCGATTTAGAAATTGTCGATTTTTTTTATTTTCTCAATAAAATTAACAAATTCAATAATTTTTTAAATTTCGATTTTTTTTTCAAATTTTATTCGATTTAGAAATTATCGATTTCTTTTTGGATATTCTGAATAAAATTAACAAATTCAATAATTTTTCAATTTCGAATTTTTTTTCAAATTTTATTCGATTTAGAAATTGTCGATTTTTTTTTGTGTTATAAATAAAATTAACAAATTCAATAATTTTTCAATTTCGATTTTTTTTTTGAATTTTATTCGATTTAGAAATTGTCGATTTTTTTTTATGTTATGAATAAAATTAACAAATTCACGGAATTTTTCAATAATTAAAAAATCTAAATAAAATTAAACTATGTCATTAATAATTTTTTATTAAACTATTTCTTACCTGTTATTTCATGTCTCTATCTTAATGAAAACATGAAATGGGCTATAGGCCTCCAACCCAAGTCCACAAAAACTAAAAATAGGAAGCTGGGGCCAAAATAAAAATTCATTAAGAGGGAATTAAAATTTGAGATCTAATAAAAAGTTTATTAAAGGACACTTTGAGATTAAAAGTTTTTTTGACAATAAGGTTGGTAGCCTGTAAATATGTGATGCTAAATTGTTTGATCATTTTCCTGCTCTCACAACTTTCGACCTTTGTTTATTTTGTACCATTTGTTCACTTATCTATTCTATAAAATCAACATAAATACATAGCATCTTCCGTTAAAGTGTTAATTCTTCATAGAATTAAGATTGCCTCAATTTCTTAGTTTTACTAATCTCAGGAGATCTTTGCTCTATATTTTCATATGAGAATACAGGATATTTCAGCAAACAAAAAATCTGATTTCTCAGTTATACTAGAAGTAAGTTGATACTTCTCTTCTAGACTAAAGCAGTTTCTAAACATTGCGGCTAATAATTTCCTTTCCTTATCTCTTTTTTTTTTTTTGCTTTGTTTGAAAAGGTTTTTGAAGTTGCTCCGACATTGTTCATGGTGGACATTCAGAAAGCAGCTGGAGATGCAAGTGATGTATGTGTGTGTGAGAGAGAGAGAGAAAGTATTTCAAGAAAAACATGAGCCTTGCATAGCCAGCTCGGCTAACTCACCTCTTTAGTATCTATAACCAACTCAAGTCTTTTTAGTATACACAGAAGAGAGAGAAGATTCAAATTCAAAAGTTGAATTATCTTACTCTAAGATGTAGGTAATTATTATAATCACTCTTTTCATAGTGTTTTGTTTGCATTTGTTTAAATTAAGTTACTCTTTAGAAGATGAGCACAAGGAGATGTTTGATACTTGTCTTTTTTTTTTAACCAGATCAATACCTTTGTGGGCCGATTAACACATCATCTTTCTTTTTCTTATTTGATAATTTACATGTTATCTCTCTTAATAGAGAATCAAAATATCTTTCAAATAGGAAAACCAAACTACTAGAAGAATAAAAATGCTATAATATATGAAAATGATTAAAAGGTATTGATCAATTAGCTATTTCCTTAGACATTTGATATTGTTGTTGTTGTAAGATTGTTGATGTAATTTAAATTGTTAAGCTAGATGCAATTTGTTAGGTCATGCTTCAGAATCATTAGGCTATATCACTCCACATGTAAATTAATGTTCTTTTTCTAGCTCTTGAGTGATATAACATAGTCCAATGACTAATATATACTTTTGACAAATCTAATGATACGTTTGTATCAATTTTAATGCTTGCATATTTTGGGTTTGATTGCTTGATTTTTTCGAGATGGTGGTAATTGTTGTTTTAATTTGAAGACTTATTTGTGTTGTGAGTTTTGGTTATTTAGTCTTTCTAAGGTTTAAGATATTGTTTCTGTATGTGTTTTTCAATGTGGATGAAATGAAAGTCATAGAAATATAAGGGCATAATGGTAAGATGTTGACTATATTGAATACTTTTTGCTTCTTTGTGTTTTTTTTTTTTACCTTTTGTTGCAAATTGGGTGCGTTGGAAGGTGGGTGATAAATTTGGGGGAAATTTGGTATGTTTTTTGCTTCTGTGTTTTTTTTTTACCTTTTCCAATTTGTATTTACTTTCATGATTTGCATCAAAAAAAATTGATAAGTCATTCTCTAAGTATGCATGCATCATTTGGTTATTGGTGTCGTGTTTGCAAGACTGATTGCTGAAAAGGTGATTGTAATATCAATGTCTTTATTGAATTTGAGATATTTATACTGTTGTAATTAAGTCATATATCCTCTTTTAATCTTCTATTTGAGTTGTCTAATATATATACTTATATGTTTTTTTAGACAACACATACTTAGAATCGTCTAGAGATGGAAAACGTTCTTTTGAGTCTAGTTATCAATTTAATCATGGAACAACATCATTAGGGACTATCTAGATGATTTATGAACTATGTTTGATGTTGTTGTTTTGTTTTGTGTCGTTTTGTATGTTCAGTCACTCCACTAATGTTTTGATTTTTGAATATTTAAACTAATTTATTTAATTAAATTTAATGTATAGTTGTTACTTTTGAATATATTATATGAATCAGATTTATTTATAATTATATATTTGTGTATTTTAGTTATATGAATGAAATTTATGAAGATTTTTCATTTTAATAAAATTAATAAAAAGAAAAAAAAAGCAAAAAAAAATTGAAATCTAAAGTTTGCGACGGTTTAAACCGTCGCCAAAAGTACATAGTGGCGGTTTGCAACTGTCGCAATATCTTCCTAAAAAAAAGGTGCATTAAAGACTATTTAAGGCGGTTAGAAGTATCGCAAACGTTTACGGCAATTGGAACGATGTTTTTTTTTGAACTGTCGCAAACAGTCTTGCGACCCACGAATCTGTGGTGGTTTCGAGAAATGTCGTAAACATCAAACTGCGGCAGTTACAACCGCCACAGACACCATTTTTAACTGCCGCAAAATGTTTTTTTTGTTGTTGTAGTGGATCTATTTTAAAAATCGACTATTTTGGTTTCTATCTCATATTTTTAAACTAAAAAATGGCAATTTGACGTATTTTAAATAACGTGATATATAATTCGATGATATAGATGCATTAATTATTCATATGTCATTAATTAAATTATAAATATGAAAAATTTCTGAAATTGAAAGTTAAGTTTTTACAGTGTTTTATTCCGATTTTATGGGTGTTAATAATTCTACATTATCGTATCATATGACACGTTATTTAAAATATGTTACACCGCTGTATTTTAGTTAAAAATCAAAGAAAAATACTAAAATTGCCGACTTTTAACAAATAGACTAATCTCATGAAACAATACAAATAAAGAAATTAAAATTACAATTAAGTCTTTTTATTAGATTTATTAAAAAAAAATTGGAGTGACAAACCCTTTAGGACTCGAGTCCACAATAGTATTTTTTTTTCTTAATTTTTTATTCAAAATTATAATTGTAATAAATAAATAATAATTTAAAACTAAAGAAATATCATACATGATAGTGAGTAGTTAAAAATATTGATATTTAATTTTGTCAAAATCAAGAGGTCTATTAATTTGTAAAATTAACTAAATTTATGCAGTTAAAAGTGCTATTTTAAAAATATAGAGTGAAAATCGCTAAAATTATAAAGTTAAGAGGTCAAAAATGAATTTTAATTAAATAAATTTAAATAAAATTTTAACAAAACAAAGGTTACACTCCGTACTAACATGCATAAAATAAACGTTTATCAGTAATGCATATAATAATACATTTTTTTTCATACCTTGATCGAGCAAGATACATACAGAATAGTTATTTTGCAATCTTTCTTAAGCGGATTTATATTTTATCTATTAAAATTACTTGGTCAAATTCTAACCAGTAAGAAATATCACCAACCAACCACACAAAGATTATATAAAATAAATATTTATATAAAAATTATATATGCATAAGTGATCAAATGATAATAATACTATTGTGGCAAAATACATGTCAAATTATTTTATATTTTATGAAAGTAATAATTTGATTTTTTATATTTTTTTTAACACTTAAATTCTTTAAATTTAGTTCAGTTTTCAATTAAATCATTTAACTTTTTTATTTTTATTTTTTATTTTTCTAATTTAATTATTTAACTTATATTTTCTTTTCATCTTTAACCTTTAAGTTATATAAAAATATACATATATTCCGTTGATATTGATAATGCGGATAATTTTTATCAACAAGTTTTTATAGACTATATAAGTGTTTAAATTGTTGTAAAAAGATCAAAAAGTATAGATCGTTTATTAGGTTTGACGATTATTTTCTAACTGATTAGTATGATAGACTTATTGTTGCAACATTTGGTATAATTTATAATGATAGCATGCTTTCAATTGCACTAGTAGTTGTTTAATGTGAAAAATGACTAACGATGTAACTTAAATAAGTAAATTGAGAAAGTAAAAACTTAAACAGCTTAAGCAAAAACTAAACTAAATTAACATACTTCCGTGTTACAAAAAAAAAAAACATAAATGACCAAATTATTATTTTGGTGATCTTAGGATGTATTTTGCCTATTATTATTAAGTAAAAAATATAAATTACAAAAATATATTAATTTATATATCAAAAAAAATTAAAGACACCTATGTTGCTATCAACACTTTCTAACACAAATTTCAATACACTTTTTTTTTATTAGTTAAAATTCATATGGGTCACACCAAACTTTGTGAGTTATATTTAAAATTGGTGGAATTCGAATGAATTTAAGTTAATAAAAGAGAGTGTGTTGAAAAATGTGTTAAAGAGTGTCTTCCTAACATTACTAATTCAAGTATAGTGATTAGTCTCACATCGACTAGAAATTAAAGAAATATTTGATATATAAGAGATGAGACGCATATACCTAATTTCTTAAGGTTTTTGTGTGCAGATGTAATGTCAATGTCTTTTTGAGATCTCAAACGTAAATGTTTAGTGTATTACTATTCTCGGTGCTCCCTCGTACTTCCCAACAACCACAACATCTATGAATTATAATTGTTCTTTATACACATCTTCATATATTACAAATATTTTTTCATTTTCAAAACTTTGAATATATTACAAAAATACAATAAAAAGTATATTTTATGTGTATGCAACCAAACAATCATTTAATAATTTATATCTTATATAAGCATTTGTTTTTCACAAATAAAATTATTCAATAATTTTTAGTCGGGTGAAGATTTTTCCCGATATTAAAACTCCGAGACGGAGGCAGGTTTGGGGTGTTGATATCCACCTCACACCCAAAATCGTCCTATTAGTAATATTATTATTATTTTTTAAATTATATATATATATATTATAAATTTTAAATTTATTTATTTTATATATAAATATATGTAAATAAATGTAGGTGCAAGTAAAGATATTCTAACCCTGTCACAAACAAAAATGAAAACTTAAATTTTATGATAAAAACGAGTGGAAGTGCAAATTATCTTCAACTAATTGGAATCGGGGGAGACAAAATCTACCTTGGACCCGTTGCCATTCCTAATCCCTGCCCAGACATGTATATAAATACACACGTATTTTATTAGTTTTTAATTTTTTTTTCTATTAAAAAAAATGTTATCATTTTTTTAACTCAATTTTTTTGGTATAGATTTTTATACAAGTTTCAATGTACCAAATTCAAAATTTAAAAACTATAATTTCAGAAAAAAAATCTAAATATAAGATATACAATTTTTATTAAATAAAAAGTATAAATATTCATTAAATGGATTATTTAGATTTGACAAAAATATTTAATTGGACAAATATTTTTTTTATGAATTATTGGACAAATTGTTGTATATACATTTTTCGACTCAAAAGATTTTTGGGGCTTCCTCTGATAATACTTACACGAGAAAATTTAAAAAAAAAATTGGTTTCATTAATTATAAAAATGTTACAACTCTAAAAGTAGATTTATTATTTAAATAGTATTTTTACCATTATTTAAAATAATTATTTTTAAATACTAATGAAAGTATTTAATGTTTCAATTTTTTTAAGGTATTTTTAAAAACTTTCAAAAAATTACTACCATTAATAGTTGTTCATTGAATTTGTTGTTCTTTCCCGAGACCACAGAGCATATTTTTACACAAGTTTCAATAAAACAATATTTTCATATACAAATTTCAATGTTCTTACTTCAGTCTAGCTTATTGGAAAATATATATTTTAAATATAATCAATTAATTATATAGTATTGATAAAAATAAAATTAATTGTAGACTTACCATTTTTTTGGGTATAAAGACTTAACAGTTTTATTAATAATATTTTTTATGTCTTAGCTCAATATTTTTATAAAATATATGTAAAAAATAAAATAAACTAAAAAAACAAAAATTGTAAAAAATGTATATTTTAAATAAACATCTATATTCCTTAAATTGGTCATTTAGCAGTTATAAAAATTTGGATTATATAGACTGAGATTTTTTTCTATAATATCATTTTTTATAAAATTTCAAAAATATTTTACTTTTTTGGGCTTCAAGGATACACAAATACTTATTTTTTTGTAATTATTGATAAAATATACAATTAAAATATTAATTATTAATTAATTATAATTAATACAAAAACAAAATGTTAAAAAAATTGAATAGAGTTGTCGATAATATTAAATAATTTTTTATAACACGGTCCTATTTTGCAGCTTATTTACATGTTAATTATTTACTATTTTTTGTGACATTATAAATAAATCAACAACTTTTTCCTATGTCTATAACTCCCTCCTCTTTTAAAGTCAATTTTTTTTATTAAAATATAAATTAGTATATACACGATTGTTTAAATATTACATCACATTGAGAGAACAATGGTCAACATTTTTCAAATTGCTGACTTATTTTATTTTTTCACAAATTTTAGTGAGAAGTAAAAAAATATTCTCCAACAATTCTCTAAAAAAATATAAAAATAAAACTAGCCCACAATAATTCTTCAAGTCACCTGGCAGCGTCAAAAGTGAAGTACTGTACATCATCTAAAGTGAATTTATCCTCAAATTGTTATGTTTTTTCTTTTCATTTTTTTTCTTCTTGATTGAATTTTAGATTTTTTATTTATTTTGTATTAACAATCCAGTTCTTAGAGGAATATGTCCTAGTAATATTTAGAGTTCTATTTAAGAATTAGTGCAATCAATATTTGAATTTAAATTCTTTTTAACGATTTGTTTTTAACTTAAATTCTTATTTAATTGAATCACTTGATTTTAATTTTGTATAAATGTAACCGAAGTTGAGGCTCCTACTCTTGAAAATTAAAGTGTTTATCCCATAGCCAAGCGATTGCCACTATACCCATCTCATAAGCTCACTAGTATTAATTCTTCAAAAGTTCTTCTTATTATTAATTTCTCTCTATGGTTTCAATGTTTATCTTTTTTTAACTCATTCTCTTGATCAATTTCTCAGGATTATTACTTATATTGAAACAATGGAAGATGGATCAGTGTCATTGATCAATTATGTTCCTACATTTGTACGTGGATGTAACGTTTTGTTAATACATAATAATACATTGTCACTCCATTGTCTTTCAAAAATGCTTGAGCAATATTCATTCAAAGGTTATTTTTTTAATTTTATATATTTGTGTATTTCAATCTTAAATTTGTTATCTATTTTATCACTGTCTATTTTATGAATGAAGTGTAGATTCATACGAATAAGTAATATATTTTTAAGTAATAAAAATAATCTTTTTATATGACCGTTTTCATAAGAGATGTTAAAAAATTCACAACAAATTGAGAAGACAAAATTAAAATATAAAATTATCTAATAACTTAATGATCGATCTAAAGATTGATCATTTACAACAAAAAGAAAAATTGAAAAATTTAGATGTGAGTTTTTAAAGGATGAAAAACTAGGCACGTGAAATTTTAGATCATGTTCATTAGATTATATTCTCATTAAATTGAAATTTTTTCTTCTTTCTTTCATTTTGAATACTCCTACCATGTTCCATCCCAAACCTCCGGACTATAATTCTTCATAGATCCATTAATTTGACATTCAAGTTTGCATAATGGATTCAATATGTCTTGGTAGCTTATACTTATAATATTATTAATTTTTTAATATACTTATTTTTCAGTTACTGTTACACATGATATATCAGCAGCAGAATCCATGATTTGCAATGATGAATACAATTTTAAACTTATCATGGCAAAAGCTAACATTCCTGGAATGGATACCCTTCATGAAGTAGTACTCATTAATAAGGGCATTCCTGTCATTTGTATGCTCTACCTCAAATCTATCACTCAATATAATTAATAATAACTTATTCTTACCATCTATATTTGTAGTCTTGTATACTGCAGGGTTCTTAAATCATGATGCTGCAAAATGGAAAGCTTTAGAAACAGAAACATTATGTTATTATTTCATTCATGAACCATTGTGTTCCAATGATCTGAAATACGTATGGCAGCATGTGTATCATTCATACAAAGAAACTCAAAAGCATGAATGTGATGAAAATGGAGGCATGGAAGAAGAAATATGGTCTGATAGAGAACGTATTTGGAGTCCTAAGCGTCATCATAAGTTTATAAAAGCTATAGATGAGTTAGGAGAGAATGGTACGTACACATGCATGTCAATTGTGCTAATTAATATATATAATATTGTTTAATGTATCATTGTATATAATTAATTCAATCGTGCATGTTGTTCAGATGCTCGTCCAAAACAGATATTAAAATATATGAATGAGCCTACCATGACAGTTCGTCAGGTTGCAAGTCACTTGCAGGTAAATGCATATCCAACACTTTCTTCTTCTAATTAATTTAGTAGTATATATGTTAATAGATTAATTATATCACTTAATTATGTATCTCAATTATATACTCCATATTGCATATTGCTTTTATGGAGTATTATTAATTTGGTTTTACTAACTCACCAAGTTCACTAATTATCTACAATTAATTTGTTTAGCCCTAACAGGTTTCGGTAAGAATTTAGTGGAGTTTAATTATGAACTGCTATAATTGATTAAGTAACTGTGTGAAAAATAAAGAAATTTATAAAAACTTCACATCTATAAAATAAAGTTATAACTTTGGTTTTTTGTTTTTTTTTTAAAATTATATTATCTTCATCAATGGATGATTTAAATAAAATCACTAATTTTTTTTATCTCATTTCTAATTTTTTTTTAATTTATATAAAATTATCATTTGTGAGACCGTACCCAACAAAACTTCAACATATAAAAGAATTTACCAAATTTTGTTTTTATGGATACAATATTGCATATTTAATTTCCAATGATTATAGTTGCATTATATATTTATTTTCCCTGCATGCTTCTTAATTTGTTTACTTTTCTGCTTTACTTACTACATATAGAAGTACAAAAATCGTCTGAAGCTTAGGAATGGAAGAAATTGTAATATGGCTCCAACATCAAGGTCAACCAATAAAGCCCATATTCCCTTACCATCTGAAGGGTCCACTTCCAACTTAGTAACAAAAGGTACTAATACTATTCTACAAGATAAATTATTTCTCTGAGTTTTCTTTTCCAACCCAACGTTTTATTAAAAATCTTTAATATTTATCAGTATTGATTAATTCGAACATATATTTTAAATCTTGATCAATTCAAACATATATTTAAGTATACAAGAGTTGGAAGAATAAAACGTCAGTTAAATTTCTTATTTATTTGATTTGTGTTGAGCTAGAGTCTTATTATTTTATAGAATATGATACGAAAATGTATTTACAAACTGATCAATCCAAATTCTACCTTGTTATCATAGTTTAACTTTTTTTTTTTAAATTGAAAAAGAGAAAAATAATTTATAACTCTTATTATGTTCTTTAAAATTATAAGATTAAATCTTACCACTGAATTGAAATGTTGTGATCTTTTAAGAATCTAATTCAGTTTTGTTGAATCATCTAGATTATCGTAAAGAGTTTTCACATTACACTATTAATCAAAATGGCACTTTCATTGGTCATTGTAATTTGATGCAGATATCCGAAAAGCAACATTGAATGAGAATAATGAAGAGTCAGAATTTCTGAAAGACTTTCCAACTGAGTTGAACAACAACACTGGAAGTACAAATTTAGAATATTTTGATCCTCTTCCAGCTGATTCAATGGATCAATATTACCAACCAGGTGCAATTGAATCCGACGGTTTCCTAAAAATGGTTGACGACGATTCTTATTGCGATTTTAATGACATCAATCTTCATGAATTTGATCAATTTAATCAAATGTCAGAGACAATTCTAGACGGAGGAGATGACAATTAACTTCAATCCTTCGGGATTTAATAACATGCTCTAAAGGTTTGTCTGCAAAATTATATTTCCACTTTAACCAAATATAAACATAGAGAGTATGTGAAAAACCGATATATTTAGTCTAATTTAGATCTGATATATCAAGTTTTCAAATATTAATTGCGCTTATTTTATCTTCATATAATATTTTTTTTTTTTTTTTTTTTTTTTTGT